>QLSR01000081.1:849068-867557 GCA_031780015.1 Citrullus colocynthis
AACAAAAAAAAAAAAAAAAAAAGAAAAAAGAAAAGAATCACTAAATTTAAAGAAAAAAGAGTTTGAAGACGAAGGAAGCAAAAAAGAAAACTGACCAACTATTCGCAACTATCTTTACCATTTTTTCTTGTCAACATGGTAATCTTAAATATCAAATATCCTCATTTTCAGGCACCTTAGATTTTGAGTATCGGAGATTCTTTGTAAACCAAGATGGACAAGGTGAAAATAGAAGAGGTACAATCAACCTCTAAGAAGCAACGGGTAGCCACTCACACTCACATTAAAGGCCTTGGTCTTGAGGTATCTTACTCGTACTTTGCTCTGCATGGTGAATAACCATTGTTATTTGGTCTAAAACTACTTTAAAACCAATAAAAAATTGTTATTTCCCCCCTGCCATGTTTTAATTGTGTATGATATACTGCATATACTTATGAAAATTTTGTATTAAATTTCCTTTCTCGTTGTCTTTTATAAAAAAATTGTCTTCTGTCATTCACCTTAGGCCTCAGGAAAGGCATTGCCACTAGCTTCAGGTTTTGTGGGTCAATCAGAAGCCAGAGAAGCAGCAGGGCTAGTTGTCGATATGATACGACAGAAGAAAATGGCTGGCCGAGCACTTCTTCTAGCTGGACCTCCTGGTACTGGAAAGACTGCGCTTGCACTTGGAATATCACAGGAGCTAGGAAGCAAGGTCCTTCTGATTCCTCTTCTATCCCCACACCTTGAAAGGCAACAAGAATTATTTTAGTGTTGGCTTATAAGGTTAGCAGCCTTTTGTTTAGAAAATATGCTTACTTTATTATCACGGACAGGTTCCCTTTTGTCCAATGGTTGGGTCTGAAGTATACTCATCCGAAGTGAAGAAAACTGAGGTTTTGATGGAAAATTTCCGACGGTCTATTGGTCTACGTATCAAGGAAAATAAAGAGGTCTATGAGGGAGAGGTAAGTGCTTAGTGCCTACAGCATATGAATCTTCAAATGTTGTTGGACAGCTACTACGATTTCTTTCATTGTGTAGTGGTGTTGACATGATGTATTTTTCCCAGGTGACTGAACTTTCACCAGAAGAAACAGAGAGTGTCACTGGTGGCTATGGCAAAAGCATAAGCCATGTTATTATTGGTTTAAAGACTATTAAAGGAACAAAGCAACTAAAATTGGATCCGACCATCTATGATGCCTTAATTAAAGAGAAGGTGTCATTTTCTGACCTATCATTTCTTTAAAATCTTCCAACTTTTTTTTGCCATTTTACCAATGACCAATCTTGGTTATAACGAAGCATCTTCAGGCAAAGTAAAATTGAGGTTTGATCTTATTGTAATGGTGGGAGTGGATGTGCACATTCTGCAGGTAGCTGTTGGTGATGTTATATATATAGAAGCAAATAGTGGAGCTGTGAAAAGGGTGGGTAGAAGTGATGCTTTTGCTACGGAGTTTGATCTTGAAGCTGAAGAATATGTTCCACTTCCTAAAGGGGAGGTTCACAAACGGAAAGAAATAGTCCAGGTTGTCTCCCTGTGAAGTACCGTTATTGTGCTCCGTTTCCTCAATATCTTATAATTTTATGCAGTCCTAAATCTTTAGTTTGGTAGCTTAAGAGAAAACCTACTTAAAAGGCATGCTTTCCTTAATATAGATTCTGGCTTTCTTATTTTAACATATATAGCTACTTTTATCATATTAATGGAAACTATTAAGTTGTAGCATGCACATTTAAAACAACACGTAAAATATAGTTTTTCGTTTTGGTTGGTTAGTTATTTGTTATGATTTTGTAAAATCTCATTTGTTTGATGATATTACTTTGTTGACTTTGTATATATGCCCTTAATTGACTCACGCAACCTCATCTTGTACTAAGCTGCAAGAAGCTTATGCACTAGAATGCTTTGCTTCATTAAGAACTGTGGGTGTAGCATATCTGATTCAAGTGATTGGAATGTGCATCCATTGTATGTGTGTTTTTAATAGCAGAATCAAGTTTTTGAATCTTTCTGGCATAACATTCTGAACTTTGGGGATCTGTAGACTGTTGATACTTTTGTCTACATTCCGATTTGGTAGCAATCTTATTGCCTACTTTTGTTCCTTGATTCTGGTCTTCTGGACACCTTTTGCATTTATTGGTACAGCTGACAGTCCTTGTATTAATTTATTGCATTTTCCTTTTGTACCTGACAGGATGTGACTCTACATGATCTAGATGCTGCCAATGCACGGCCTCAAGGTGGGCAGGATATACTATCTCTAATGGGTCAGATGATGAAGCCAAGGAAAACAGAAATCACAGACAAGTTGCGGCAAGAAATAAATAAGGTAGTTCTTTCTGTTTGAATGGATATATATATACACACACACATATATATATATATATTTTTTAATACATTCTTGGTGATTTCCTGAATTGTGGACTGTATTATCATATTTGATTGGGGTATGTGAGTTCTTAATTGTTTTCATTTATTTTGTTTTGCATGTTTTTAATAGTAACCTAAGACCTGTATTGTTTCCATATTTCATATTTTACACGAGAACATACTAACAAAACTGTTCTAACTTTCATATTATTTTCAATAGTACTGGAGGGTTTGCTTTTCTGTACTTCATTTTTTCTCAATGAAAATTGATCTTAAAAAAAAAGGTTAGGTACTGGAGGGTTTATTCTATTTTGGTAAGGAATTTTTAAACACAAGAAATAGAAGTATAATTCTTTGGGGTTTATTTTAATGACAGGTGGTTAACCGATATATCGATGAAGGTATAGCAGAGCTAGTCCCGGGAGTTCTATTCATTGATGAGGTTATTTCTCCACTTAGTTCTTTCATCATTCTCTGTACTCGACTTTTAGCTTGTTTATGAGGTAAGTAAAATTTGCAGGTGCATATGCTGGATATGGAGTGCTTTTCGTACTTAAATCGAGCTTTAGAGAGCTCACTCTCGCCAATAGTGATCTTTGCTACAAACAGAGGAATCTGCAATGTGCGGTAGGAAGTCCTGCCCCTAGTTGATTCTGTCTTTCAAGTTCATTCTTGCGCCTTTTTGATGCCATGAATGTTTCCTCCATCTTTATGCATGTAATTCATATTCAATGTCTCAGGGTTGATGTTTTTCCTAATTAACGATAGGTTGCTTCTGTAAACTTTCATCATTGCTATATAATACTCTGAATAATGATCTGAAATAATTTATTTTGAACAAATAAAATAACTATCTGAAATAAAGTTTGAGACTTTCAAAGAACATCTTTCACTGAGTAGAAATTGGAAGCAGCTGTTATCTTAAACAAAAATATGGCGTCTTTTCACCCGTAAAAAAATTATTGCTGAATAAATGCTTCATTTAAAATTCCTTTTTTCAGAGGGACTGATATGAATAGTCCTCATGGAATACCTGTTGACTTGTTGGACCGATTGGTGATCATCCGAACTCAAACTTATGGCCCTGCTGAGATGATTCAGGTCAATTTGCTTTCTTTTGTGGATATTTAAATCTTATGCTGTGTATAAAGGTGTCAAACCACTGACGATGCTGTCACTACTGATGCTTTGTGAAGATATTAGCCATTCGGGCACAGGTGGAAGAGTTGGTTGTAGATGAAGAAAGTTTAGCTTTCCTTGGGGAGATGGGCCAAAGAACATCGTTAAGGTACCATAACGTTAGATTTGTGTGTTTGGAATGCTTTTAAAATAAATAATTTTGATTGAGGTAATTTGATCATACGCATTTTAGTAAAAAGTGTGTAATAACGTCCCTTGTAAGTGCTTCCTTTGAAGTTCCCATAGGCCAAAAGAACTCTACAACACTTGATTGATTGTTTTTGTTTTCATGTTTTTCCCTTAAAAGCATTTACAACCTACTGAAAATAATGATTTTGAATGATTGAAGTTCACATGGATCAAAAGGACTCTGCAACACTTGATTGTTTGTTTGTTTGTTGTTTTTCCCCCTAAAAGCATTTATAAACTACTGAAAATAATGATTTTGAGTGGGAGGTAAGTAATTTTGAGAATCACAAAAGTGCTTAGGATAATGCCGATATCAGTTGCAAACATATAACCTTAATAAGGCTGAAATCTTTTGGTTGATCTGTAGACATGCGGTTCAATTGCTCTCGCCTGCTAGCGTTGTGGCGAAAATGAATGGACGAGACAGCATATGCAAGGTATTCATAAAGTTTGGCAGATTCTCGGATCTTAGTTGAATTTTAGTCGAATGTGACACTAAGGGGATGTTTTGATTGACACTTTAAATTTGAGCTCCTTTTGTTGGCGCTAAGTTTTGATTTGCTTCCAATTCACAGGGAGATCTTGAAGAAGTTTGCGCTCTTTATCTGGATGCCAAGTCATCGGCAAGGCTTCTTCAAGAGCAGCAAGAAAAATACATTTCTTGACTTTTTTTCCAAGTGCTTCTCCATTTTTAACCGTTTCCCACCAAGAGGTTTTTATCTGAGGTAATTAGCATGGAGAAGAGAGGGATAAGGATTGTTTAATCGTAATTTTTTTTTATCCGCTAATCTTTAGTTGTAAAATTTTGACTATGAGAGATGTATGGATTACTTGGTAATTTAATGTCTGTAGTAAGAGTAAACATTCTGTAGTGTAGAATGTAGATGCAGATTCTCTCATATTGATTGATATTGTACAAACTTCAGTCTACCACCTGAAATGAAAATTTGTCTTCATGTTCTATTTATATTTGGCAAAATTATACCAAACATTCCTAAACTTTATACTTTGTGTCAAAGATACCCCTTGAATCTTTGAAAATTTAAAAAATCCCCTTAAATCTTCAAAATGAGTTCAAAAATATTCTTACTGTTAGTTTTGGATGGAAACCGTTAATGTTTTGTATCAAAAATATTCTTGAACTTACGTAAATCCATTGGGAAAATAAAAAATTTGCATACCGGATGAAATGGTTGTTGCTGTCTGTTACAATAATGAATCATTGGTTTAAGTGAATAACCAAATAAAATAGATAGATCCCTTTCTTCGTCGACAGATATTCCTTACTGAAAGATAGTTTCAAAAATACTCTTAAATTTGCTAAATTTTATTAAAAAAAGTATCATTATTATTACATGAACAAAGGCCAAAGACTATTAACGGAAGAGAGTTATGAAACTACTAAAAGATTTTAATACTTAAATGTCTTAATAAGGTTGTACGTTAGTAGTCAGAGTGCTAATAACCGAATACATTCTTTTATTTGATTATTATTGTTTAGGTGCGTTTTAAGAGGAGATTTTTTATTTTGGAATTTTGTGAGATTTTGTTAGAATGTTAACTTAAATTTTTTATTTTGATTTTGATTTTTGTTGTTGAGAAAATTGATGTAAGAATTGAAAAAATATATGAAAAAAAATGAGAGTATTAAAAAGATATGAAGATATCTATATAATTTGTTTTAAATTGAAATTGATTGCAATACTAACAGTAAGAGCATTTTTAGACTTTTTTTTTTTTTTGCAACGAGGTATTAATTGTATCTATAACACTAATGATGAGGGTGTTTTTGAAATTTTTTAAAATTTAAAGGTGTTTTTAAAATTCTTGAAAGTTGAAGTACATTTTTAAAACAAAACTTTAATGGTTTTCATCCAAAACTAAATGGTAATGATATTTTTTTAAACTCTTTTTTAAAATTTAAAGATATTTTTTAAACTTTTGAAACTTTGGAGTATTTTTGATGCAAAAGGGTGAAGTCTATAGATATTTTTTATAATTTAACCTTTATATTTTCGTTGCTTTTGATTTTTATTTTTACCAAAATGTAAGAATGAATTAATTTACTGCCAGGTTGAGAATCTCTATCCCATAAAGCGATATTATCAATTCATTTTTTTATTTTCTATTTTGTAGACTGAACAGTCTTTTTTTTTTATTTTTTTATTTTTTATTAAAACTATTTTAAAAAAAAATCTTCTTATTAATTCCTTTAGTTTCTTGCCAATGTTATCTCATATGTAAAGGAGACTTATAGCCTATCTATTACTTTACCATTATTTTTCTCTTAATTACACCACTCACTATGTATTAAATATCATAACAATAAACGTGTTCTTTATAAAATTTTAATTTTTGTTTAACGTGTTAAATATTTAATTATTAATTTGTCAACTAAAATTTTTGTACTCGATAACATATACAAATAAGATTAGCTTATGTTATAATTAACTAATAACTTACTCTAAATAAATAAATAAAATTAATAACAAATTATTTTAATCCTTTTCAGAGGACAATTTTATTTTACATAGTAATTATTTTTTATATTACATGGTATTAAATATCATAACAATAAACTTTCATAACATAAAATATGAATCAATCTTAGGGGGGTCTGTCTTTAAAGGTCGATTTCTATTAAATGAATATCTGAACATGGATGACATCCTGCACCTGTCCTATTTCATTTTCCATCACCGCAAAATAACAAAAATTCTTTATGGAGACACTATTATTCGTTTAGTGTTTATTTATTTATTTATTTTTATTTTTAATCTATCTAATGAAATAAAATGAAGATACACCTTAGTATAGTAGCGATTGAATTTCTTCTATGGTTCCACATGAGAAACCTGTACAGAAGAAGGCAATCAGTACTCGAGTTACCAAAATAGAATCACATTAAAAAAGATAAAAACAATGATACATCAACACATTTTATGATTTCTTTAAACTTTTTCCAGAAATATCCATTTATATCAAACATTGTGTCCATATTTCTATGGTATTTTCAAAAAATTGACAAACTCTCTTTCTAAGACTAGGAGATTTAAGTTCAACAAGGCCTTCAAATACCCAATTCTCTCTTTGATGAGAAAGTTAGACATCATTGGAAAGAAAGAGCTGATGCTGAACAACTAAGGTAACGTTTCCTCCAAGTCAGATACATAACTACAATAACATTACACAGCCACATGAATTGATGCTTAAGCTTTTGTCACAGAAAGCAGGCTGATAAACTGCTTTGAAATTGTACTCCTGCAATTTTTCTAAGCCAGGTTTCGTCAGAAATTTTACCTATTTTAATCAAACTTTGAAGGGGGGATGCTTCTGTGTGTTTCTGTTTCTCATAAGCATTTCCCAGACACAAGAGGCCAAATTCTTGCCATTCTAGAGCAAGACCTGTGTTTCTGTTTCTCATAAACAATTCCCAGACACACCAAGAGGCCAAATTCTTGCCATTCTAGAGCAAGACCTCGGTACCAGAGATCGTGGAACCCTTCCGCTTTGCAAACTCGTTAGCAATGCAGATTGCATTCTTGCTATGCCTTAGAGAGAACTCAGCGAGTAGAATTTGTCTTTCTTCTGATGTGAGATCTCCATGACAGCCCTGGAAAGTTTGATAAAGAATACAATCCATCAATTGTACGAGGGAAGTAGTATATATCTAGTTTTGACATCCTCCGTATCGATGAAAATACTAGCTCAGCATACATCCCAACGCCGAGAGAATGACGATTCTCCCTTATTGAGGTATCCAGGCAATAAAATTCGACACAAATCCCTTATGGCATAATGATTCCAAGTATCAAAAATGTTTTTTTTTAGTTACCAGTTGAGAAGTGCGGTCGCAAACAGCATGGTGCATGAGGATGCCAGCAGCAACTGATACGTTGAAGGAATCTACCATTCCGTTCATAGGAATACTGCAATGCAGATCTGATAGCTCCAGGGCTTCATCACTTATTCCCCTGAAGACAGAAGAAATCTTAACATCAGATACCAACATAAATGGTGAAGGCTAAACTAGCTACAAGAATCATTTCTCCTGATTCGGACATCATTCATGCGTCGAAATTTGCTAACTGAAGCTTGAGATAATTGTAGATTTCAGAGAATTGTTGGATAACGGAAGTGTAGGCCAGTCTTTTAAACGTGGATTCAGTTTTGATTTCCTAAATTTAACTGATATCTCCCAACTTAGAGTGGTTTTAAAAAAGTGCATCAATTAACAAAGAGATAACAACTATTGCAATCATCCCATAACTTAAAGTGCTCTAAACTTGCTCATACTCCATATTACTGGAGCAAGAAGATAATTACCTACTTTCATTCCCCACCACAATTGCAGTTGGACACGACCAATCCATATCATAGACAGAAACCTACAACAGGACAATCACAACTCAGCGGTGAGGACAAGCTTAAAAAAGTTTAGAACATAATAAAAATGGACAGAAGTGCAGATGTGACTTCAATGTTAAGCTACTTCATGGGACGGTATTGTGAAAGAGGGGAAGTGCAAAATCGATCAATACCGCATTTGTTCCAAGATGCGTAGAGACTATTCTATAACCACGAGATTTCAGAATTTTAAAACATTCTGGGGTGGAGTTCCAAAGTTCAATGTCCAACCATTTCTCTGCTCCCATGCTAACATGACGATTCTCTCTATACCTGCACCGAATTGCAATGATTTCAGACGACGAAAGATGAGAAAAAACAATGACTCACAAAAGAAAATGTAAGAAATGGAAACTTTAGTCATTCATAGTAAGTTGAATGAACCCATTATATAGAAGTAGCTCTTTCCACATAGGCAATATATGTCACCTCACCCCTGTTGCACCATAATTTATCAAAGCATCATCTCATTCAGGTTAAGCATGAGAATACAAGCACTGGTTAAAGTTTCATGTCCAAGACAAATAGCACTTACTGTTATGAAGTGGCGAGATACTGATAGCAAATGAAGGAAGAAAAAACATATGAACATATAGATTTCACATGGAAAATCAACATGAAAAGAAACGTTGTGCAATGGAAAATAATACGTTATAATCGATATTTGGTATACAGTTTCCAATTATTATATACATATAAAAATATAATATATACATGCAACTATGCAAGAGATGCATATTTGCAGGAAGAAAACACTCCATTCCATTGCCCAATTTGTGTCATACTGTGACCCATATCTATCAATTACCAATGAAAATCAAACGTATTTGATCAATTTAACCTTCTAACCAAATGAAATCAGCAATGGCATTCGACTAATTGATTGAATTCAAGTGACACATTGAACAATTGAACAACAAAGTAAAAGCACCAAGAATAGTAATGAAATTCCGCCAGCATAATGAAAAATTGAAAACAAAGCAGCTGCCAAATTCCATAATCAAACAATGTTCCCAAAAGAAATAAAAAACAATGCATTTGAAAACAATTTCACCTCCACGGTTGTTGCACCTTTTAGAAGCGTCGCAAGAGACCACATGAACCGACTGAAATCCAAGTGCATCGGCAGATCGAAACGCCGCCGAGACGTTGCCGAAATCGCTCAATCCCTCCACCACCAAGCAAACCGAGTAGCTCCTGTTCCTTACCACGTTCTTGAACCGCTCTTTCCTCGAGTCCAATATGAGAGGATCCAAGGCCTCCAAAATCTCACCACTATTCAACCAAGAACTTCCACAGCTAAACTTATCCAGGTAGGGAAACCACCGCCTTTTACGTGGATATTCAGCTCCATCTAACTCAATCGGCTTCCGCTCCATTTTCATCAACCTGGCAACGTCATCCGAGTGCGTGAGAAGGTGCTCCACCGTGTCTTGTGTATGAATCTCGGGCGGTTCTAGGTCACCCACAGTATTATCTACTTCTATTGAAGATGTTGCGGCCGAAATTGAAGCAAAACATCTTGTAGAAACTGCGTTAGGGCTGTTTCCTGAGACTATATAGCAATAAAAACAGAAGGAAAATAAAAAAACAGACTTATAAAAGGAATGTAAAGATTTGAATGGCCTGCAAGAGAGAGAGAGGACAGTACGTCGGTTAGTGACGATGGTGAAGAACGGAGAGGAGGAAGAAAGCGGTAGAGAGGGGAGAGAAACAGAAGGAAAGATTCGTTGAGGTCTTCGGGGACTGCAGCTTTCCACTAGAATAAGAGAAGAACGGGCTATAATTTTGCAAGACGCCATGGCTGTGCGTTGAAGAACTTCGATGGCTCAGACAGGAACTAGGAAGAAAAGATATATAAACTTAAAAAATAAATATTTTTCAAAAATTTATTTTTATTTAAACATTTTTTTATAAGAAATGTTTCAAATAAACACATAAATGTTTTTCCTGATTTCCAAACACTTTGTATTTTTAAGTCATTTGGAAAACTTTAAGGCTCAATTCTTGATATTCGGGTAGTATAATTGACTTAGTTTATTAAGGCAAAATTTAAGCAACATGTTGTGTAATATGTCTTGTACTACATCAAGCAACATATTCTGTGTCGTGAAGATTCTACTATGAGATTTTTTCTTTATCTGTTGAAGCGTGTAGTGCAGATTTACTGTTTGTTGTCCTATTTTTGCAAAGAGTATTTTCTTTTTCTTTTCTTGAAAATCTTCTTAGGGTGAGCCAATTGTTGTCATATTTATTTTTAAAATTAGCTCGTTTGAATAAAAAAAGAGGGTGTTTTAAAAATTTTAGAAATTGTTTAAACCTTAACCATTATGCATTGTTAGTAAACTATGTTCCGACTAGGTTTATTGTTCATGACTAATGTAAATCACTTAAGAAGTAACAAAGAACTTGAGATGAGTAGTTCTTGTTGTATTGAGAGAATCTTATTCAAAACTTGAATACATGTAGAAGTAAGGGAAGCTCGAACTTATAAAGAATCTAAGTTAAAACTTAAGAGGTAGGCTTTATAAATACTATAAGTAACATTGCACCAAATTGATTACCAATCTCCAGACATTTCTATTCTTGCTATTGTTATGTATTCTGTTTTAGATACAATTTGAACTTTAAAACTTACACAAAGTTTTCATCAACATACTTGGAAGAACTTAAAATTTAAATAAGAACGGTCCAATTGCAATTAAAGTTGAGGTTCTCTTCCCAAAATTTTCATCAACATACTTGGAACAAAGAACAATCGTGTGCTTGGACGATAAGAACAATCATAAGTTTAATTGTTGGACGAATTAAAATTTCTAAGAACAATACATTAAAATAATAGTAAAATGAAACATATATTAAAAATTGAAGGGCAAAGAAGATAAGGGTTCTCCATATATATTTTAAGATAAGATTTAATGAGAAAAAGTCTGCGTTTAAGAATTGAGGATCATATGTTAGGTTTCAAAACATATTTGAATGGCTTCTCATGAGCTCAGGACCTTAATATGTGCTAAGCATAGGTTATTACGAGGGCAATAAATTAAAAATGAAACAGACATATAATCCTAAAATAAAAACTAGACATAATAATCAGACTATACTTTAAACCAACAGACTAATCTGCCAGTTGATACATCCCTGAAGTATACCATAGATAACTTTTTAGATGGAAAAAGAAAAAAAGCACATTACTTCAATGCAACTTCTTTAACTAAGAATTCTTTGAAATGACATCAAAAGATATTCCATTCTCTTGGAGTCTTTGTTGGAGATCAGTTGGTCCAAACACAATACCTGGAGTTAAAACTCCTCCTTTTGGAAGAGCCTTACGTTTGCTTAGAACAATCAATGCACATTGAACAAGGATTATTGGAGTCGTTACATACCCGACCTCAGGCCCCATCACTCTCGTCACGATTTCCATATCAGGTTTTACATTCCCCTCACCATTGCTGCTGCTAAAACCATGGCCAACAAACCACATTTTGAACGAGGCACTATTTACCTCGTCTTCCGAAGGACCCTTCTTCCTGAACCACCCGAGACTAAAAACTGAAGGGAATGTCAAAAGAAGCCACCTTCCGAGTGAAGTTTTACCCAACAGCCCTATGAACATGGCCACTGCGATGATTCGCAGAATGCCAATTAATGACTTTGAGCCAATTTTTACTCCAAAGTGAGCCGGCTTCACCCATGACCAAAACGTCTTCCTCTGTTCGATCTCGTCAGTGCTCTCATCAACACCAGGAAGACCGTGGGGGTTTTCAGCAAGAGTGGAGAGTGTTCTTCGGACTAAAGTGGAATCAGCTGATGGTAATCTTACTGCCCAAAGGCCTATCTCCTTCTTGTGTTCGATAGTAGATCCTTTAGAAGGAGGAGGACCAGGAATCTAAGAGACAAGTAAATTTACAACACAGAGTGTGGAGGTTCAATTTCAACTCAAGGACTTGATAAAAAAATGATCACAAATTACAAAGACTTCCCTCAGACGGATACTCAAAGCTGGCAAACATATAGTAAATTTATGCATAAAGTTACTACTAAAGTTTCACACAAGGCAAGTAGAAACAAAACTGTAAGTTAGGAACTTATCAAACACATAATTAATAGTTTAAGGACATATTAGACATCATTTAAAGCAAGGAGACCAAATAAACACAAAAAAATGTTCATACACTTAACTTGTAATTTAACTAAGACCAAATAAACACAAAAAAAGTTCATACACTAAACTTGTAATTTAACTAAGACAAAAGCAGTCACCTAAGCCTAAATGAGTCATTATCATAGAGTGAAATGAGCATATCCTTTAGTAGTTATTCAGAATCACTTTAAGAAATTATGGTAAACTCTAGATTAGAACTCTAGTAATCTAAGGCATGACACATTTACATTTAGCTGCTAATATATGATACTATAAACTTTGGTGTGTTTGGATTATATTTTCAAGTGTTTAATTTAAAAAATAAATAATTTTGAAAAAATTTGGAGTGTTTGACAACCATTCAAAATTTATTTTGAAGTGTATTTTAAACTTTTTTTTTTCTACAAAAAGAGTATAAATAAAAATTAACTTTTTTAAAAACATTTTTTCCTTTGGTAAATCTAAATGGCCCTTCATCTAGCTACTTTGATAGTTAGAAGCATAATCGAAAAGGCTAAAAAAGATATATAGTGGAACAATGGTTAGAAATGGCTTTTCAAAACTGTTCATCAGCTGCCGATCAGTCCCTAAACACTGAAGTTTTCAGAAACGTAAAATTGGGGGAATTTCCTCACCTTAGGCCGAGGTCTTCTGGGCCTTGAACGCCTCAATTGCAATAACTGGTCGGCATTAGCAACACCTAAAACAGCGGACTCAAAAGTCCCAAAGTTCCCAACTATTTTTCTCTTCGATTCCAAGCTCACATACGCTTCGATCCGATTCGGCGCCGATTGTCCGACCCACTGCCTCGAATTGAACATCAAACCCAATTCAGCAGGAACCGAGTCGAACCCACAAGCCGAAACCACCAAAGCCCCACTCTGAACTGCCCTCTCATAATAATTAGCTTCCATTTTCTCCATGAACTCCGGCTCCCCACAAATGTCCAAGTAATCGCACCCTGTCTCCACGCACGCCGCAACCACTGGCTCGCCGTAGCGGCGGAAGGGTCCGACGCAGTTGAGAACGAGCTTGGTTTGGGTGCAGAGACGGTGGATGGATTGTGGGTCGGCGATATCGGCGATAAGGAGAGGAATCGGCGGCGGGGAGTGGGGATGAGCTGCCCATTGGAGGGTTTCGGTCAATTTGGTGGGGTTTCGACCGGCAAGAGCAAAAGATTTGAGAGGAAAAGATGGGTTGAGGAATTTGAGAGCTTCTCGAACAACGTATTTGCCAGTGAAACCAGTGGCGCCCAGGATTATGAGATCGTAAGGAGGGCCTTCCATTGATTAAGCTGCGAATTTTAGAAGATTTTGTGGGGATCCCACTTTGAAGGCGGTGAACTCAGAATTATAGGCAGGGGAAAAGTTTAAATAACTCAAATTTCCAATTTCTCGTTGGAATATCGTTATCACCAAAACTTACCTGCTGGTGTGTCATATCTGCAGACCACCACGTGGCAAAATCTTATTGGACACACTTTTTTATTATTTTTTCTTTCAAGGGAAAAAAACTTGTTAAGGTTTAAACTGGTTTGTAATATGAGATTTTATTTCAACTTTTACAGATAATATCAGATTTTGTTTTAAAATTTTTTTTTGTACTTTTTCAGAATAAATTTATTTTATTTGTACAAGATTTAGAAATTATTTTAAATTTAGTAATTTGTTGTAACCATTATTTGATTTTTGAGATTTGGGGTGAGAACTTCAATGCCATTATATGATATGCTCATTTTTATTTGAAAGTCCAAAATATTATTATTTAGAAAATTTATAATACCCTTCATGTAGTTGAAACTTTTAAATTTTTTATGCCTAAGAAATAAAAAGTAAAGATATAACATAATTAATGAATGAATTAACATTAATTACTATTACTATTTAGGTAAAGGAAGGTAAGATAGAGAAATTAAAAGTGATAGGGAGCCGAAAATGGTATTCACTATTTAGAGAGGGAAATCTAAGTTGAGAGAGAAATGCGATCTATATATATAGAAGAGAGGAAAAAAAAGAAAAAGTTAACTAGACATATATCTTGGTCTATTGATGAAAGATTCAAATCTCTACTCTTACATATTATTGAATTTAAGAAAAATTAAAAAAAATAGAAATTCAAAGTTTTTTTTTAAAAAAAAACATTGCAATAGACATATTTTTCTCGAAGCAACATATTAAATTTTCGTTGGCGTTTCCAAATGGAATCATTTTTGGAACTTGAGATTCTTGGAAATGACATCAAAAGATATGCCATTCTCTTGGAGTCTTTGTTGGAGATCGGTTGGTCCAAACACAATACCTGGGGTTAAAACTCCTCCTTTTGGCAGAGCTTCACGTTGTGTTAGAACGATGAAAGCACATTGAATAAGGATTATTGAGGTGGTTACATATCCAGGCTCAGGCCCCATCACTCTCGTTACAATTTCCTTATTATATCCTCCTTCTTCTACAACTATCCCTTTATTTTCATTATCATCAATTAACTCAAACCCACGACCCACAAACCACATTTTGAATGAGGCATTTTGAACGTCATGTTCGGAAGGACCCCCCTTCTTGAACAATCCAAGGCTAAAAATTGAAGGGAAGGTTAAGAGAAGCCATCTTCCAAATGAGGTTTTAGCAAACATCCCTATCAGAATCCCAACTATGATGAACCGTCGGATTTGAAGGTAGGATTTAGAGCAAATTTTGACTCCAAAATGAGCTGGCTTCACTGATGACCAAAACTCGTTCCTTTGTTGGATATGTTGGGAAGTTTGGCTAAGAGCAGGAAGACCTTGGGGGTTTTTAGCTAAAGTGGAGAATGTTCTTTGAACCACAGTTGAATCAGCTGAGGGTAATCTTACACCCCAAATTCCTAAATCCTTTTTGTGTTCTATTAAAGGTCCTTTAGGAGGAGCAGGACTAGGAATCTGCAAATTCATCAACAATGTTAGAGCCTTGGACTTTGAAATTACAAAGGTGAAGCTACACACACGCTGGGGGTTGAAGAAGAAAATAAGTCATTAATAACAAGAATACACTTTTTTTTTTTGCCTTTTGGATATCATTGTCAAACATCACAATTTAAAGAGGAGAGTGAGATTTCTTTAGTCTTTATTTATTATTTATTGAGAAAAATACATTTTTGGTTCATAATTATTTATTTATTTTTATTTCTCAGATTTAATATGGTAACTTAGGGCATATATGAGAAGGATTTTGGAATGACTGAAATCTCTTTCCTTTTCAAATCGTGATGTTTGGCAACAATATCTAAAGTCACAATTATTTCAAGTGATTACCGGTCAATTGGGAGTAATTTTCAAGTGATTTTTGTTATGAGATTATGAGTGATTTTCTTTTTAGAAAGACTATTAATTCACATTAAAGAACAAAATCTCCCACTAATATGGAACCAAATATTAATTTAATTTATAACATTTTACAAAACTAATTATAATCAAATAGTTTAGCTCAAAACACTTATTTTAAAAATCAATCCTAAACATTCTTTAATTCATTGGAAATCAATTTGGGTCATTCGAGACATAGATATTATCTCATATGAATATTGAACAACTGGTTCTTTGGTCCTAAATATTTGAAAACTTTACTTATTTTTTATAATCATAATTTTCATGGAGAAATTTTAAAAACAAAAAAAAAAGACTTATAAATTATAGCACGCGAGTAATTTTTTTTTTAATTTTCAAAACTTAGTTTGAATTTTAAAAATATCTAAACAAAGCTAGGAATTAAAATCACTCAAAAACAAATAAATAGACTTCTAAAAACACCTAGATATTTTTCTATTTTTCTTTCCATTTTAGTTTAATGACAATATCTTTTAGTTTATCAATATTTTTTTCCACATCAAAACTGATTTTAAATACTTAAAACATGTTTAAGAGTTAGAAGGACGGTACAAAGTTGAGAGAAATTATTGCTAACCATTGGGCGACGTCTACGGGGCCTAGAGCGTCTTAGTTGAACCAACTCGGCAGCATTAGCAACACCCAAAACAGCGGATTCAAAAGTCCCAAAATTGTAAGCCATTCCTTTATTGGACTCCAAACTCACATACGCCTCAACCCAATTCGGCACCGATTTCCCAACCCACTGCCTCAAATTGAAAATCAAACCCAATTCCGCCGGAACCGAATCAAAACCACATCCCGAAACCACCAAACTCCCGCTCTCAACCGCCTTCTCATCATACTCTGCCTCCATTCTCTCCATGAACTCTGGCTCCCCACATATGTCCAAGTAAGTGCACCCTGTTTCCACGCACGCCGCAACCACCGGCTCGCCGTAGCGGCGGAACGGCCCAACGCAGTTCAGAATGAGTTTGGTTTGGGTGCAGAGGTGGCGGATGGATTGGGGTTCGGCGACATCGGAGATAAGGAGCGGAACGGGCGGCGGGGGCAGGGGATGAGCGGCCCATTTGAGGGCTTCGGTCAGTTTGGCGTGGTTTCGACCGGCGAGAGCGAGAGATTTGAGAGGAGATGAAGGAGATGGGTTGAGGAATTTAAGAGCTTCTCGGACAACGTACTTACCTGTGAAACCAGAGGCTCCTAAGATTATGAGATCGTAGAGAGGGGTGGAGAGAACTTGTTGAGATCCTCCACTCATTGTGTTTTAGGAAGAGTTTGAAGATTGAAGTGATGATAGAGTTTATAGGTAGATGGGGAAGCATTGGAGAAATGATGTATATAACTTGGCTTTCTTTCACAAAATTTAGTTTGTTTAAATAGGGGCATAAGAATAAGGATGGATTTTCAAAACTTTCACCAATTTGATTTCTTAGTTTTGTTGGTTGGGTTGGGTTTGTTTGTTTACCAGGTTTGTTTTCATGTAACTATTTTATTGTTTATTTATTTTTTAAAAATTAATTATATTTTCTCTACTTTTCTTGCAAACATGGTTCACATGTTATAACCAAAAAAATCAAGAAATTTAGAGATGGAAAAAATAACTATAGGTTTATTTTTTCAAAAATTAAAAAAAAAAAAAGTTATCCAGTGAGACCTAAATAAAACTAGTTTTTAAATTTTGTGTTTTTTGTTTATATATTTGGTGAAGATTTCAAATGTTTATTTGCTAAAGATGAAAACATATTGATGAGAGAAAATAAACACAATTTTAAAAAATAAAAAATGAAATGGATTATCAAATGAGGAGGTTTTGAGTTTTTGAAAATTAAGTTTATAGATGTTGCTTTTATTACCTCCTTTAAGCTTTTTTTTTTTTTCCTATATATTTCTAGCAATGTTTCAAAAAATGAAGTCGAGTTTTGAAAATTGAAATAAGTGATTTTTGTTTTTAGAATTTAATTATGAATTTTGGTCTTTTTAAAAAATGTAAAAATTATAATACAAAATTTGATAGAAAACAAACATAATTTTATAAATTAAGCTCACAAAACATTACTTACAATTTTGTTTCCTTATTTTTTATTTAATTTCTAATAAATTTTCAAAATGGAAGTGAAGTTTTGAAAAAGAAAAACTATAAACATATTTGTTTCATTCTACTAACATGAGAAAGAAGAAACCAACACAAATTATTAATAGTAATAATAAGAACAATCACGATACCTACATTGGGTCAAGAATATAAACATTAACCCATTAACTACACTCGAATATGCAAAAGGTTTGAATTTAGGCTAAACTCGTGGCAAACTAGAGAAATTCATTCCATAGAGTTGAGTGAGAACTCTAAAAAATAAAGTTCTATTTCAAAATTATTATTAAAAAAATCCAACCTAATATATATTATTTTTTTAAAAAAATAAAACAATTCAATGATCACACCACAATCACCCTTGCATTAAGAAGGGAAATAAAAATAGAGAGGAAAATCAGGAGTTCAAAAAAGATGTTCATCTTCTACAAATGAAGGTCTCGATTAGATACAAAAGAACTTGTACTAGCTTTACGAGTTATACAATTGAAAGGATAGGCAAATTGAATATTGACCTCTTGGTGGAGAAATATATTAGTTATCCAATTTGAACTTGAGCTTAAATTGATGTTGGTCAAACCAATATAAATTTAATTTGGTTTTTTTATTAAATATATATTTTTTAAAAAATTAATGCTTTTATATTTGATTCAATATAATAATTGCGATTAGTTAGATTATTTATATAATTAATGAACGAACAATTTTTTCTTTTTTTTTTTTTCGGGGTGGGGGGGGGGGGGGGGAAG
>QLSR01000081.1:867805-896251 GCA_031780015.1 Citrullus colocynthis
GGGGGGGGGGAATGAATGAACGAATTAGAATCAAGAAGTTGAAAGTATTATTATTATTTTTAGACCATTAAAATTATATATATATATTAAAGAGAGTTAATATTGATTATTAGATGTAATTAATTAGAATTAATTAGGTCTTAAATAGTATTATTGAATGCTTTCTAAAATAATAATAATAAATAAATAAATTATTTTAAATGACAAAATTGCTGAAAGTATTTACAAATAATAGAAAAATATCGACAATGATATATCGTGATAGCCTATTATCTGTGTCTATCTTGACATAATCTATCGCAAAGTCTGCCTATATTTAACATATTTTGGTTCATTTTCCTATATTTGAAAACAACCCTAATAAATAATTAATATCGTTACATAAAAAAAAATCTTAATCACAAATTATCACATCCTTATTTTAAATTGATGATAAAGTTGCACATTGTTAATTTCGAGTTTAATTACAAATTGACTAATACCTTTGAGGCTTCATTTAATAACCATTAGGTATTGGTATTTGGTTTTTGAAAATTAAGCTTTTCTGTCAATTCCTTAATTAAGAGAGTTGAATTATAAGCCAAATTCCAAAAACTACTTTTTTTTTAGTTTTGAAAACATGTCTTTGTTTTTTTTTTTTAAACATTAAGTAGATTACAAAACAAAAAATTAAGAAAGAGATAGAGAGATAGAGAAAAGTATTGCAAAACAAACAAATATAAACAGTTGATTTCAAGAATAAATAAATAAATAAATACGAGCAATTAATTTAAAAAATAAATATTGTAATTAATTTTTGTTAATAAAACGTGATAAGGGAGAAAATCCAGTCCAAATTCGTTGGAGAATAGTTTCGCTGGCTATGACGTGACGTTTCATGTAACGGCCCAAATTTTAGGTAAATCACTTTTTCTCTCTTTAAGTTAGAAAATAATAATAATAATATTAGTAATAATAATAATAATAATAATAATAATTAAAGAATTGCAGGCGGAGGGAGTGTAAAAGGGGAATTGGGGAAAGATCTCCATATGGGTTTTTCTTTTTACTGACCAAGTTGCGTTTAGGAAAAGGAAAAAAAAGGGAGGGGAAGAAGGGAAAGGTCAAATCTCTCTCTTGATCACCTATTCGTCACTCAGTCGCCATCCCCTTCAGCCCTCATTGCCGCCATCATATCCAGCCCTCACTGTCGCTGTCATCACAGTACTTCTCGCCATTGTCATCAGCACTCGTTGCCATCATCGCAGCTTTCAGCATAGTGGCATCATCAGTCCATCGCCACATCGTCACAGCCTGCATTTCACCACATCATCATAGTCTTCATTGCCGTGTCACCTCAGCCCTCTCCGCGACGCGTCGACACAACTTTCATAGCACACTGCCGCAGTGTACGGAAGTCGTTATCTCGCTCAATCTTTCTATATCGCTTAGTCTCACTGTTTTGCTGTCCCCTAGTCCTGCTCTCGCCGCAGTCTCGCTCTCGCAGGTAAGGGACTTACCACCGAACTTTAAATGACGCCTAACGTCTAATTGTGTTATTAACTATTGAATGTCGTTGTGTAACTCATTGCCTCGGGTGTTGATTTCTATGATTGTTTCGGTATGCCAAGTTTGTAGCTTGTATGCAATATACTTATGCTTATGTGCCTATGACTCTGTGAATCTCTGTGATGAACTAGCTATGTCATGACATGTTACAGGTTACCCTACTTGTCGTGCCCCGTACCCCTAATGTACTGTGCTACGAAGGGTGTCCCTCGGGATCACCACCTATGTCCATGTTACAAATGTATTCACTGCGTACCCTCGGGTCGCTTCCTATGCTTATCCTACGCTTATGCCTATGCCGGGTACACGAGTGCCCACGACAAAAAGGGTAATAGCTAGGCCCAGTAGTGGGTCTATTACTGAGTATGACTACTCACCCTTTTATTTCTATGTTTTTCTCCCAGGTAAAGAGCATGGCGGCCAGACGCATGACCGAGGAAATCCGTGACTATACCATGGGTTTGCTGACATTGCTTCCGCACCTAGCCTAGGGTATAGCGTACTGGAATTGTAGGGTGGTAGTATTTGCCTACATTGGACCGTTTGTTATTTGTTTTGTTTATTGTTATGCTCGGTTTTCTTGAGGTTTTGCCTAATTATTTAAGGGGTACCTCGCTAAAGCGTTTTTTTCTCTCCTCTATGTTTGGTTTAGTAAACTATCAGAAATCCAGCCGTTTTATGAATGTGACCGAGTTGTCTATAGTGTGTGATACCATATCTCTTACTTTCCAGCGCATTCCCTAAATGGTCATGTATGACGTAGTGACATGTTAGCTATTAAAGGGTCAGGTCGTTACAGTTGGTATCAGAGCCTCAGTTATAGGTTCTGTAGACTAATTTATGATATAAGTCAAGAATGTCCCATTATAGTAACGGATTCCTCGTCATCGCCAGGTATGCTTTCCCTATATATATATAAAAACCTATGCTTGCACATGTGTTAAAAAAAAAATTTAGACGGGATTGTGGGTAAATTCTTCAAGTCTCTTGGATGGGTCATGACGTGACTGACGGTGTGTATGGTAGGTTATGGCACCGACGGACAAAGGAAAGAGAAAGGAAAAAGGGCGGGCTTCAGGACTTCGTAGTGCTGTTGGAGGAGTAGAGCCCCGAGGTCCAAGATGACGTATTGTTAGACGAAGACCCTCCGTGGGGGACCCTTCTGGCGTGGGGTGGCAGAGGACTCAAGTAAGGAGTCGAGTAGGGAACATAGCTGAGGCTAACCAGGGAGCGAACCCTTCCGCCGTCCCATCCGAGTTTACAGCTCTGGTGGCAGCAATTGGAGAAGCAGTTATGACTGCAGTACTGGGCCAGATGAATGATATGATGGATGAGCGTTTTGCTCAGTTTGCACGGTCTCAACAAGTACCGACCCCACCAGCAGCAGTACCTCCACCTCAGCCTCAGAACCAAAATGCTTATGATTGGTCAATAGAAGCGAAGCACCTGAGGGACTTTCGAAAATTTAACCCTCGTACCTTCGATGGGTCACTGAAGGACCCTACGAAAGCAGAAATGTGGCTATCTTTGATCGAGACAATTTTCCGTTACATGAGATGCCCAGAGGAACAGAAGCTCCAATGTGCCGTCTTTATGCTGACAGATAATGCTGAGATATGGTGGCACTCAGCCGAGAGGATGATAGATACCCGAGGTGGCCTAGCAACTTGGGACCAGTTCAAGGAGCAGTTTTATGAGAAGTACTTTTCCGCAAATACACGGTTCAACAAGCAGGCAGAGTTCCTGAGCCTGAAGCAAGGAGCCATTACAGTGGAAGAGTACGAGGAAAAATTTGACAAACTATCCCATTTCGCACCAGAGATGGTGGCCACTGAGAAAACCACGGTGCAGAGGTTCATCCAGGGCCTGAAGGTCGGGTTGCGGGGCTTGGTCTATTCTCAGGACCCCAAGACTTATGACACAGCACTTCGAGCAGCAGTCAGAATCGACGCGGATGCCCGGGAAGGTGAGGAGTACCAGAGATCTTTGATGGCAGGGATCTCGGTAGGCCAGAAGCGAAAGGCAAATCAGAAGGCACCCGAGCCCCTGCAAGCGGGTTCGCATTCAGATAGGCCCTTCAGTCACTATAAGCAATTGGCCACTAAGGCAGATTCAAGATATGAATAATTGGTTTACGTTAGGGAAGAAACATATGTATATGTTATAGGAGTCTGGAGGGACTGGCCCGTATGTAAGAACTGTGGGAAGCGCCACTGGGGACGTTGTCTGATCGGCACGGGGACTTGCTTCAGGTGCAAGCAGGAAGGCCATACTGCAGAGCAATGCCCTGGAATGTAGCCTTCTAAAGGTAAGGGCCAGCCCATGCTCACCTTGGGGGCCCAAACCGGTAGCAACATCAAGGTCGGGTCTCATCTACCACCCAGCAGGAGGCAGAAAAGTCAGGTACGGTGGTGACAGGTACACTCCCCGTTTTAGGGCACCATGCTTTGGTGTTATTTGATTCTGGCTCTTCTCATTCATTTATATCGTCAGTATTTGTAAAATATGCCATGTTAGAGGTAGAGCCATTGCATTATGTATTATCAGTGTCCACCCCATCCGGGAAGATCATGTTAGCAAATGAGAAGGTGATTGCATGCCAGATAGAAATAGCAAACCACGCTCTGGAGGTGACCTTGCTAGTCTTAAATATGCGGGATTTTGACGTTATTTTGGGTATGGACTGGTTGGCTGCTAATCACGCTAGCATCGACTGTTCCCGTAAGGAGGTGGTCTTCAGTCCTCCTTCGGCGACAAGCTTTAGATTTAAAGGGGCAGAGACCGTGGTCTTGCCCAAGGTAATCTCAACATTGAAGGCCAGTAAACTACTGAACCAAGGGACCTGGAGTATTCTAGCCAGTGTAGTGGACACCAGAGAAGCGGAGGTTTCCTTGACTTCAGAGCCAGTAGTGAGAGACTACCCTGTTGTTTTTCCTGAGGATCTTCTAGGTCTGCCTTCGCATCGGGAGGTAAACTTTGCAATTGAGTTGGAGCCGGGTACGACACCTATCTCGAAGGCCCCTTATCGAATGGCTCCAGCAGAGTTGAAGGAGCTCAAGGCTCAATTGCAGGAATTGCTAGATAAAGGGTTTGTTCGCCCCAGCGTGTCACCGTGGGGTGCACCCGTTCTATTTGTGAAGAAGAAGGACGGGACGATGTGCCTTTGCATCAACTATAAGGAGTTGAATAAAGTCACTATCAAGAACAGTACCCACTTTCGATGATTGATGACTTATTTGACCAGCTGTAAAGAGCCACAGTTTTCTCAAAGATTGACCTTCCGTCCGGCTACCACCAACTAAGGATCAAAGACAACGACATTCCAAAGACAGCCTTCCGTTCTAGATAAGGACATTATGAGTTCGTAGTGATGTCGTTTAGCTTGACGAATGCCTCTGCAGCATTCATGGACCTAATGAATCGGGTGTTCAAGGATGTCCTCTACGTCTTGGTAATAGTATTCATTGACGACATTTTGGTGTATTCTCAGACCGAGGCTGAGCACGAGGTGCATTTGTGTCCAGTGTTGGAAACCTTACGAGCCAACAAGTTGTATGCCAAGTTTTCAAAGTGTGAATTTTGGCTGAAACAGGTGTCCTTTATGGGACACATGGTATCGAAGGGTGGAGTCTCTGTCGACCCTGCGAAGATCGAGGCGGTTACTACCTGGCCCCGTCCTACGACAGTCACCGAGGTGCGCAGTTTCCTGGGCTTGACAGGTTATTACCGTCGTTTCATTAAGGACTTTTCGTGCATCGCCTGCACCGTTGACTCAGTTGACAAGGAAGGGTGCCTCTTTTGTGTGGAGTAGGGCTTGCAAGGAAGGCTTCCAAGATCTTAAACAGAGGTTGGTTTCTGCACCTGTACTTACAGTACCAGATGGTCTAGGAGGTCTTTTGGTTTACAGTGATGCCTCCAAGAAGGGATTGGGTTGCGTGCTGATGCAACATGGTAAGGTGGTGGCCTATGCCTCCCGCCAGCTAAAAACCCATGAACAAAAGTACCCCACTCACGACTTGGAGTTGGCGGTGGTAGTTTTTGCTCTGAATATTTGGCGACACTATCTATACGGCGAAAAGATACAAATCTTCACAGACCACAAGAAGAGCCTAAAATACTTCTTCACCCAGAAGGAGTTGTACATGAGACAACGAAGATGGTTGAAGTTGGTAAAGGATTATGATGTGGAAATTTTGTACCACCCCGGCAAGGCAAATGTGGTAACGGATGCTCTTAGTAAGAAAGCGGTGCATTTGGCAGCTTTGATCACTAGGCAGACTCCGTTGTGTTAAGAATTTGAGCATGCAGGTATTGCTATCTCTATCGGAGAAATCACCTCGCAATTGTCATAGTTGACCGTCCAGCCAACCCTAAGGCAGAAGCTCATCAACGCTCAACAAAGTGATCTCTACCTCGTTGAGAAGGTTAACTAGTTAGTGGCGGATCAAGGCAGCGAATTCTCGTTATCATCGGAAAACGGACTGCTTTTCTAGGGGCATTTGTGTGTGCCAGCAAGCCGCAAACTTAAGAGCGAACTGTTGTTAGAAGCTCACAACTCTCCCTTCTCGATTCACCCCGGCAACACTAAGATATATCAGGACCTGAAACGCTGCTATTCTTGGCATAACATGAAAAAGAAAGTGGCTGACCATGTCAGTAAATGCTTGGTGTGCCAGCAAGCGAAAGCCCTGAGGTAGGAGCCAGCAGGACTATTGCACCCCATAAGTATTCCAGAGTGGAAGTGGGAGAACGTATCTATGGATTTTGTGGGAGGATTACCACGGACGATGTTGGGCCATGCAGTGATCTGGGTCATAGTTGACAGACTTACCAAGTCTGCACACTTCTTCCCAGGCAAGCCTACCTTTTCAGTAAGTAAATGGGCACAGATCTACTTGAAAGAGGTGGTAAGGTTGCACGAGGTGTCAGTTTCTATAGTATCAGACAGGGACCCGCGGTTCACTTCTAAATTTTGCAGAAGCCTCCAGTCGGCTTTGGGCACCAGGTTTGGATTTCAGTACGACCTTCCACCCATAGACCGATGGTCAGACAGAGCGATTGAACCAAACCTTGGAGGACATGCTGTGCGCTTGTGCCTTGGATTTCCTAGGAAGTTGGGACTCCTACCTGCACCTCATGGAATTTGCCTACAACAACAGCTACCAGGCTACTATTGGCATGACACCATTCAAAGCCTTGTACGGAAAGTGTTGTAGATCTCCAGTTTGCTGGGATGAAGTGGGAGAGCGGAGATTGTTAGGGCCGGAGTTGGTGCATATGTTGAATGCGACTATCCGAAAAATCAGATCTCGCATGCAGTCTGCGCAGAGCAGGCAAAAGAGTTACGCCGACACTAGACGCAAGGATCTAGAATTCGATGTGGGAGATAATGTGTTCTTAAAGGTGGCCCCTATGAAGGGCGTCTTGATGTTTGGAAGGAAGGGGAAGCTAAGTCCCCGTTTCATAGGGCCGTTTGAGATTTTGGAATGGATTGGCCCCGTGGCTTACCGGTTGACGCTACCACCATCTCTCGATGTAGTCCACAATGTGTTTCACGTCTCCATGCTGAGGAAGTATGTCGCCGACCTTTCTCACATAGTGGACTATGAACCCCTACAATTGAGGGAAGACCTGAGCTACGAGGAGGAACCCATCGAAATCTTGGCGAAGGAAGTGAAAACCTTGCGCAACAAGAAAATAGCACTGGTGATGGTATTATGGCAGAACCATGGTTTCAAGGAAGTAACGTGGGAGCGGGAGGATGAAATGAGATCGAAGTATCTTGAGCTCTTTCAAGATTAGGACTTTCGGGGACGAAAGTTCCTCAAGGAAGGGAGAGTGTAACGGCCTGAATTTCAGGTAAATCACTTTTTCTCTCTTTAAGTTGAATAATAATAATAATAATAATAATAATAATAATAATAATAATAATAATAATAATTAAAAAATTGCAGGCGGATGGAGCGCAAAAGGGGGGATTGGGGAAAGATCTCCGGATGGGTTTTTCTTTTTACTAACCAAGTTGAGTTTTAGGAAAAGGGAAAAAAAAAGGAAAGAAGGGAAAGGTCAAATCTCTCTCTCGATCACCTCTTCGTCACTCAGTATCCCCTTCAGCCCTCATTGCCGCCATCATCCCCAGCCCTCACTGTCGCTGTCATCGCAGTACTCCTCGCCATCGTCATCAACACTCGTCGCCATCATCAGTCCATCGTCGCATCGTCACAGCCCACATTTCGCCGCATCATCATAGTCTTCATCATCGCCTCGCCTCAGCCCTCTCCGCGATGCGTCGACACAACTTTCATAGCACACTGCCGCAGTGGAGGGAAGTCGCTATCTTGCTCAGTCTCGCTATCTCGCTCAATCTCGCTGTCTCGTTGTCCCGCAATCCCACTCTCGCCGCAGTATCGCTCTCGCAGGTAAGGGACTTACTACCGGGCTTTAAATGACGCATAACGTCTAATTGTGTTATTGACTATTGAATGTCACTGTGTAACTCCTTACCTCGGGTGTTGATTTCTATGATTGTTTCGGTATGCCAAGTTTGTAGCTTGTATGCAATGTACCTATGCTTATGTGACTATGACTCTGTAAATCTCTGCGATGAACTAGCTATGCCATGACATGTTACAGGTTACCCTACTTGTCGTGCCCTGTACCCCTGATGTACTGTGCTACGAAGGGTGTCCCTTAGGGTCATTTCTTATGCTTATGCCTACGCTTATGCCTATGCCAGGTACACAGGTGCACACGACAAAAAGGGTAATAACTAGGCCCGGTAGTGGGTCTCTTACTGAGTATGACTGCTCACCCTTTTATTTCTTTGTTTTTCTCTCAGGTAAAGAGCATGGCGGCCATGCGCATGACCGAGGAAATCCGTGACTGTACCATGGGTTCGCTAACATTGCTTCCGCACCTTAGCCTAGGGTATAGCGTACTGGAGTTGTAGGGTGGTAGTATTTGCATACATTGGACTGTTTGTTATTTGTTTTGTTTATTGTTATGTTCGGTTTTATTTCTTGAGGTTTTGCCTAACTATTTAAGGGGTACCCCGCTAAAGCGTTTTTTTCTCTCCTCTATGTTTGGTTTAGTAAACTATCAGAAATCCAGCCGTTTTATGAATGTGACCGAGTTGTCTATAGTGTGTGATACCATGTCTCTTACTTTCCAGCGCATTCCCTAAATGGTCATGCATGACGTATGGACGTGTTAGCTATTAAATAAAATAAAAGTAATTAAAATAATCAAATTAAATAAAATAAACTTAAAATAAACTAAAATAAGGAAGGTAAGATTTTACAAAAAATGAAAATTTAAATTTTACCAATCTTTTCTCTCTTTTTCTCTTTAATGTGTGGAGGGCCACTAAGAAGCACATTTATATAATAGAGATCTAATTTGTTATAATATTCATGATAATATATATATTTTACGAGAAGAGAACAACTATAGAGGTATAAGCTGCCGAACTAGAGTTGTACTTTTTGACACCGACAAATCTACAACCTCATTTGCAAGTTCTTCGGTACTGAGAATTGCGAAGACGGCGACTTACACTCAACGCCACGATTCAAATTCTTAACTGTGGACAGCGGCGAATCTGCAACACAACCCACCAATCCTCTTCCATTATCACCCACCATTTCACGTTCCTCTGTCATTTTTGGTCCTTTTTTCCTCCCTTCTTCGTTTTTGTTTCAATGGAGGCAAAAGTTTTGAAAACCGCCCCTTCTCTTCACCCGGTTCGATTCCGTTCAGCGATTTCCCGATCAAAGTACGCTTTCGCCATCCAGAATCGAACGTCCGCAAGTTGTTCGACGTATTGTTCGAGTATGGTGACATGCGGCTTTCGGTCTGTTCAAGCTTCTTCCGTCTCCACCCGGTATATATTTGACAACTCTTTTGAAGAATCTTGTTGTTTGTTTCTTTGTTCGTGGTTACTGGTTACTTTGGCTTCGTATTTGTTATGCTTTCCAAATTCTTGTGATGTTATGTTCAATTTGCTTACTTTTCATGAGATGCAAAAGCTCAACTTCTACAAAATTTCCCACTTTCGTTGAATGGTAGATTTGCAACTTGGCGACGACATGGTAATTAGGGAAGGTTTCGTGATCCGGGGCAAAAGGTGCTCACTCTATCACGCATCCATTCCTCTTGTTTACGAGAAATTATTTGAGGAGGCCGCTACTCTGTTAGTTTTACACTGTTGGATGTCTGAGGTCGAATTTGCAAATTTAGTTTGAATTTGTATCTTTTGTCTTGTGATTATTAGGAAATGCAGATTTTTGGATTGACATCCAACAGCTAGTAACAGAACATTGATAGAAGGCAGAAGTTTTAGGTTCCAGATGTATTTTTAGACTAACACACACCCATTCAACTCGTATTTGTACACCAATACATTGTCAATTTTTTGTGATTGTTTTAGGTTCTGAACTTGTATTTTCTTGGTTAAATAGCAAAATGTAGCCTCCAACCTTGATGATCGTGTTGATATAGTTATTATTTTTTTTAAAAAGAAAAGAAACAAGACTTTCCATTGATGAAACGGAAAGAGATTAATGTTCAAAATACATAGAGGAAGAAAAGAAAAAGAACACCGATAGAACATTGATAGAGGAAAAATAAGCCTTCCAAAAATACATAAAATGTGAACAAAGTAGCCAAAAGGGTGCAATAGGATGAGATTCTGAAACAAGCCGACTTTAGACGAGCGAAACACATAAAACCATGAGAAAACTTCCAAAACATCAAGACCAAGGCCTTTCAAACTAAATTTGAAATTACCAAGAACATGGCCTGCAATACATAAACCCGAAAGAAGGAGTAATCTTCAAATCACTTTGCACCAAGGCCAATTTAACAACTTTTATATCTGCGAGAAAAGATTTAATGCTATACAAATGTGGTTGACCCCAAGATTGTGAGAAATCCAAGAAAATAATTCAAGGTATATTAGAAAATCTTTGCACGATCAAGCTAAAACTGATGTAGATTTGGGTGAAATACTTCCTAATTGGCACCCACAAATGTCAACCAGAGAAGAAAATTTGGATGGAATTTGAGATGGGGATAGAAGGGGAGCTTCCACCCTTGATTATGTCAGACTCTGATTAGCAACTTCTTCTACAAATAAATTTTCAAAAGCCTCGACAAATAAAACCTTTGAAGAAAGCTCAGGAGCTCCTGTTTCTAGAGGAACTAGCTCAAATTCTTCACTACTAACGTCGACAATCGAATCCTTATATGTATTTGAATCAGTACTTAAAATGCTGGTGTTTATATAGTTATTAAACTTTAAGAAGTTTAAACAACTTGCTGAACCTTGAATTTTGATTCTCCATAGTCCAGTTTAACATCGAACGAACACCCTGTAAAAAGTTGCTTCAGAAGGTGCTATGTTTGTTTTCCATTTTATTTGTTTCAACCATCCATTTTCTTCTCCAATGTCATGAAAGATTAGTCATTTCTCCAATAGGCATGTTATGTTATTATTTTATTCATTATAATTAATAACAGAGCTACATAGAATTACAATTCAAAGTTTGTGAAAATATTTGAAACTTTTTAGACTCTTAGGACTCGAATTGCAATAATCAAAGCTCATCAACTAAATTTATGAACTAAACTTATAATTTAATTAAAGTCCTGTTTTGAGAATTTTCTTGGCCAGTTATACGAGAAGAGTTTACTCAATTTTATGCTTATAAGTTATAGGCACAGCCAAAGTCCATCATTAGATAATTACTGTCATCATACATCTATTCATTCTCTTTTCCACTTGTCAAGAAATGTTCCGGAAGGTTCCAACTTCCAACGATACTTGTAGAAGAAAATGGTTTTAAATGGATGATCTCTGGTCCATGTATGGCGTCTAGGATTACCTTGACTATAGAGATGCTTGCTGTATTTCTTTGACAAGCTAAAAAGTAATTTCTTGTTGCCTGATGGATCTGAATCCCTTTTCCTTCTCCTATTCCTCGTCAATTATTTGTAAATGGATTGTTATAGATCACTAGCAATGATGAAGAAACGGGTGGACATGAGTGAGACCTTGACCCTTGAGAGTATAAGATTTTCATTAATCCGACAGGAAGATAGCATAATTTTTAGCCTTTTGGAGAGAGCACAGTATTGTTACAATGCCAACACGTATGACCGAGATGCTTTTGCTATGGATGGGTTTCATGGTTCTTTGGTAGAGTATATGGTCAAAGAAACTGAAAAACTTCATGCTCAGGTATGCAATAGCGGAACTTTTGTAAAAATAAGATGTAAAACAATGAGAGGAAGGTTTCGTTTTCATTTAGATTTTTCCATTTAACAACAATCTATTTCATGTTAGGTGGGTAGATATAAAAGCCCCGATGAACATCCTTTCTTCCCTGATGACTTGCCCCGACCGCTATTGCCTCCACTACAATATCCTCGGGTAAAATTAAGGTTTCGTTTGAAATGAAGACTCTTAGAATATTTTCGAACTAATCTACATGTCTCTCTAATCTCTTCAGTTACTTATGCTCTTGCTGGTTCAATGATGCTCACTTTGGCCATGTTGTCACAAAATGTTACTTATAATGAGTAGTTGTCTTGATTAATAGTTGCATTGGCCTTCCTATTTCAACAATTCTAACTTCTCAAGTTGAAATATTTGGAGTATCTGGACTTTTCTGCAATCATTTTCCCTATACACCTGGCTAATTGCCCATCCTTGTACGTTATATATGAGCATGCTTTAGGGCAGATTGGTTAAAGCAGATTTATTAATTTTGATCAATCAAAACCTAGAAGCCTCTCCAAGAAATATATGTTAATGACGTTGGAGTAATGTCAATTTTGGGTTGGTTTTCGTAATTTGGTTTACAGTTATATTTCACTAAGATGAGCTTAAAAATTAAAAGTAAATCCAAGTATTTAACTAATAACATGTCATATAATTTATGAACAATGCGCTTGAACTCTGGCGTGTGTAAAGGTTCTGTTGCTTATTTTATTTTATTTTATTTATTTTAATAAGTTTTTTTTACAAATATTATTATTATTATTTGTCAACTACTTCTTATGTGGCAAATAGGTACTACATCCAGTCGCAGACTTGATTAACATTAATCCCAAGGTATGGGACATGTACTTCAGAGATCTGATTCCGAGATTAGTCGAGGATGGAGATGATGGGAATTGTGGATCAAGTGCTGTTTGTGACACAATTTGTTTGCAGGTGTGCATTTCAACCAATATATTCCTTAAGTCATTTTCTTGTTAAAGGAAATATTATGATATGAAAAAAAAAAAAAAAAAAAGGACAACCAAGAAAGAAAAGATAGCTAGTGTCAGACCCTCAAATCTTGAGGGTCCCAAGTTACCCCATGATTTAGGGATTGGATCTAATTGTGTAAGAGGAGAATTGCGCCACATGTGCTTAAGATCATGCCTGGAGGACACTCACCCTAACTGCCCCTTGTTATCCAAATAACTAATAACTACTTTCTTCCTCTAATGGAATGCTCCTATGCTGACATGTGTCACCCTTGTGCAGAATGACTCTTTTTGTCCGCACCTCAAGTGTCGGCTTTAGGCTTGAGTTCTTGCCTTTCCACTCCACTTGCCATCATGCCCATGGTGTCCTCTCTTGTGGCTGGTATTTGTGTAACTCCATCCTTCACCAGCCTTAAGAACCTTTTCCGTTTGCTTTTTGCTCTAGGAAAGTTCCCGGCCTCAACATGGAGTCATCATCCTCTTGGAGCTATCCTCTCGAGAGCATCATTTGTTTGCGTCTTAGTATATGTACGTTCTTATCTTGGCATATGTAACTGCCTATGCCTGCCCGTCGTGCACCACTCTTAGGGGGAGTTTGGGGTGCTAAATTGGTTATTATAGTCGGTGGGGTTATTATATTCTGTGAGTTATAATAGTTTGTGTTTAGAGTGAAGACTATTTTAGTTTGGGTTATGATAGTTTGTGTTTGGGGCGTTGACTATTTTAATTTAAGTAGGAAATAGTAAAAACTAAAGTGTAACAGAGAGGGAAAGTGAGGATGAGCAGGAAATAATAAACACTGTAACAAAGAGAGATGTCAAATAGTATTACTGTAGATAATTGTAGGTTATAAATAGTTGTAAACACAAATATTATATTTGGAGCTCCAAACATGGAGTGAGCTATAATAGCCTACTCCACCAACTTCAAGTTGGAGGCCAAACACTCCCTTAATGCGTGCGTTTGTGGTGTTAGTCACTATTGAGATTTCCCTTGCCCTGGTGCCATGCCCTTAAGATGTAGTCCAGCACGGGCGTGCTTGTGCCTTCATGCTCGTACGTTGTCTGTGTCCATCCCAGCATGGGATGTGTGTCTGTGCCCCCCTAGTGTGCCCAGATGCATTGCCTGCCTACTTGAGCATTCCACGAGAGAAAGAAGGTGGTTAGTTATTAGTTGGTTGGATAAGGAGGGTAGGTTAGTGTGACATGTGTCCTTTATGCATGGGCTTAGGGACGTCGCCCTAAGTGTGCAAAAGTGGAAAGGAAGACAACTTTGTATTCTACTTGAGGCGAAAAGAAGTGTGTTCCTATTGCTCTTTGTAAAGGCACCCTAGCCTTTGCCTCTGATGTTCCATTTCATACTTTCCGCAGAAGGTTGTACTAAGTTTACATCTTAGGCAGCACGGAGTGGAATGTAAAATCTTGACCCCATGACAGCTTGCATAAGTACATATTTATTGTCCTCTGACCTGCAATAATCTTTGGATATTTCAGACATTAACAATATTGAGCCATGTTACTTGTCTTCATATATATGTTAACTGCTGCTAAGCTGTTGACGTTATCACAATTACCTAAATTTACTTGCTACACTACTCAAACATTTGATTTTTCTCAAGGCATTGTTTCAAGTTTTTCCTTTATAAATGTGGTATCGTCCCTGCTTCAACATTCCACTTTTATGTGACCCCTCAAAGGGACCTCTCCATTTCAAAATCTACACTTCTTTTTCAGTGATCGAGTTGGTGCTATTTTAGGCATTTCTTTTATGTACCACTTTAGTTGTTTGGTCTTGCTATGATTAGTTTAAGGTGCTTTGGATTCTCTTATTGGTTATTACAAATTCGAAAGTGCTTAAACCTCTCCTTTTTTTATCAGTATAGTTAACTGACTTGAAAATGGGAGTCTACGTCAAACATTGGAACCTCCCACCCTCTCCAGTCTCTTAATAACTATATTAAAAGAGTCCTCCTTTTCATCCAAGAGATTTACGTGGTATCAAGATTACTAAAAAAAGATCTATTGAAGTTAAAACCCCGATTATTTTATGGCTTAAATGTTACAAATTTAAGTGAACAGATATTCAACTTTCATGCACAAACTTTATGCTTTTTTAGATGACAAGCTCCCTGTATAAGAATTGTACGAATGTATTTCTTACTTTGGCAGGCTTTATCAAAGAGAATCCATTATGGAAAATTCGTCGCGGAAGCCAAGTTTCAAGCCTCACCCGAGGCATACGAAGCAGCAATTAGAGCACAAGTAAACAAACTCAAACCAGATAAAAAAATCCCACATTTCTTGTTTCTTCCACCATGGATTTTCATTCAATAACTTTTTTTCCTTGTGAAATTTCCAAGGATAAGCAAAAACTGATGGATCTGCTAACATACCCGATGGTAGAGGAGGTCGTGAAAAGGCGAGTGGAGATGAAAGCAACGGTTTATGGTCAAGAAGTGACGACTGATGCAGATAGCGGTGAACTCCGAGCAGCTTACAAGATCAAACCAAGCGTGGTTGCTAATCTATATGGGGATTGGATCATGCCATTGACTAAGGAAGTTCAAGTTCAATATTTGTTAAGAAGATTGGACTGATGATCATATAAATCTCCAAAGTCATGCTGAAGCTGTTTTGGTCTGTGAAATTGTTGACTTGTTTGTTGCAAATAATTTATTTTGTCACATGGTTTAGCAGCAGATTTATCAAATTCAAATGTTGTAGGGTCAGGCGGGTTGTCTCGAAGAAAAGAATATCCTTTTGTACCTCTTTTTCTTCCCCTTTTGAAAATAAGATAAACATTTCTAGCCATTTGCTTTGTTTACATGGTCAATATTTCAAAAAAGAAAAGAAAAAAAAATCTTGTATATATAGAGAAGAAAAGGAATGCTAGTCTGCAAGAAAGGAGTAGGGGGGTCAACAAAAAAAAAAATTTGATATGGTGTGTGTGATACACTCTTTAATATATTTATTCTTTGATTTACGTATACTTGACTTGAAGGGTGAATGGTTATCTTCAAACAACTTAAAGGGTGGAGTGTTTATCCTCGAACAATTTTGATTTATTGATTTAGTATGTTGAAACTTGACTTGTTGATCTCATATGCTTGATCGACCTTGTTAATCTTGTACATTATATTGAGGTCCTGAAGTCTTTGATGCTTAAGATTTAGAGAGATTTGAGTCTTCGAGGATTGTTTAGTTCCTAGGTTAGTTGAAAATTCTCTTTAGGTTCTTTTGGAGTTTTTGATTTGTGAACTCTCAAATGGAGAGAAACTCTTCAATCTATAGAGTTCCATGAGACAACGTGGGCTTGGCCTTAGATGGTCCTTGGTCCAATCAATTGGATTTTGAGCTAGTTGATCTTTAGGTCAAAAATGCCTATTTTTGGGCACAATCAAAATTGGTTCTAAATATTATGACTTAATTAGACCACAATTGTGGTGAAAAGACACACAACATTATTGAGATTGTCAATTTTTTTCTTTAATTTCAACTTAGGACACATGTTGACTTCTAATTGTCCCAAATATAATTTTTTTATAATTTGTCACTAATTTGAGAAATGTCATTGACAATTTGTAATTAGTCCAAAATGTTTCATTCAACAATGACAAAATTTACATGAATAAGAAAAATTTCATTCATTTGCTTAGAATGAATAATACAAACCTTAGTTATGTTATTACCATGGTATTAAATTTTTATTGACATGTAGACATTTTCATTATACCCTTTTAAAAAAATCCATAAAACATAAAAAGTAGGGTAATAGACACTGATAGACTACTATAATCTATCACTTTCTATTACACTAATACATATCTATCAATGATAAACAATGACATGTTGTCATATTTGTAAATATTTTAGCTTATTTTTCTATATTAAAAAAATCATAAAAAGTAAGGAGCAAGATGATATAAATTTGAATACAATACAAGTAATAAATATTTTTATTGATTAAAAAGTATAAAAACATATATATTTTAAAATTTTTGTATCAATTGTAAAATCTATCGGTAATAGACTACATTGATAGACTCTTATTAGTTATATAGTTTATTGTTAATAGACTTGGATCTAAATTTTGTCATATTTGTAAATTCATTTGCACTATACTATAACTGTAAATACTTTGAGTTGTAAGGTGGAAATCTTGGCTTTTTCTCTAAAGAAAAGTAAATTGACATAAATGGGTATGAAGATTGAGTTACATGTTTTGATTAAAATAAAATAGGCTAATTTTATAAGTTAGGACCATTGTTTCTCTTGGGACATAATAGTCTAAATTTTAAAAGGACTCATACATTGACAGCTAGATTATAGGTGAAGTTAGTAGTCTTCACTTTATTTCAAGGCCCACAACTCCCCCAAATATAAAAATGAGAGCCATCTCAGCCTTAAATTATGGAATCAAATCATCAATTATATATACATATATGGAGGGATTCTAAATTTTGACCAAAAATATATTGAATTATAGTTGAGATTGTAAATTCAAATCTTGTCAACTTATTTATTTTTATAAATATTAAAATATAGTACCATAAATGTAGGAAGTTTCAAAATTCATAAGCTTATTTATCTATGCAAATATTAGAATATCGTACCATATAGGGAGAAGGAAGGAGTTTTTAAATTCTCAATTAAAAAATTTAAAATTATGACTTCATCCGTAGAGCTATGTTATATCAAGCATTAGATTATTTTTATTTAAAGTCAGCGAGAGTAAATAATATTGATATTCCGTCGCATAAATATTTTGTATTTTATTTTATTTTTTGTATATATATATATTTTTTTTAAATGAACACAGATGAATTGATATATATTTATTTTGAAAGCACATTTGGTACGCATTTATTGTTTGCTATTTTTGATGAAACCATAATCCTTTTGCAACCTTATCTACTTATGAATGTTAAAAAACATAATTATTACATGACATTATTCTATAATAAATAATGATGACATTTTTTTTAAAAAAAGATAATAGGGACATTAACTCCTTATTTATATTTCAAATTTTGGGATGAATCATGATGTTAGGCATCAAATATCAAAACTGATTTTTTTTTTAAGTACAATCAAATATCAAAATGATCACAATCATTTTAGTTAAAAGAAAAATTAGATTTAATTTTTTAAATTATTTAATGTAACAAAGCAATGTTTTTTTAAAGCCTACTAAAAGCATATCTCAGTACTTCAAATTTCAATTATACTTAATGCCATTAAACTTGCACGCATTTCTATGCATACATATTACAGAGAAGAAAAATATTAAACAAAACAAAATCTCTTTTTAGAACGAAAAAATTTGACCCATGACAACTTAAGATTGAGTATTTGAGTGGATAAACTACACAAATTAAGTATAGCCCGAAATGCATTTAAGTATTTTTCCTCAAATTTAGCTTAATTTTTTTACTTTTCATCATTTTGTTAGTTGTCATACTGTTTTTTTTTCACATACAGAAGATACAGTTACTTTTAATTATTGTGCATCTTATGCATTAGGTTAAGTTTTGGAGGGCTATTACATTTCATGTGCCTCAAACCTTGAAAAACTCTTAACATAGGAGATACAGTATTTAAATTCACAGTATGTGTTTCAGAGGTGAAACTTTAAATGAACATTGAGATTAGATTCAAAGCTATCAAAATGCATTGAACTTATTAACTATATGAACGCAAATTTGCATATTAATCAATGATAACAGAAATCTTAGGCTAATTACAATTTTATTTTAATTAAGTTAAATTTTTTTTTTTTTTTTGATATCCGTGAGTGTTCGAGCATACACCTCAACTAATTTCATGGGATATAAGTGTCAAGGAAACCTGCAAGATTTTAATTTTTAAGTAGGTGACCACCATAAATTGAACTTATGACTTTTTAGCCATTTATTGCAACTGTCTACTTTTGTACTACTTGGTCAACCCATAATGGTTAATTACGTTAACTCTTAAAACCACAACAATAGAGAAATTTGTATGACGAAAAAAAATATGATTCAATACAATATTGTTTGAAAGTGAAAGCAAAAAATAGAAATGAAAATATTATACTATGAAACTAAAAATAAAAGATTCAATTTTTAAGATAAAAAATAAGAAAAAGTACCATTTTTCCTAAAAGAAAGATGTTTTCAAATATAGGAATGAAACAAAATACTTACAAATATAGCAAAATTTTACTGTTTATCTGTCATAGATCGCGATAGACTATTATTTGTATCTATTCGTTTCATAATAGACACAAATTGTAGGTTATTGTGATCTATCGCAGATAGATTGTGATATTTTAATATTATTTGTAAATATTTTCAACAATTTTATTATTTAAAATAATGGACTTTAAAAAATAAAAATAAATTTAGATAATTATTGTAATTTGATTTAGTTTTTATTTCTTTTATGGGATCCAGAGTAACTATATCCCATCTTTAGTTAGATTACTCTAAATTATTTAAATTTGAGAAATTTGTTCTGAATTGGAATGTCGTTTCTATTTGTTTCATTTTGTAGCTAGACTATCCTGATCATCTTATAACCCCTTAAGTTCAACAATACATAAAGTGGAGAAATTTTAACTTCTAACCTTTTGGTATATAGTTTATACTAGTTGATCTATGCTTTTATTGACATTTTTTTTAAATTTTTTAATTTTTTTAATACTAAAGTAACAATAATATAAAATTTTTTTGTATCCTCTATTCATTGCTTGTCACAATAATAATAATTAAAAACTGTGTGCGTGCATGTGTGCGTGAATGCTTGTGTGGGGGTGTGGGTGGGTTTGTGGGTGCGTGCGTGTGCGTGCTTGTCTGTGAGTAAAAGGACTTTTGAATGAAAAGATAATAGAAATAATAAGGACAAATGACAAAAGCCACCTCTAAAGTATGGTGGTAGTTGCAATTATACCCTTAAACTTTCAATAGTAACAATTGGGCCCTTAAACTTCTAAGAGTGTTAAAATTGAGCCTTCAAACTTACAATAATTGAAACAATTACTTATACAATTATGTAAGTGTGATTTGATAGTCCAATTTTAACATTTAGATGAGGTTGATGACTCAATTTTTAAATTTAGAAATCTAAAGGTATAATACCATTATATTTTAAAGGTGATTTTTACAATTTGCTCTAATAATAATAATAATAATTTTAATAATAATAATAATAATAATACCTACCATAAGAGGATAAATGCGGTTGGAGCAGGTTTAAGAAAGAGCAAATCGGTTTCCTTTTTTGTTTTTTTTGTTTTTTTTTTTGTTTTTTATTTTTTTGAAAAATCATGAATGCATAATACCAAACATGAGCTGGCTGTCGCGAGAAAAATCCCAACTTTTGAACACAATTTGTTTAATTATCAATCCAAAAATTAAAATAAAAAAGAAAGGCTGAGGTGTAATAATTTGTACTAACCCATAAGTTAAGTCGAATTAAAAAAATTAATGGAAGTTGTAGATCCATAAAGCAACCTCTTTTCGATCTTTATAAACCTTACTTCCCACCCCAGACCCTTCTAGACAACACTCAAATACAGGGCCAATGGAGATTCTGAGAAGAAGGGTCGACGGCAGTGTGCTTCTGGTGGCGGCCGCTCTGGTGGTACTGCTGGCGGCGGTGCCGGAAGTATCAGCGACACGGTGGACTGTCGGTGGCAACATGGGTTGGACTACCAATGTGAACTACACTATCTGGGCTCAGGGAAAGCACTTCTATTATGATGACTGGCTCTGTAAGCATTTCTATCTATAGATCTGTGAGTGGTGTTTAAAGTTATAGCTGATTTTCTGATCTTATGTGGTTTTTTAAACTCATTAGTTGGTTTTAGGGGAGATTTTGATTTTGGTGTTTTGTAGGATTTGTTGGGGGTTTCATACTTTTAACTTGAAGTTTTTAGTTCTGTTTGTTGCTGCTGAGAAAATTGGTGGAGGAATTTGACAAATGTGGGGGAAAATGGAGTTTCTATATGAGTTGTTTTGAATTGATTGTTTCCCAACTCAAGATAACTTCAAAGGGTGTTGTAATTTCTTATATTTATGTTTGTGGTTGTGGATGCTCAGAAATGAGAGGTTTCTCTGTTTATTTGAAGTTCTTATTTTACCATATGAATGTGGATGGGTTAGAAACTTAGGATTGTTTGTGTTGTTATTTTTCTGATTGTTCCATGGGTTAGGAACATATAAATATTATGCAGTGACGTTCTTTCAGCATGTTTTGTTGTTTGTTAGAGAAATTTGGTAGAGGTCTTCTAACTTGGTCCAAATATGCCTAATTTTGAAGTTTCTAGCAAACGAGTTTAACTAACAAAAGTAGGAAGATGGGAGTGTGTATTTGTGAATGGCTCTGGCTTGTCTGTAACCAGAAAAACACACACAGGGTTCTTCTCCGAATCAGCGAAAAATTCTTTTGGTTTTTCGTTGATGAAGAATGTTTGTTTGTTTTCCGAAATCCGTGTAGAGCTTAGGTCGAAGTAGAGCTTAGCTCTGGCTTGTATGTAACCAGAAAAGCACACACAATGTTCTTCTCCGAATCAACGAAAAACTCTTTCGATTTTTCATCGATGGAGAATGTTTGTTTGTTTTCAAATGATCGAAGAGCGATTTTGGCTCACTTCTTTCCTCTTGTTGTGTATTAGTTTTTGTGTATGACAGGAACCAAATGAATGTGTTGGAGGTGAACAAGACAGACTATGAGAATTGCAATTCTGATCATCCACTCCACAATTTCACCACAGGAGCTGGAAGAGATGTGGTTCATTTGAATGTGACCAGGCCTTATTACTTCATAAGTGGCAAGGGCTTTTGCTATGGAGGCATGAAGCTCGCTATCCATGTCGAACACCTACCTCCCCCACCCTCGGCCTCACCCTTGAACGAAAAGAGCAGTGCTCTCAGATCTACCTACATTGGCCACACCCCATTCGTTTTAACCGCTGTTTTCGCCATTGCTGCTCTGTACGAAGCTTTCGCCCAGGTCTGGTAGAGACCAGTTTTATTGATTCATATTCAATAGAGTACATTTTTCTTCACCAAATTGTGGAAGGAAGATCAAGTTATTAATTCTCTTCTTTCTTTTTTTGAGGGTGTTGTGCCTCTTTTGTGTTATCTTTTGCTTTCTCTTTGATTTAGACTTCAATATTCAAATTAGATTTTTTTTTTCCAATTTATTTTGAAATTTGGCAGTTTTCTTATTTGGTTGGTGGATATGAAAATTGTAGGGATTGGATTCTGATAGCACTCTTAATTTATTTTGTCCACTTAAATGGGTTTTGTAAGCAACCAACAAACCATGTGAATATAAGATTCTTGTGTCCCATTTTTCATTAAATAAATAGGAAAGCAATTGGGACACAAAGATCATACCTGTAATGTTGTTTGGGCCCATCTTCCAGCACATTAAATCTGGCTTTTACCATTTATATTAAACATATGTTGTTTAATGAGTATTCAAATTTTTATATTTTCTTGGTCGAGAATATATATGTGCAAACCAATTGATGAGTAAAATTAAGTGATTTAATTAAATATATTTAGAGAATATTTAGGTAGAAGGTAACTCGTAAGTTGGTTTGGTTTGATTTGATTTAATTTGATTGAATGGGAGATAGAATTTGTATATTTATTTATTTTTGGTTTTTTCAACATTTTAAATATTTTGTTCTAGTGACATATACTAATGGTTAACAAATAAAAGTATATACACTTTTAGGTTTTCATCAAATAAATTGTAATTTAGATGGTGGAAAAGTTTATAAACCAAAGTAAAATTATATTATAAAAAAATCTAATAGCGAATATGATTTAATTCACATATGGATGTGTTTAATCTCAATCGATGTATGGATATATTAAAGATCAAGAGATTTATAATTCCAATCTCTTATCTAATCTACTAAATGAAATAACAAACAAACATGATTTTGAAAAATTTCAGCGTTGACCAACTTGGAAGGTGTGAAATCTCTTACAAAGGAGTAAATTTTGAAAACTTTGATAATGATCAAATCTAGGATTGATTTCTATATTAGTTTACTTTTTAAATTCAAACTATAATATTTTAAAATTTAAATTTCATTTTGATTCAAGAATTTTTACAATGTCATATTATTATTCAAAACTTTTAAAACTAACCATTTTGGTAATTATTTATTATTTATTATTTTGTCCACCATTGTTTAAATGAAATTTAGATATTCGTAGGTATTAGCGTGGCCCTCACATGGGAGGGAAGTTACATTATACAAATACTCCTAAAATTTGGGATAAATCCTATGTTTCAAGACTTTAATACTTCTCATTTTAACTCTTAAAATTTAAAATTATTTAAAAACTTTCCATCAAAATTAGCACAACAAATTGATGTTTAAATATTGAAGCAAATATATGACATAATTTTTACAACATTATTTATGTAAATTGACAATGCTTAAGGTTTGATTTTGTGAATAATATTTTAAATGATATTATTATTTGGTGGAGTACCATCAATTTATGTTCATTACAACAAAAGGGATGTGTGAGGATATTTTTGTGATAATCTCAGAATTCAAGGATTGAAATGAAACTTTTGAAAGTTAAAGAGTACAATAATTGAAATCTATGCAAAATCTTTGAGGGTATTTGCATAATTTAATGAAAAAGAAAAGAAAAAAAAGAAAAAAAAAAGAAAAAAGAAAAAGAAAGAGAATTTGTTGTATTGTGTAAGAAGGCAAGGTGGAATCAGAAGCTGAGCAGAGATAAAAAGAACAAAGGAAAACGCTTCTGACCAACACACTCTGAACCTCCTCCTCACATGGTCTTAAACATAAGCCCACTTTTTTTTTTTTTTTTTTCCTTTTCTTTTCTTTTCTTTTCTTTTCTTTCTTTCTTTCTTTTCCATTGTCAAATTTTAATACATAAGTGTACACATATATTATGGCACGTGTTACTATTTTCATCGATATTTTTACATTTTTTTTAACTTTATATTGACATTAGAAATGAATCATATTTTTATTATATATTTTTAAAAAATCCATTAAACATAAAAGAACAACAGAATGGGGCTAATTTGAGTAAATATAAATAATAAACAATAATTTGTTTAAAAGTGCCATATTGTTAAAAAAGAAAAAAAAAAAAAAAACTTATTTAAAAGTGTAAAATGTTTATTTATTTGTATATGTTTTTCTTGAATTTTCTTTTGTTGCTATAGTTCTTTTTGGAAATATCTATCAATACTGACATTTTCTCAATATTCTCCCAAACACATATGCACACATAAACGTTTTTATTGTTGGAGAAAAACTTCACATTTCTACGGCAAGAATAAGCAAAAAAATAACAGAGAAATTAAAATAAAGCAATAAAAGCTAAAAACACAAGAATTTACGTAGTAAACTACCAACTCGGAATAAATCTCTCCCGATCCTAATTACAATATCACTATTTCAAAGCTTTTGATTACTCACACCTTTTTTCCACTCTCAAACTAGAAAATACAAAAGGAATTTAATTAGATTTAGCACACTAAGCTTAAAGTGTTTGTAATTGGGACTACTTGAAACTAAAGACATAAGCTCTTTTTATAGTAGTAGGGGCCTATCATTTTCTTCCATTTTTTCGATGTGGGACAAATTGCACTTCTAATATTTTGTCAAAACCTAACATTTAACAATATTGAAAAGTGTTACCATTTTTATCCATGGGTAAATTTTTATTCAAAATCACTAATAGAACCATTATGATATGCGTTCAATGGACACGATATAATATACGTGGGATACAAAATTTGTAGACTTCTTTTTTTTTTTTTTTTTTTTTAATTTGTGATACAAGATGATAGGTTTATAGGTAAAATTGGATATTTTTCCAAAATAATTTTAGTAATCTAAAATCACTTAGAAAATATATACTTATATATGTGTTGAAATAGCCTGTTAAAAAAAAATTAATGCGTTTAGAAAAAAAATAAATAAGATAAATATATTCCAACACTCATTAATAAACATCACCCAATATCGATCACAAAATAAATCTGGAAAAATCAAAAAATTTAATTGAAATCCAGCTTTAACATTGTGTTGTTTAAATTTCCATTCACTTTTTTCCTTTTTCTATTTTTAGAGAATGAATTTCTATCACTTTTGTAATAAATATATGTGTTTTATGATTTATCCGAACACCTTTTCTTTTAATGAATTTCAAACGAAAGTCTAGAACACTCATCTCCTTTTAAAAGTTAGAATTTGAAAATTTTTGAACCTACCATATAATTTCTCATTTAGTAATTATTTGATTCTTTTTTATTTTTAAAAATATATATTTTTAGTTTTTCTTAAGCATTGTTGTTATATTTTTAAAGTAAAGATTTGAATTCTTAGCTAAATTCTAAAAACAAAAACAAATTTTTAGACATGTAAGCTCTATTTGATAACTATTTAATTTTTGAAAATTATGCTTATATAAATACTACTTTTTAATTTCTTTTTGGTTATCTACTTTTTAGTAGTGTTTTAAAAAACCAAACTAAATTTTGGAAACTAAAAAATGTAGACACCATTTAGTAATAATTTGATTTTTGAAAATTAAGCCTAAAACACTTCTTTCACTTTTAAATTTCTTTTTTTATTATCTATTTTCTACCATTATTTTTAAAAACTAAGCCAAAATTTTTAAAAACTGAAAAAATTAGTTTTTATTTTTGAAATTTGGTTAAGAATTCGACCCTTTTACTTAAGGATATGTGAAAACTATATATAGTAAGAAATTGAGAGGAAACAAACACAAGTTTCAAAAATGAAAAACAAAAACCAAATGGTCATTCAATAGGTCGTAGTTTTTCAATTTTAAAACTTTTTTTTAAGGATAAGTGTTAATGCCAAAGCGAGTAAACTCAACTGACATATAAATGTGTTAGCTACCGAGAGTTGTGCTATAAAAATTGTTATATTATCTCACTTTTAAAAATGGATAATAACTAAAATAAAATTTTATTATATGCTAAAAATTAATATTTAAAAAAATTATTAAAACTATATGATTTCACGATTTCACGATGTCACGATTTCACGTGTACTGTACTATTTCTTGACTAGTCCTAAGGAATGTGTTACAACTGAACTTTCTTTTTTTTAAAAAAATAAATGATTATAAAAGGAAAAATTAAAAATTGGATAATGTCTTTTGTTTTCTAAAAGTAATAATAAATACAAGCGGGCGGTGGCCCCCACATGATTTGTTCTTGCGACGAAGGGCTTTAAAAAAAAGCCAAATTCAAAGGTTCGCGTTGACCGCACTTTTTGTCAGAACTCCTAACAATTCTCTGATTACGAAGTCATGAAACAAAGTTTTACCATTTTCTTTTATAATTATGTTCATCGAAAATATTTAATTTTATAGTAAAAAACACTAAAAAGTAAAATTTACTTTTTTTTTTCTTTTCTTGTCTTTTCTTTTTGATAATTTTTAAATTTTAGCTCAAATTTTAAAAACATTTAAAAAGTTGATAAAAGAAAGAAATATATCTAAAGTAGAATTAACATAAGTTTGATTTTTTTTAAAAATAATTTAGTAAATGGGATCTTATATTTTATTTTGGTAGCTTTTAATCTGAGTGTAGCTCAATTAGCTAAAATATATATATTTTTGTAGATCAAGATGTTAGTAGTTCAAATCTTTCAACTCTTACATACTGTTTAACAAGAAAAAAAATCAAAATTGTGATCAATAAATTTATAGAGTTTAAAACTTATTTGGTAGAAAAAAAAAAGTGTTTGATGCATACGTAATTATGTAATTAATAGCTTTTGGTTAATTAGACATTTCGAAATAGTTTATTATATATAGAATTGAAATTTTTGCTAGTAATTAAATTTGTAATTATATTTTAGAAAGATCTTGTAATTAGATAAGAAATTAAATAGAGAAATTATTTTAAATGATAAAATTATTAAAAGTATTTATAAATAATAGCAAAATAATAGCAAAATAATAGCGATAGACTAATATTTGTATATATAGTAGTCTACCGAAGTCTATTGGATAACCAGTAAAATTTTGCTATATTTAAAAACAATCCTATTATTTGAATTTTTATTTAACACTTTTAAAAATTCATAGATGACCCGATAGAAAATTAAAAATTAAAAAACTTGTTCTACATTTTTCCTTTAAAAAGTTATTTAAATTTATTAAACGTTACACAACTTTAAAATTATTATGTTACTATTGTGAGTTCATGCATGCAATTGCAAAGGTAGAGAAACAACAGTGGACCTTATGTAATGATAATTTATGACTTAACTTTGTTTTGTTATTATGTTTGAATTGACACTAGAGCTACTTGGACACACGTTTGAGTCAAACAATGTAGTTATTTAGGTCTAAGTTTGGGATTGCATTTGTAAGAGTAAAAGGATATTGTAGTATAGTTGTCTTAACCGTTTAGGTTGTTTGGTAAATCTCATTATTTATTAATTTAGCTAAAATCACTTCTCAAATACTTCTTACGTTCAAAATCACACTCACACTAGCTTTTTAATTCAACCTCTTCGAAGATCTATATTTTCTATTCACTTTTCAATTTTTAATAACAAATTTTTTGTTCAACTTTTTTCAAATAATATTGATGGAAATAAAGTTTATTTTCAATTTAAAGCTTATAAAATTTTTAAATAATTATCGTACAGTAACTTCGATATAAAGTATCGATATATAATTGTAATAATATATTTACTTTAATCATTATAATAGAATCATAACAGTCTTATATTAATTTCATCAAACACTTTAGTAGACTTTTTTCTAGTTTAAAATTAAAATTTACTAAACACTAATTTTACTTTCTGTCACAACTAATTTTTCTCAAAACACTACTACCAACAATTATTTTGAAAGCTACTACACCTACAACAATTTCAAACTAAGTCTTAGTATAGAAAGTTATGTAAAGTCTAAGAAGTTGTTTAGTTGTGGAACCCACAATTTTAGGAATTCAATAAGTCGTGAAATTGATGTATTGTTGTTAGTCGTACATGGAACCGATAGTTTAAAAGCTTCCTTAAACCAAACAAAAAATGAAGTTGGTTATGTACCTCTTACTCCTTGAATCAAATATGCCCTAAAAGTTAGATGAGAGTCATCAAACTCTTAACGTTTATATTTCCAAAAGTTTAAGAATAGTAGTGTTGCTTTGTTTGGATTGTGGCTTTTAAATACCACCTCGTTTATTTGCAGAACTCAAAAAAACACAACAATATATAATAAAAATATGTAGAGAGAGAGAGAGAGAGAGAGAGAGATTGAGATTGTTTGTTTGTTTGGGAAGAAAGAAAAGAAAAGAAAAGAGAGAAGAAAATGGGAATAGGAAGAGGAAGTAGTAGAATTATAAGGTTGGTAATGGGTTATTGTGGATGGTTGTTGTTATTCTTAGTGGTAACACTTGGAAAAGGAGAGCATCTTCATAAGGTGGGCAATTCACAAGGATGGACCCCTAATCTAAACTACACTCTTTGGTCTTCTTCTCACCATTTCCATCTTGGTGATTGGCTTTGTAAGTTTATCCTTTCCTCCTTTTTTTTTTTTTTTTTTTTTTTTTTTTTTTTTTTGCCTCCTCGCTTCGATTCCTCCTTTCCTGATTTAGT
>QLSR01000081.1:896799-967732 GCA_031780015.1 Citrullus colocynthis
TTTTTTTTTTTTTTTTTTTTTTTTTGTAAATTTTATCATAGTAGTCCTACAATTTTGTCCAAATAGTAATTAACCCCTAATTTGTCTCCCTATACTTCTTAAAAAAAAAAAAAATGAGAGGTTGATATGATTACAATATAATTCTTATTGTTGTAGTTAAAGGGTGAGGGGTGATTATAATATAAACACAATTTATGTTGGTTGTTAGTTTTTTTTTTTTCCTTTATTTTTTTATATTTCGTTTTTTTTTTTAATTTTATTGATAACCATCTTTTAAAAATTTAATAACTATTTAATTTTTGAAAATTAAGCTTAACGATTCAACACTAGTTCAACTTATAAGGTTTATTTTGTTTTGTTATCTACTTTTTGTAGATGATTTCAACCTCCAAATAAGTGTTAGAGAAAAAATATAGTTTTTATTTATTAATTTGAAATTTGATAATAAATTCAAATAGTCTCTCAAACCATATATGTGAGATTTGACTCACGCAACAAAACATATGTAAAAAAAAAAAAAGAACAATATTTTTCAATAGTAACAACGTAGGTATGTATTATAACTACATTAACCATGTTTATTAGATTTCGTGTACGACAAACGGTATTACAATGTATTGGAAGTGAACAAAAGGAGCTACGAGGATTGCAACGACAAGGACTTCATAAAAAACATTACAAGAGGTGGACGAGATGTGTTTCAGCTGGCGGAGTTCCGGCCTTATTTCTTCATCAGTGGCGGCGGCTACTGCTTCCAAGGAATGAAACTGGCTGTCTTCGTGGCGGCGATTGACCCCGCGCCAGCTCCATCGCCTGCAGCCCCTATCAAAAGTGGTGCCTTCCTATCAAATAATCCCACTTTTTGTTGTTCCATTTTGAATGCCCTTTTGCTTTTTCTAACTAGTTTAGTTTTCTTGGTGGTTAAGATTGAATAATGAATGTGGCCAAATTCTCTTTTTGAAGCTTTATTTGATTTTGAAGCCTTTGGTTTTGAATGTAGAAAGTGGTTAAGATTGTATTAATTTTGTGTTTCCAAACTTTTTTTTTTCTTTTTTTTTGTTATTTTTTTGTTATTGCAGCTTTATGGACACAACATTGAATATCAGAGTTGAGCCATCAGTGAAAATAAATGAGTGAAGTATTAGATGAATACGTTTCATCTCAAAACCAATTTGTAATGAGATTAATAACTCATATAAATCTTATAAAAATTGTAAGGTCTCTCTTTTACTAAGAATGAACACTTACAATCACTTGGGTGGATATATTGCAAGCCTTACTTAGGAGAGATTCTAGTTGTCCCACTTTTTTTTTTTTTTTTTTTTTTTTTTTTTTGTTNTAATCTTGGAGAGCAGTTGACTTACATGATTCACATCGAGGTGCCGAATTTACTTTCAAGGCACAATGGTATTTCATGACACAAAAATTTGGTCTTGGTTTTGTCAACTTCTAACACTCCCATCTTTTCAATGTGAAATCCTCAACATGCCATCTTAGGATGGTTCACTATTCATGTGCTTTGCCACCATATTAGATAAACAATATAATATGGATTCTATCTCAAAACCAATCAACAATGAAAGGAGTAACTTTGGTAAATTCCCATTAAAGAAGGATTAGAGAGAGAACAACTAAAATAAAATAAAAATTAAAAGGTTTATGCCCCTTTGGGTCCACTATCATTCTTGAGCCAATTCCATTTTTTTAGATTGAATACCCTTTTCGAGCTTCACGTGATCTGACATCATATTAGATAAAATATGAGTTCCATCTCAAACCTAATCAACAATAAAGGGAGTGACTTAGGTAAATTTTCAATAAGAAAGATTAGAACGAGAACAAAGTTTGTGTCTCTTTGGGATTCTCTATTCTTAGGTTGATCCCAATTTGTTTATTTTAAATGAATAATCATTTGAGCTTCATAAGCTCTAGCACCATATTAGATAAACATGGGTTCTACCTTAAAACTAATCAACAATGAAAGAAGTAACTCACGTAGATCTTAATATTAGAACGAAAATGAAAAAAAAAAAAAAAGTAGGAGAAACATTTGAAACCATGCTTTAAAAGCTTATTTTATGCTACAAAGAGAAATAATGGATCAACTTGCAAACAAAGTGTAGATCGTTAAAGATGGTGGAAACAAGGTGTAAGGCCATATATATCTCTCTTCAAAAAAAATTATGCAAGAATGTTTTGTGTTGACATCCAATTGCCTCAAGGTGCAACAATAATTTTGGGCAGGGATCAATCCTATAGTTGTTAGGTTTGATTATGTGAATGAGAGATGAATAATTATAAATTACACTTTACAAAAAAAATTATTGAATCATACATTTATTAGAATATGGTCAATTTTTCTTTTTAAAAATCAATACATATATGCACACATATATTATCACATGTGCAAATTTAGTTTTAAATATTAATAAAAACAAACGAGTTATATAATTAACGGATTTAGGAAACATTTTCCACCTAAAAAAGGAAATGAGAATGAGAATGAACATTCCATTATCAGGGGAATTTTGAAATTGTAACGAAGTAGATGTTTGATTATATATTTCCCCATGAAAATTTTACAAAATATATATCAACTTTTGGCAATTTGATTCATCAATCTCAATCAATCCTCCTCCTCAAGAGTAACTAAAGTTGGGAGCTGCCCTTGATCCACAAAATCAACTTTGTTCAACCTTAAACAGCACAACACTTGCTCAGGCAATTCCTCTGGCTTTTGTGCCTGATCATCAATTTATTGTTCATGACATAACAAATTAAATAAGCATATTCATTCTATATATGTGTACTAGTTTTTTTTTTCCTTGTTACAAAAGTAGATTATTTTACCTGGATCGTTAAACCGAGATCGATTATTCCGTTCCTTAGACGGTCCCGAAATGAATCGAGCCCCTTTCTTGATATGTAGCTGAAGCGATGAATATCTAAATCGATCTCGAAGTAATTTGAGCCCTTTCATCAAAGAAACAATATGAAAAAAAAATAACATCAGACAGTTTATCCTTGTGAATAATGAATGGAAAATACAAACAAGCCAAATAGAAAACTATTTGTAAGATAGCATATTATGGTTTGGAACTCGGTTAGATACTTTTTGTTAAATACCGGTCCCTGCATTTTGATATTTGTGTCTACTCGATCCCTACACTTTTATGTTTGTGTATAATAGGTTCCAAAAAATATTTTAAAACGTGTCTAATATATCTCTAAACTTTCAATTTCATGGTCTAATATTACATCCTAAGCTTTTAAGTAATTTTCTAATAAGTTCCTCACTTATTCATATTTCATCAAATTCACACCTTCTTTAAGTACCTAAATTATAAGGTGAAGGTCCAATAAGCCACAAAATTCAACCTTTTATGTCTAATATGTATATAATCGATTACTTTTAAAATATATTTAATATGTCACGAATTTATGTATCTTATAAAGATTAAAACTTTTTTTTTCAACTTTCGGATGCGAGATCCTCAACACTAATAACAATTAAGAAAGAGCGGTATATATTTTACCGTGAAAAAATTGTGTTGAGGACGTGAGAGGACGGGTTTTTCGTTGTAGGCATTTACAAGCTTCTTTTCTGTTGAACTTAGTTGGAGGTCCTCTGGGTTAACAAGTCCTGCCATGATCTTTAGCCTTTCTCTAAATGGAAAAACAGACTCTTTTGCAAATCCCTTGCTCCTTTCCATCTCGTCCTTGATAAATTTCTAGCAAACATCAATTTTTTCATAAACATCAAGAGCAATTGGTTTGATGATAACCATTTGATTTTTGAAAATTAAATTTATATAAACATTAACTACTTTCAATTATGAAAGTAGGAAATGTGACCAAAGTCACATATTGGCTAGATAATAGGAGAATATCATGAGTATACAAGTTGAACTAAAAATACAGTCATGAAAGTTTATGTTTAAAGTGGACAATATGTGGAGGTATATAAAGTACCTAACAATGAATTTATAATTTCTAAGAATGTTTTCAAACTAGATTTTGAAAACAAAAAGTTTTAAATGCGAATTTGGCTAAAAATTCGAACTTTTCATTTAAGTAATGAAAACCAAATTTTTGTTTTTGAAATTTGGCTTAGAATTCAACTATTTTACTTAAGAAAGATCGATGAAAACCATTGTGAGAAATTGAGATGATATAAACTTAGTTTAAAAAACCGAATAATTACCAAACTAAGGCTAAGATACTAATATTTTATAGAGTGTCCTTGAGGTTGGAAAGAAAGAATACACAACACTTGAGAAAGAATATAACTCAAAAGAAATGGGATACCATGACACATTGAGGTAGAATTGAGTAATGAAAGTAATAAATTTGAAGAATCGAATAAAAAATAGTTATCAAACATATTTTAAATATTTTAGAACAATAAAGCGTAACATGCAATCACATTAGAGTTAAAAAAGGAAGAAGGTACCTTGATGTTTTCCTTATAATGACTAGAGATGTCCTTATTGAAATTATCAGAAACTTTGAAGTACAAAACAAGACTCATCCCCTCCCCATCACTATCACCAAGGAACATTGCAGCTGGATAAGTAGGTAACTGCAACAAACAAAAAATAAAACCCCATTATAAGAAACTTTAGAAGAATTTACCTTTAACCATTTTAAATTCATGGCTTAAAAAGTAGTTTTAGTCCCTTAACTTTCATGAAATTATTAAGGTAGTGATAGAGTGTACCTGAATATTTACAATGAGCAATGGAGGAACATCAGTGGTGTTGGCTTCAATGTTCGGAAGCTCGAGATGTTGTGCAATGTGGTTTATCTTTCTAGGGCATATGAATAAATCGACACCAATCGGGACGTATGGGCTAAAGTTTGAAGCGGGGGACTTTACTCTATCTCTGTATTACAAATTTCCAAAAATAATTTCATACATAAGGTTAATTGAAGAAAATAGATTCCCATACTAAGTGTTTATTTGAATTGACTTTTTATTTTAAGTACTTAAAAAGGCAATTTAAACCGACACAATTCGAATAATATATAAGTAGAACGTACTTGAAATAGTTAGGACCACGAAGTTTAAAAGTTGACGGTGGAATCTCACACCAACATCCAGGAGTTGGTTTCTCTCCTTTGAACCGTGGAATTATATGGCCAGCTCGTGGACGATACAAGTACTTCTTCGACTCACCTAAGTTTTTAACCACGATAAGTACTTTTATTTATTATTATGAATAAACTACATCCAATTTCAATGATACTTACCCCAAAATCACTTTGAAAAAGTTTTTAAATCATTCTTCACAAGTTTTTGTTTCTGTGTGGTGTGTTTTCTTTTTTAGAATTCAAATGTTAACACAAGAGAATTTTCAAACCATGACTAAAAAATGGTGTGAAACAAATAAAAATTTTAACAATAAAAAGTAAATTAGTATTAAGCCTCGTTTGACAACCATTTGATTTTTTATTTTTGAAAAGTAAGCATACTTCCTCTTAATTTTTACCATTGTTTGCATCTTCCTTTAGTAAAAGAGTTAATATTTATCTAAATTTCAAAAATAAAAACAAGTTTTAAAACATTCGGTCTTGTTTGGTAACCATTTTATTTTTGAATTTTTAATTTTTGAAAATTAAACTTATATACATCTCTTCCACATCTAAATTTTTTACTTTCTTATCTACATTTTGAAAATGTTTTAAAAAACCAAGTCAAGTTTTGAAAATTAAAAAAAAAAAAAGTTTCTAAAAACTTGTTTTTGTTTTAGAATTTAGCTAAGAATTCAACTCTTTTACTTAATAAAGATGCAAACCATTGTAAGGAATTGAGAGACATAGGCCTAATTTTTAAAAATGAAAAACTAAAAACCATATAGTTATCAAATGGGGTCTATTTTTTTTAGTTTTCAAAACTTAGTTTGATTTTTTAAACAATGGTAGAAAGTGAATAACAAAGCAAGAATTTTAGAGGTTGAAGGGATGTTTATAGGCTTAATTTTAAAAAACCAAATGGTTACTAAACATGACCTAAATGACTATCAAACTAGTGTAAATCCTAGATGACAAGTATGCTTGGATTGACTTACCGAGTGCTAAAAACAGACATTTAAGCAATTAGAAAGTCAATCCAAACATACTCAAAATAAAGCATAACTAGGGTGTGTTGTTATACGTACAATGTTCGTTGGTTTCACCAACATCGCATGATCGACGTCTAAACGAAAGGCGAAAGACAGCTGATTGCATTTTCTGAGGGGGTTGAGGAGGCTGAGAATTCAAAATCTTCTCATTAAAGCTAGCAGCAGACACCAACTTTCTCAAGCTAGTGTTATTATCTTCATGGCTTTGCCTATCAACCTTGAGGCCTTTGAAACTTCCATAGGAATGATCCAACAATTTCTTCTTTTTGGTACAAGCTTCAGCCTTAGCCAAACAAGAAAGGCCATAACCAGGAGCACTCACAATGGTATAAGTGCTAGATTCTTCATAGTTTTCCTTTCCTATCAATTTCTTTGCCTTTCCTCCATCAATTTTCAAGTAACTCTCACAAAACTCTTCATATTTGCAATTGTTGTCCACAAAACATGCTGATCTTTCATATTGAACCACTTGACCACTTGTTGGAATGTTTCCAATTGCATTTCCCACTATTGGAAATCCATCTGCAATCATATCTGACAGTATACTAGATAATCACCATGTGTGTTGCACGTGTATCATGCCATCGTCTTTTTAATGATTTTCATATATTATTATATTAATTGTGTCTTTGTTTTCATACTCATAAAGGTCACATTTGAGGATGTTATATTATTATGCAACATTTTCGAATGAAAAAAGTATTTTTTTAAGATAAAGGATACGTAGATGGAAATTAATGGCACAATGTATATTAGACATTATTATGATCTGTTAATAATTTTGAGATGTATTTGGAATACTTTTGAAATAGAACTTTCAATACAAATGTTTATATTTTACATGTTTTCAAAAAGGAATTTAATCATCTAATTCTTAATATTAGTTACAAGTATATTTTTTTCACAACATATTTTGAAGCAATTTATTTTTGAACAATTAATTATTTCTCAAGTGCTTTTTACAATATTTTTATTTTGCAAAGCATCTTCCAATCATAGTAGTAGTTATCCATATTGTTTGGAGAGTAAAAATATAGGGAATAAATTACCTCCATGTACGCTACTGAACTCATCATCAGAATCAGATTGATCCACTAAGCTCACAGAATCATACCACAATTCCTCTTGGCAAATCCCTGAAGAACACATTAATAACTTAAGACATTCAAACTCAAATCAGTACAATGGAAGTTAGAGGTTGGATATTCTCCCACTTCATTGGCTTTGAGATTGAGATGAAATCGAAATGGACTATGTTAATTTAATAAGATGGAACCATGGATGATGCCTGGGTGCATACCATTGGCATCATATTGGCTATGCTGCCATTGCAATTGGGTGAGATGGAAAGTAGAATTGGAAACCTCAGATCGACGACATGTGGTTGTGGCTCCATGTTCGAAATCCATATGAACAAATTCACTGACAGCATAATCTGTGACGACACCACCACCTCCTGCATTGCTATGTCGTTTCTTGACACCTTCGACCATCGAATTCCCCTTTCTCATCCCCTTTGACTTTCTCGATTGTCTACGATGATGATGTAATTTCTTTCTTGTTGGTACTATTTTTGCATGAGTTGATACACAGCTCCCCATTTTTTAATTCCTTTTTTCTTTTTTCTTTTTCTTTTTCTTTTTTTTTCCCTTTTTTTGTCTTTTGATTTTACAACAACAAGCCCACTTTCAAACTTGTCAAAGTCAACGCCAAATAATTTATTTTATAGGCCTGCAACCACACCATAATTTCAAAACCATTCAATCACACTTTGCATAACATGTTCATAGAGTTGGTATCCACATCTAACAACAAACATATGAACTACTATTAATAACAAGAAATCAAAAGTCATTTTAACACAGTGAAATGGTTATTTGTTAATTCAAAATCCTTTTTTAAAACATTTACATTTTAAGCTGTGTGAAGCACGAAGTATCGCTTTAGGAAAGAATGTCATGTCAATTAACGTGCTCACATTAATTATATATTTTTTTTCCCATCTTTGTCATTGGCTAGAAAAAGTTTTAAAAAGGATATTAAAAATACTGCAGCCTATCATATGATCACCTGCGTTTTTCTCTAGCACTAGTTGAACCATTTTAATGTAATTTCTTCCTTGTAGTTCACTTTGTGGGGTTATGTGGTAGTTTCTATCAAGTTAATTACAAGAGAGAGAAGTGTTAAAAATAGGTGAAAGATTAAATGTATCATAAACTAAATAGAAAAGTTTATTATTGAATATACTTAGTGTTCAAAAAAAGGCAAAAGGGCTAAAGGATCATGGATTCAATCAACTACTTACCTAGGATTTAATATCCTACAAGTTTCCTTGACACCCAAATATTGTAGGTTCAGGCGGGTTGTCTCATGCGATTAATCGAGGTATGCGTAAACTGACTCGAATACTCATAGATATAAAAACAAAGAAAAAGAAAAAAAATACTCGATGTTAAACATTGGACAAAAGAGAGGAAGATTTTACGAGAGAGTGGTTCCAACCAAAATTAAAGAAAATCTTATTTTAGTTGGAGTATTTTGGTGGGTTACCTTTTAGATCCAATCCAATTGGTTGAGTTGAAGAAATCGAACTCAACTCAACCTAACCATGAAATATTCGGATTGAATATTTCGATTATTTTTTTTTTTCAATTTTTTTTTAGAAAAATAAACCAGAAATCAAATCAACCTATACACTTTTCGTTCATTTGAACTCAACCTAACCCAAACAACTTTATAACCCTACTCAGATCAAATTCTATAGATCATTAAATCATTCGAACACCCTTGCATCTAACCCACAAATCAAGAATAAAAACTAAGAAAAATTGAATCTAAAAATCTATGTATCTACATATGAAGTGAATAAGAACATCTCCATGGATCTTTGCGAAAATAGGAAACATGCCGAGTAATGCAAAACCATTAAAATGCTGTAATTAATTACACAAACAAAAATGAGAGGAAAAAGAAACAAAGAAAAGAAGAAGAAGAAGAAGAAGAAGAGAAGAATACCCAACAAGGAAAAAGGAGAAAAGTGGCCTTGTTGTCCTATGTGCGACCAAAACACAGAGGACGTCACATACGAAGGGGTAAGTTGAGGCCGACCAAAATAATTAATTATTAATAATAATAAATAAATAAATAAAAAAGGTCGGATCCAAATTGCAATTCTCGAAAGCTGCAATTTCCCTTTGTAAGAAAATAGAAAGCTAATAAATAAGGGCTCTCGGAGAAAATAACTCCGACGAAAATGCCGATCAAGATTGAGATAATATGGATCACGATTTTTTTTTTCTTTTTTTTTTTTTTTTTTTAATTTCCATATATATATATATGCATGAAAACGATTATTAACCAACCACCTTTCACAAAATAGCTTTCTTCATGCTCTGTACTTCTTGTCTTTCTAAATCACATACAAAAGTTAAATTTAGAAAGGAAAAGACTTGGGTGCACCCCAATAGCATTTAATAGAAGTATACTATATGTTATTATTTTATTATTTTTCAAAAATATATTTTGTAATTTAGAGACAAAAAAAAAAATTATTTTTTCCTTTAATCTTACGTACATTTGTGTCCATAACATACATTTCTGGATCCACCGCTATTTAAAACGCCTTCATACAAAATCAAAATAAAATTGAAACTTCCTTAAGAGCATAATAGTGATGGAAGAAGCTAAAGTTTCATTTCAGCACAAGACAACTTGGTTTTCCTCGAACGATGGTTAGAGCTGAATACAAAAACCCAGATTTGTTCATCAGTGGTGAGAGCTATATGGAGGTCATTATGTTCCACAGCTTGCTACACTCATTCTTCAATCCAAACTCAACATTTTTAAACTCAACGCTCTACCGGTAACTCCTTTGTGTTTAGGTATAATTTTGAAATAGTTCAAATATATATATATATATATATATATTTAAATTACTCCAAAAACATACTTTAATTTTAATTATTCAAAAATTAATTTTGATGGTATGAAACTTATATTTAAAATATAAAATATAATTAAAATATGACACAAAAGTGATTCTGATCCTTTCAAAATTACTTTGAATTTTCTAATACTTTTTGGCACATTATTAGAAGTACTTACAAAAGTGTTTGCTTAAGAATTTAAAAGGTATAATCATTGTGGATTAGCCTAGTGGTAGCTGGAGTATAAACAAAAAGGTCAAAGAGCCAAAAGGTCGCCACCTACCTAGGATTTAATATCCTAGGAGTTGTCCCTTGAAATTAATCGAGGTGTGTGTAAGTTGGCCAGGACACTCACAGATAAAAAAAATAAATAAATAAAAGGGTGCTAAATTACTTTTTTAACTCAACTAAAATTGTTTTTGAAAACTTTTTATAGTTACAAATTAGGTTGGGAGATTATAAGAATAGATAAAAGCTATTTAAACTACTTATTTACTAGAAAAAATTGAACTAACTTTCTTCCCAAAAGTGTTAATATAGTTAGCGATTTATTTAAAAGGCACAAATACATTGCACTTTTTTCTTTTTTTTTTTTTTAGACTAAACACACAGGATTTTCTTTTTATTAAGGCTTTATACATGTAATAGTCCCTCATATTTGAGTTTTAATTTTCTCTTATAATGTAGTGCAATGAATGTTAAAATTAGTTAATAATAAACCAGAAAAAAAAATGTAATCTACATCGACATTTTATCAATATTTTCATCAACATAATTTTAAAAAATTGAGATATATATGGTTTAGCTTTTGTTGTTTTAAAAATTTATTATTATAATTGGTTAAATAATTTATGGAGATGCATATTATTATCGTAGATAGGGAATCCATTGTTGGAATTCGACACAGATTTGAATGGAAAAGGAGAATATTTCAGACGCTATATATCAACTTGTGAATACAGTTTGTAGTATTTCTGAAATCACAAGACAATCCATTCTCCACAACAATGTTTCTACTTCTTGTTCTTTTGTCAATAATTTGGTATTAAAAGAAGTTTCGGAGTTCATCAACTTATATTCTGTCAACCTAGACGTGTTTGTACGTCCTCAAACCTTTCAAAACCAGCTCTAAATGATTTAAACATTTGACCTCCTCACAATAGCCTCCCGCAATACTCAGTATATTCTTTTCTTTTTCTTTTCTTCTTCGAGTATAACAAATACGGGGTAGGACGGTTTAAACATTAACCTCAAAATGAATTGATATGTCAATTTGCCTTTTTGTTTTGATACTATATTCAATAATGTGGAGAGTATTGTTGAAAAAAAAACTTGGGTGTAGTCATCTATTGTGAAGCCCAGACAACACCCAATAAAAATATGTCATGTGACAATACTTTTAAAAATTGAATTATTTTTATTTTTTTCTTCTATGTATAGAAAAGGGATGCATGGATTAGGTGCCTAGGCTACATTAGTGCTCAATTAAAAATTAGTTTATAAAGAACTTCTTTGACAACCATTTAGATCATATTTAGTATGATATCATTTTCAAAGTTTTTAGTTTTTGATATTTTATGCTCGCTCTTCATTCCAATTTATCAATTATATATGATTTTCACATTTCTTTTCAAAGAGATAATTGAACTCCTAGTTAAATTATAAAAACAAAAACAAGTTTTTAATATGTAGGGTCAAGTTTAGTAATCATTTGGTATTTGATTTTTAGTTTTTGAAAATTAAGTTTATTTCCTCTAAAATTCTTATGATGGTTTGGATTACGATGGTTTGCATCTTTCTTAAATAAAAAATTTGAATCTAATTAGCCAAAATTCTTAAAACAAAAGCTACTTTTTTTAATTAGGTTTTCAAAACTTGGCTTGTTTTTTTAAAACATTGGTAAAAAGACAAACTAAAATATTTAGAGGTAAAAGGGGTGTTTATAAGTTTTGTTTTCAAAAAAAACTAAAAGTCAAATGATTACTAAATGGTTTTTTTTTTATGGAAACAATAGTAGAAAGTTATTAGCAATATATAAAAATTTATGACGAAAATAATGTTTATAAGCTTAATTTCTCAAAAACCAAACAGTTATCAAACAAGACTGAATTAATTTTTGTTTCGGTTTTTCAAAATTAAGCTTTACAAACAATAGCTCTACATCCACTTACTGATTTCTTTGTTTTATTGTCTACTTTTATAGATTATATGAAGAGCGAGTCATTTGTGTAATAAAAATTGACACTTAAATTTGATGAAATGTATTATAGCATGGACCAAATGATTACAAACTAGAATTTAAAGACTAATTTAGTTACATAAAAGTGCATGTGCCAAATGAAAATTATTGAAGGTAAATAAGTTATATCACTAAATCTTGGGAGTTGTATTAATTAAAACCTTTAATTAATAATTGTTTCAAGTCAAATACTCGTAACATTCATAAATGTATCAATTTACACCTTTCAAATTTTGTTAAAAAAATATCGCTGGCAACTTATAATTGTTGAAATTAAACTCCTAAATTGTCATTATTGAATAGATTTAGAAACTTTATTAAGATTATTTTTTAAAATCATAATTAAATGCATCAATTTTTAGACATATGTAAACTTTTCCATAATATGGGCAATTAGGATTAATCCATTGATGATTTTTAAAGGAAATCCTAAAAAAAAAAAAAAAATTTAATTAAAAAATTTAAATAATCCCAACGAAAAAATTAAAATATTAAAAAAAAAAAAAAAGAATTAAAAAGAAAAAAAAAAAAAAAAATTTAAATTGTTAAAAAAAAAAAAAAAGAATTAAAAAGAAAAAAAAAAAAAAAAATAAAAGATTTTTAAAGGAAATCCTATAAAAAAAAAAAAAAAAAATCCAATTTGACTTGCTTATGAAAGCTGAAAAGTTTTATTGATAAAATTATATAAGTCCCACGCAGATGTTTAACTATTCAAACAAAACATAATGGATTAGAGAGAATAAGAAGATACATATGTAAGTTTAAAATCTAAATTAATAGAATTATTAGTTGAGTTTTAATTATTAAATCGATATTTCTCTAAATTTTTGAAAAACAAAATAAAAAAGAGTTGTGATTGTGTTCGGTTGGAGGATGGGTAGAAGCATTTGGATAATGGAACATCAATTGTATCATTTGCAACAATTAGAGGAGGTGCTCATCAAGCCCATGAGCTTCATCCTCAAGCTTACTTTCAAAACTATACTCATTTTGTATGTGTTTTCAATAATTAAGAGTTAAATCACTCTTATGCTTTAATTTAAGACTATATATATATGTCAATCCGAGCATAAAAATAGATCGTGAAATCGAATCAATTAATTGAATAAGGCTTTCAAAACTTTCTTTGTAAATGGTATGTTTAGATCTTTAACTTTGTCTCGTTTGAATTGTGATGTTCTCTTTGTATATTATAGTATTTATATTGAGAATTCATGTCTTTTTTATATAATGAGAATGCATCACCTTTTCATTTAAATGGTTAATTTGAACTTAAAATTACTTAAATCTATAACCAAATAATTACCTATAAAATTATTCATATATATAATCTAAATATTTAACCATATGGATCATCCATATTAATTATTATTATCTTAGCCTAATAATATAAACTATTATCTATGTATATTTATGTCATGATAGATACAGATAGGAAACTATTGCGATTTATCGCAAATAAATTATGATATTTTACTATTATTTATAAATATTTTCAGTAATTTAGTCATTTAAAATAATTTTTAATATAATATAAAAACTAAATTGGAATTTTGAAAGTAGATATAAAAATTGAGAAAAATAAAACAAAGTACAAAACCAAAGAATTATTTAAACCAATTTTGTATTTTCTTTTCATCATTTTGGGCCGCGATGGAGGGGATAATGTGAGTATATTACATTTTGGAAAAGATAATTATAATAAATGCATGGTTCTTTTGTACCAAAAAAAGAAAAAAAAAAAAAAAAAAAATGGTTTTGTATAATATTACAAATCAATTTTTTAAAAGAGGAAAAAGCACGTGCAAGGCATGCGAAGAAAACTAATGAAGACAAAGTCAGCGGGATTTGGCAGCGTCTTCGGTTCCGTTGCACGCGGTGTAATCTCAAGGGCAACCTCACTTTGTTTCATTACTAAATTAAAACAAATTCAACTCCCCATTTTCAATTATTATTATACATATAGTTTTAATTTATCAAATCGCCCCTAATCTTTCAAATATTTCTCAATTTTATTCTTCAATCTTTTAACATTTTTCAACTTTATCTTAAATACATTGCAATTTTCAATGAGGACCTTTTACCAAAGAAAAAGAAACATTAAATTGTTGTTTCATTAATATATTTAACAAATGAGACCGCATCTAAATATGAATATTGAATTTTAAATTGTTAAGATATTTGTTGAGAATGATTTTGAAATTGTTTAAACTATTTTTGTCATTTTAATATTCTAAATGTGTACTTAACTATTTCACCTTAATTTAATATTTGTCTTGACATTTTTCAACATAATTTTCGTGCAGTCGAAATCAGTTTTAAATGGTTAAAAGCATATTTTAAAGTAAACATGTCAAAGAATTAAAATATTCATTAATACATCAATATATCCATAGATTGAAAAATTCTATACTGATATTAAGGATTAATCAATATCTTATCATCTTTGATATCTTTGATAAATACATATGAAACTATATCATCGGTTAATTTCAATATGAAGATATACACTAATAACAAGATTCATGAACTTAGTTTAAGAGTAAAAATAACGTAATGCTTAATTTAAATAAATTTTTATGATCTTTTTACTTACAAAAATATTCATCTTCAATTGAAATTTCAATATCGATATTTTAATTCTTGAACATGCTCTCAAAATTAGATTCCACTTCTCGAGTAACGTTCGAGTGTCATGTTTACTAGTATAAATATGTTTTTTATTTTCTTATAACTCATATGTTGAAATATATAAATAAAATAATAAGTCAAATTTTTTATAAATAAAAAAAGTGTAGGTGACGTGATTGAAAATCTTAAAATATCAAAGACTAGAATTGAGAATTAATGAATAGATGAGGGGGCTAAAGGATAAATTTTGGCATATATATAAAAAGCAAAATAAAATAAGTATATGAAAAGAAAAAAGGGGATGGACAGACAAAAGGAAGTGAGAAGTGAGAGAGAATTTTTGAATAAGATAAAGATAAAATATAAATATTAATTAATTAATTAATTAATTAATTAATAATTTATGGAAAGTCCTCTAGATTCTGCTATTCCTTGGCCAACCCAAATTCTTTGCTCTTAATATATTAATTTCCGTTTTTCCCCTTTCCAATTCCCACGCCTTGATTTCTTTCTATGTCGGTGATTTCTCTGTTTAGGTTTCAAAATTCATCTCATCACAATTGCTTCGCCTTTTGAATTTCAATCGTATGGGAAGTTGGAGAAGACATAGTTCTGAAATTCCTCATCATCAACAACTCAACCCCGCCAGAAACCCTTCTCTAGGTATAATGCGCTTCATTGAATCCTTCTTTTTCCTCTCCTAATTACTAATTTCATCCACCCAATTCATTGATTTTTCGTAATTTCAATTGTTTTTGGATCATCGATTTCCAGATTTGTGCTTCTTATTCTGTTCAATTATGGATTCTCTCTGATGATTTGTCTTTTGAATCACTTTCATTCTCGATGGTTCTTTGATAATGAATTATCACTCTCACGTATAATGGTTGCGTTTAATGTTCTTTAAATTTTTGTTTGAAGCAGCTGTAGTTTTGTAGCGGATTCTGATTCGTTGTTTAGGTTTGTTAGGTAATGCTTATATTGTAAGTTATGTTGTAGATTCATTTTTAGCATTCTTAAAGTCTCTGACTACGATATTGTATATCTCTATATCAATTTCATCTTTGAAAGTGACCTTACTTTTGTGTTTTTGCTTCTTTAGGGTATTTGATTTTAATAGTATGTATTTGATTTCCTTCTGGTGAATGGATTTTTGTAGTCTAATGGCTTTTTTGGGGGTTTTGTGAGTTCTTTTAACCCTCTTTTTCTTTTTAACAGATAATTGGCACTCCGACGTGCCATCGTGGGAAAAGAAGTTTTGTTCTTCTGTTGGGTTGATTTCATGGAGGAAGCTGTTGGATACCAAGAAGTGTATGTATCTTTATGACAATGTGGTTAAATGGAATGACTCGGCTGGTGAAGAAGCATTTCACAATGCAAAGCGGAGGTTTTGGGCAAAAATTAATGGATTACCTTGCAATATTTCGTTGCCTGATCCTGACATTTATATCGATGAGATCGATTGGAATTGCAATGTTGACCCTGATCTACTGTTAGACTTGGACAGGGAACAGATTGCACCGGTTGTTAGGGAGGGAGATGAAGTGATTGCGAGTTTGTATGACGCTCTTGGCTTGTATCAGTCATATACATGTGTTGGATGGGGCGAACCTAAAGAAGATCTTCAGAAACCGAAAGCAGAGCATGGTAATTGTGATCAGAAGGTGGATGATGGAGAAAACTCTTGGGAGATGAGTTCCACTCCTAAGAATAATGGAGGTCTAAGAGATGAGAATTTGAATGATTCAGTTGGTTGGAATGATTGGGAGAATAATCGCAACTACAATCAAAATCATAATCACAATGAATCAGACAACAGGTTTGCAAATCAGATTTGGAGAGCATGTGATACAAATTGCAAAAACACGGGTGGGAATTGGTACCATTCTTCGACATTCAAGGGTTCGAGATTTCATTGTGATGGCTATCAAAAGGAAAATGGCCGGAGAAACAGGAGGGGAGGAAGGAAGAGAGTAAATTTTGCTCATGAACCTAATAATTCTCCCGAATGTTGGAAGAATTCTAATCCAAGTGGAACAGTAAGCCAGCAATGGTCTTCCAATGGTATGCATGGAGTCCGGAGAAACCAGTTTTGTGAATATTGAGTCTATATATCATTCCTTATATTCTTTGTTTCCTTCATATTATACTTAAAACAAGCAAACTACGCTCCGTTTGCTTTCCTTTGTGCATGGTTTGAGTTCCGTTATGCAACTCGCAAATCTCGATTAGTATAGAAAATATATATGTTCATCCCCCTCTAATTCCTTTGTATAGTACAGTCTAATTGACCAATATTGTGGCACTTTTTTTTTTTATGTTGGTGAGATTACACCTCTATTTGGTGGTAGAAAAAGTTTTCCCTGTAAATTAAATTGCCATGTTGTTTCTTTTTAGAAGTTTCATGGCTTGTTCAGCTGGAAATTTAGCAGCTCAAATTGCATTCAGGTGGTGTGTCATGTTGTTCAAATTTGGTCCTATTTATTATTGGGTTTTGATGGTGACTCTTTGTTTTTGGATGAAAAGTGTTTGATGTTTGTTGAAGCCAATCATTTAGGCACATACAAGGTTGTTGGTTGAATGCCTTGCCTTTATAAGGCATATGAGCTTTTCCTTCTCTGTTCAAGAAAGTAAAGCCCTTCAATCAATTTGAATAAACTCTATTGTGATGGTACAAAAAAATTGTATAGTATATCAGATTTAAATTCTCGATATGAATGGAATTATCAAAGTTTTAATTTTATGAGATGTTGAACGATATTTTTGAAAAGATTATAAAAATAAAAATTCATAAAATAAAATAAATTTAAATTAGTAAATAAATAATTTATGATGTTTAAATAAGTTAACGTGTCTATCATTTGTATTACTTGTGTATCACTCATGATGCACACTTAGTCAACTCACAAAATTATCTTGGGGTGTATTTGGTTTAATTATTTTTGGAAAAAAGTAATTGTGGAAAAATAAATTTATGAAAAATATCTTCCAAAAATTGAATTTAATAAATAAGGTGGTTTGAGAGAAACATTTGCAATCAACATTTAAGAAAAAGGATTTTTGAGTGCTTAATGGTTAATCTCTTCCTAATTTGCATGATATATAAAATTACCAATATACCCTCACTAATTTTACCCCAGTTTCACCATGGTTGCAACAACCAACTAGCTACCATTGCCCTTCGCGTCACTAGTGATTAACTATAATTGTGTAGCCAACTTTGACAACCAACTCCAAGGGCCAACATCGTGAGCCACCTCCGACTGTCAAGTCCAATGACCAACTCTAGCAACCATCTCTGACAACCACCTTTGTTGACCTCCTTCAGCAACCATCATTACCGACCAACTACATCGAGTATTCCAAAGACCAACTTTTATTTGAAATTATTAGTTCATAGTGTTTTCTAAGTACAAATAATTGGAGTCCCTTCTTGTAATGGGAGCTCCCCTTTTTTGTGGGTTGGTTTTAATTTAACATTTATAGACATACTTTGATTATATAGCAAACCAAACAAATTTGTATATAAAAACACTTTTGAGAAATTGTAACCAAACACAAGTATTTTTATTTTAAGTAGTTTTGATAAAAAGTGTTCAAATGAAAATATACATTTTTTTCTTAATCAATCCAAATTGGTCCCGAGTCATTGTTAATAAGAGACTTTCGAGGCTCTCTCTACAAAAATGGTATAAATAATTCATTAAGGGAGCGTTTAGTGTTAAGGGTGGGATAGTGAGGAGTAAGGAGTTATGAAGTTTGGAGGGCTATAAACACATAAGACCTACAGTGTATGGATTTGGTAAGATTCTTTTAATAGCGGGTCCACCAACTCTTTGGGGCCAAACAAGTAGTGGAATTCAACAACTCCTACCCCCCAACTCCATAGACTTGGATCTCAAACGGGATGTATCATGCTTGTTATCTTGGTGTGGATGTTATATATGGAGATATTGATACATACAATGATGATACAACAATAGATTCAACGAGGGAAAACAGAAAGCAGGAGAAAAAGAATTCTATTTCGTAATCTCTGCAGATAGTTGACTCCATCCCCAACATTTTCTTTCATGTTAGAGAACTCCATCTTTGGCAACAAAGTAAAGTTGAAATAAGGTTGTATGCATGCAAAGATCCTACAAAGACACAAACTACCATTCACATACATTATGGATTATGCCTCAAACAATCATGGAATTTTCAAAAGCTTTAACAACATTTGGAGGGGAAGAGAAAAAATCTGCACAGTTATATGTACTTTGTTGATTATTTTTTTGCGGTGATATTTTTATTGTATTTATTGTGAAATATTTGTTGTATTTATTTTTTCTTTATTGTATATTTATTTCCTTATTTGTAATGGGTGTTTCTTCTAATTAAGAAACTCTTTCTATCAAAGATGAATTAAGAGAAAAAAAAAAAAAAAGTACATTTTCAGCATGGTATCAAAGCCGTAATTGTTTTGGAACCCTGAATCATAAATACCCTAATTTTCTAGAAAAATTAAGAAATCCTAGATCTGAAGCCCTGTTGGTCGAAGCTTTCTCAACTGACGCCGACGCGAGTTTCTGGGGTATTGACGGTTGAGTTCAAGCCACCTCGTTCGAGCCTTTTCCGGCCAATAGGCTTTGTTGCCGCATGTCTCTCTTCTTTTTTTTTTTTTTTCTTTGGGTTTGTTTAAGCCATTATTTGGTTTCTTTTTCCGTATCTATTTTTTTGGGTATTTTATCTTTTCAACGTGTCAGACACTAAGGCATTTACTGCTAAAATCTTCGACAATTGGATCCATTCCAACACTCCCACCATCTAAATAACCATCATTTGACTTAATGGGGATAACTTTCTTCGTTGGTCTCAAAGTGTTCGAATGTATATTCGTGGGCAGGGAAAGATTGGTTATATCACTGGAGAAAAAACCGCCCCCAGCCTAGATGACCCTTCTAGTCCTTCGATACCAAATGTGAAAAATTCTTTGGCAGGGGGAGAGACACTACAAATTGATTTGACATGTCGAAATCCTAAACTTCAAGTTTATACTAGAAGAAACTTCACTCAAATGAATAGAGATCAGACAATTGACCATTACAGGACCAATCTGATGCTCTGATGAACGATTCTGAAAATCCGGGTGTTTCTCTCAACTTTCCTCATAATATATTACCTGATGTCTCTGATCTTGATACGTCAATTGCTCATAGGAAAGGTACTCGTCAATGCACAAAACATCCCATTGCAAACTATCTTTCTTATCATAGATTGTCTGACAGTCATAAAGTCTTCACATCCAAAATAATCAACCCATGCATTCCAAGAAATATACAAGAGGCCCTAAATGATTTGAATTAGAAATTAGTAGTGATAGAAGAGATAAATGCGCCGAAACAAAATGGTACTTGGGACATAGTTTGATCTACCAGAAGATAAGAAAACAATGGGATGCAAGTGGGTGTTCACTATAAAATGTAATGCATATGGTAGTATAAAAAGGTACAAGGGCAGCTTGGTTGTTAAGGGATTCATTTAGACCTATGGAGTTAATTATCAAGAAACATTTTCCCCTATTGCTACAATTAACTCTATCAGAATTCTGTTGTTTGTTGCAATTCATTTTGATTGGCCGTTTTATCAACTTGATGTTAAGAATGTCTTTCTCAATTAGGATCTTGAAGAAGAGGTATTCATAAACTTGCCACCCGACTTTGAAGTGGACCTTGGGTTAACAAAGTATGCAAGTTAAGCAAATCATTATACAATTTTAAACAGTCTCCTAGAGCCTGGTTTGAACATTTTTGGTAAGGTAGTCACGAGCTACGGATTCAGCCAAAGTCAAGTCGGTCACACCATGTTCTATAAGCATACTAGAAATGACAAGGTTGTTGATTTGATAGTATATTTTGATGATATCATATTTACAATTAATGATGAGACAAGGATGATTATCGTAAAGAAAAAATTGGCAAACGATTCCCAAATCAAAGACCTGGGATCCTTAAAGTACTTCCTAAGCATGGAGTTTACTAGATCCAAAAGCGGCATTCTTGTCAACTAAATGAAGTATATCCTTGATCTACTCAAAGAGACAGGTTTACTGGGATGTACCAGAAACTCCCATTGAGCAGAACTTAAAATTCGAAGTTGCAACTGAAAAAGAGGTTAAAAAAAGGAAAGTATTAGAGACTTGTGGGAGGACCCATATACCTCTCTCACACACATCCTGACACTGTTTTTACAATTAGTATGGTAAGACAGTTCATGCATGCCCCTAGACCAACTTACTTCGAAACTATTTTTAGAAACCTAAGATATTTGAAAGTACCCCAGGAAACGGCATATTTTTTAAGAAACATGACCACCTACATATTGAGATTTACATTGATGCTGATTGAGCAGGTAACACGATCGAGAAAAGATCGACTTCTGGTTATTGCTCCTGCTCCTTTGTTGGAGGAAACTTAGTTACTTGGCATAGTAAAAAGCAAAGTGTGGTAGCAAGGAGTAGCGCTGAAGCAGAATTTAGGACATTAGCCCATGATATTTGTGAGGGCATATGGATAAAAAGACTATTGGAAGAGTTGAAATTCTCTCAGACAATGCTCATGCACATTTACTGTGATAAAAAGGCAGCAATCTCCATTGCCCATAATCAACAATCTTCATTGCCCACAATCCAGTCTTTCATGATAGGACAAAACATATTGAAGTTGATAAACATTTTACAAAGGAGAAGATTGATGCAAGGGTAATATGCACTCCCTACCTTCCAACAACAGAGCAAGTTGAGGATGTATTAACTAAAGGTCTTCTTAAGTGGCAACTCAACAAGTTGGCCATGAATGATATCTACAAACCAGCTTGAGGGAGAGTATTAATTATTTCCTCTCTTGTTGATATTTTTATTGTATTTATTATGAAATATTTGCTATATTTATTTTTTTCTTATTATATATTTATATTGTTATTTGTAATGGGTGTTTGATCTATATATTTAAGAAACGCTTTCTATAAGAATGAATAAGAGAAAAATATCTTTTTCAGCATCCTCATTTCTACTTTTATGACTAGGCTTACTGAAAAAACTTATGAAAATATATTGATTTTATTTTCCCCAACCATTTATATAGTATGTAGATCCTGAGATTTGCAACATTTTTAAGACATACACTACACAAAGAAGAAGGCCTTAAACAGGCTTCAGGAGCTCTAGAGGCAGGTAAGTCTTCTTCATAGAGAAAATTCTTAGAATGAGGATTAAATAAAAAGGGAAGAAAACATAACAGAAAATCTATATATTCATTGCCAAAATGAGCCCTTGTTTTAAATATGAGTTCACAAAGTTGGAGCCTGGAGGTTAAGAGTTCAAAATGAACAAAAGGTGATTGTAAAGCCAAACAAAATAGAAGTGGGTATGTGCACAAAAGGAAGGCTACAGCTTGAGAACAAGGCCAATGGGACAGTGATCACTACCCCCCACATCAGGGAGTATGTAAGAGTCATGTACCTTCTCCGCCATCGTTTCTGATACCAGAAAATAGTCGAGCCGCCATCCTGTTTCACAAAAACTTCCATTTTACTATCTTTTTCTTATATATATATATATATATATATATATATAGGAAACAGATCGATTTCCTCGATAAAATGAAATTATAAAATCCAAAAATCTATCTCAATGGATTACAAAAAACATCTCTAACTGGTCGTGCGAGCTCAATCACAAAAGGGAGGGCTCAATATTGATAATACAAAAGGATGCTGGCAAAAAGCCTTCCCTCATTGAAAGGCTATCCTATTTCTCTCCAGCCCACCTTCCACAAATAAAGTTCTAGTAGCAAAAATGTCAAGAGAAAATGATTCAGCTATGTATACTACACTGGAAAGTTCCTAAGTGTACTCAAATAGTTGAGGCATCCCATAGGGTCACCATACTTGTTTCAGATAGGCTGGCTGAGTTTTAACAAAGTAGTGCAAATGAAAAAACAGACAGATGAGAAATAAAAACAGAAGCAGACTGGGTTACCTTTGTTCATTTTGCGTCCACCATGACGATAACCCCAATATGTATAGCCAACAATATCAGGATGTTTTTGTCTAAATGTATCAACAAACCCCTTTTCCAGAAAGTTGGTCTCGAATGATTTCCTTTCTTCATCTGTGAAACCAGCACTTTTTCGGTTTCCCTGTTCAATCCAAGACAAATCCAGTAAATAAAGAAAGGCAACAAAAGGCCAAAAGTACAAAGCGACACATCCTTTTAAATGAATTTGCATGAAGCCATGTTGCCTTTAAAAATTCTGCATTTTAGATGCATTTTTTTAAAGGTTTGGATATGATAAGGGAGAGAGTCAAGGAGCTAAATTTGTTCACTTACCGTAGGGTTGTAGATGTCTATCTCTTGATGAGCACAGTTTAGGTCACCAGTCAAAATCACGGGCTTCAACTTTTCCAACTCCTATACAAGTTGATAACAATAAATGTATACTTTGAAAAAGTAAACCGTTGATTGCATTATTTTTAGAAACAATGTTTCTATAGTTACACTTCCCAATCAAATCATCCTATTTGAGTATAATATAAAAATTATGTTTGGTAAAAATCACCTTAAAGTGCTTTGTAAAAATGCACTTTTGACCAAAGTGTTCGAAAAAATGCACATTTGACCAAAGTGTTCGTCTGGGAAATACTTCGAAGCACTCTTAAAGAATAGAACCAAGTATCAAATTGGTTTGTTATTCAATAAATTTTAATAAAGTTCTTATAATTAAAATGTGTTTGCTAAAAGTACTTATTTTGAAAGCACACACTCCCCCAACCAAACTCTAAGGCTTTGGAACATCTAGTTTTGTTTAAAGCGTTCTTATTGTTTCTATAATTTTCAAGATCACTCATGGTTATCTAACCGAACACTGAAAATTTTGAAGAAGACTTTTACTTACAGAGTTAGCGCTAAAAGTACTTTTTCCCCATTCCAAAATTGTTTCAAACTCTCCCAAACTATGTAAAATTGGGAATGATAAAGAAATAAAATGAAAGAATAATAAGGCATACCTTCATATAATTACTGAGAGACGGATCCCACTGGGTAATCCTGTATGACTAGAAGTGAAATCAGAGATAGCAATGCAAGAAGAGGCTTCAAATTAAAATCTAAGACCATGATATCAAGACTTCATGTTACTGTAAATCAGACTAGAATAAAGAACCACGGTTGGGAAGTCAATACCAGCCTCTTTAAGCCGTCTCCAGAATTAGGAACATAGACATTTAATAAAAAAAAGGAATCGAACTCCACTATCACAACCCGCCCTTCACCATCATGTTCCGATATGCCTACACCGTATCTGACTGATATTGGCTGTATCTGTTACAGAAGTTTATTCACCAGACTATAAGGAACCATCATAAAAACATAAAATATGATGGCAGTAGCTAAAAGCGTCTGCAGATAGTAGCTTTTTGCACTGAAATAGTAGTTTTAAAAACTTGTAAGATTTAAGTTCTAATGATGAAGCAAAGAGCTGCATCAAAAGAATAGGGTGATAAAATGTTTCATTTGTTCACAGATCAGCTGAGATGACTTACTCAAAACCTTAATTAATAACCTAGAATACTATCACCTGACTAGATTATTGCCCAGCTCTACGACTTATAGAATCAAGAAAGTCATAAGCTGTTGAGTAGCTTAAATAGATAGATACCAAGAACTGCCTCAAAAGCATTTCAGTTTACAATTCGCCTTTTGCTCATCAGACCAACCACACTAAGTCAAATCAAAAGTTATAACAACTTACTCATTGGACTTCCAGTAGGTGATCATTTTGTCTAATTTGATAATATATAGACTCCATCTCCAAGTTTCAGAAATCATATCAAACGCATGTTTGCAAAAGAACGACTAGAAAAAATAAAGGGAAAAAATCATTTTTTCTTTTTTAACAAAAACAAGACTTTTTCATTGAATTAATGAATGAGTCTAATGCTCAAATTACAATAAAACGGACAAAGAAAAGAGAAAATACAACATAGAAAATGGAGCAACAAGAACAAAATGAAAGATAAAGGAGACCAATTCTTAATACATCCAATAAACAAAAATTTCCAAGACTGTCAATCTTCGAGCAAAGTACAAAACTTGAGCCTGAATGTCATAAGCTTTGAAAGCAGAGGAAACTTGAAAAAGAGCTCAAAACCAAACTGAATTGCTCGTTGCCAACCCCAAAAACCTAGCCAGCCAAACAAAAACTACCAAAACCACCATCCAAGATGGAGGAGAGCGCCAGTTTCCAAGAAATTAAAAAAAAAAAAAAAGAAACTACCAAAACCACCATCAATTTTAACTCGGAACTTGGTAAGGTGCATTGATTTTTACCTAAACTATAAATTTCATCCAATTGAACACTTCTTCCACTCTCTATACTGCCAAACCTTCCAAGAATATGGTTTTCAGGTTTTGACTCAGTAACGTTCAGAGTCAAATTATATGGTGAATGTTACTATTGTAAATTGGTGACCACATAAATAGAATCCAGGACTTGATCCATTATATACCCATTTTAGATGATCAGGCTGACAAGTTTATTTACTTTTCTTTACTTTTGTTGTTCATATATAAGAAAAGGAAAATCATACCCGTGATATGATTGCTGTTCCAGAATAACCAAGTTTAGAAACACTGCATGTCCAATAGGTATGATGATATCCATCCATGAGAGACTTTTTAATGTCTAGTATGTCCTTTTCCTGTAGCAGAAATCGACATTAAAACTCAAGTCCAGTTTATAAGAAAGAAATATTAACATTTCTTATAATATAGCAGGTGGATAGAAATGAGTGATGATTATTGCTAGAATAAACAATTGAAAACTTCAATGTTCCACCCTCGCTCTCCAAAAGCAAAGTCGACCAAAGCTGAAGTTACTTTTTCTTTCTTTCTTCTTCTTCTTTCTTTTTCTTTTTTTTTTTTTAATGGTAAGAAACCTAGCTTTCATTAAATGAAAGAAAATGAATGGGCCTAAAAAAAACACACCCACAAAAGAAGCCCTCAACTAACTACAAGAACGGACTCGACTCCAATCCAAAAGAATAATACTAAGCTGATAATTACAATAAGTACAGCAAACGAACATCCATAAAGAGACATTAAACCTCATCTAAAGGCATCGATCGTTTTACGATAACAAAGGATTAAATCCAAAAACAAAAACCCTAAAGTTTCTCCAGTATATCTGATAGAATTTACTAAATGTAGAAATGAAATACAAATTATTCTACTTGCCTGCAATTTGGTCTCCTGTAAGCACAATATATCAAAATCTTCCCTTTCAGCAAGTTCCACAGCTGAAAATCCCTTAAGTAATGCTCTTAACCCATTGACATTCCAAGATAAAATTTTCACAGATTTTGTTTCCTTGGAAAGAGGTGTAGGCCTCATGATTTTAGGGTTATACGGAATCCAACCTTGTTGAGGCTTCTTATGAGCAAGAACAGTCCATGGTTCATTTTGCGTCACCTCTACTCCATCCTCTTGCTTTACAATGTTGGAAACAACTTTTGACGATCCTTTTCTCTTTCTTCTAGATGGGTTACCACCTACAATCATAAGAAGATTTTTTAGTCAGTGTACCAGAAAGAAACAAAGTACTTAGAGTGCAGTTTATTTGAGGTTTATAAGGGAAAAATCAATGCTAAAGATAAGAAAGAGGAGTTCAAAGGATAGATAGCATTACTTGTTGCACCACTTAAAACCTCATCAGATTCAGCTGACTGCCTCTTCTTTGGTGTTAAGATTTTAGTTTCACCTTTCACAGTTTCACCTTCAGAAGGTGATACATTAGAATTTCTCTCTGTCTGTTGTGCTCTATGATCTTCCACTGCATCAATAACACCACCTATATCAGATATATGCTCAGTCTTCTCGCTTATTCTACACTTTAGTAGAAATTGAGATTGATCTATAATTAGAGAACAAAGATTGTAGATTGACATAACTTTCATATGAACTTCAACTTCAAAATTAATTATATTTAACAGTGCCAGCACTAAACGTGAGGATATTTTTCCCACCTTCAATGGCGTCTACTCTAGTCACGTTATATAGTAGACAAATAATGCATACCAACTGTTTTATTCTCCACAAAGCATTGCAGTGCAGTTACAAGTTCACGCTTACGCCCTTTGGCCAGAAGACCTACATTTCTGAAAAATGTGAACATAAATGATAAATAAGAAAGTTAGATAGAGCTCTATTAGACTATTACAATCTAAAGCTGGAACTGGATGCGTTTGTGCTGAGACACAGCAGCCAGCAGCTGCAGTACACGAACTGCAAGCCAATATTCAAACTGAAAATCTAATGAAGAATTCTCAACATGGGGGGCGCATCAAAATGTGTTACTTCAAAGATAAAGCTCTCATTACCTTAATGTCTTTCTCAGTTCTTGGACCGTCATAGCCTCAATTTTCGACGGGTCATCCTTAAAACTTTGAATGTCCACTTTACAGTCATTCTCCTGTATGTAAAGTAAAACCAATGAATCAGAATAAACAAGAAACGCATAATAGCTAAGTGAAATATACTCAAACAAAAACCATCTCACAACCTGGACAATAGTCTCATCCAAATTCGTTTCCAGACTTATATCTCTCCTTGTCCCGCTAGGCTCTGAATTCTGTGTGGATAAAGTTATAGAGGATCGATTCGATGCCATTGCATTCGTTTGCAAAGGTATCAATGTTGCAACTCTCAACCTACTCTGATTCACTGCAAGGCTAAGGAAAGCCCAGGTTAGTTCAGGTGAACAATGAGTCCATTGAAATACTACTAATACTAGTAACAAAACCAACTTCTTGTTCAGCTGAGAGCTCACTCTTCCTAAGAAATTTGACCCTTGTTTTTCATATAAGAAATGAGACAAACTTTCATTCAAAAGGGGAGGGGTCTCATAAAACCCTTCCAACCAAAATTGAAGAGACTTGATTCACTCTCCCTTTAACTTATGAACAAAGATAGATGCAACAAAATAAAAAAGAGAAGAAATTTGGTGAGGGGTAAACCTGAAGGGATGAAGGAAACTCCTAAACCCCAATTGCAAAACTGACTTCATTGACGAATATAAGATAGAAAATGGTATGCAGAGGGAGAAATGGCGTTACGCGGAGACTTTGAGAGAAGAAAAGTAAGATATACAGAAGCAAAGGAATGAAGCGGTAAAGACGAGCGGAAGGGAAGAAGACAGGGTCAGACCGTTGAGCTCCGCATAACCCCACACATTCAGGAGCTTTGGCCTCTCCTCAGTCCACACTACTGAACAATCCGATATTCACTTGTCCCTTCAAGGTAAGTCGGCCCTAAAAATAGATTTTAGTAAGGATTACTCCAGTTTCACAAACAAAATAAGGTTTCATCTAATCTTTTTTTAGTCGATCAGTTCCACCGTCGTGTCATGGCCAACTATGGTTGAGTTAAATACGATTTTGCAATTTAATTTAATATTTGAAAATAAAAAACCTTAATTGCATAGCATGTTCATGCTCTTTCCTCTATACTTTTAATTTTGTGTCTAATAAATTAGTGATATATTTATATTTTTTAAAATGATTAATTCGTTGTTGATCTATTAGATAAATTTTAGATTGTTTGAAATACTGAGTTGAGTTTTGAAATCGTGGGTTAATATGTTTGTGAAGTTAAGAAGTATGTGTTTGAGATGCAAAATTAAAAAATTCATGTTTGGGATGTAAAATTGAGTTATTAAATCAAGGTGGATGGTGCAAAACTTTGTATTAAATCAAGTTATTTTTGTTTTAACTTCAATTTCACACATTTTCTAAAAATTTTAACACTCAATTGGTATCAGCTTAAAAATTCACATATTTTTTACATGCTCAAAGAGTAGGTTATATACTCAAAGTATTTCTACAAGAGTGCATGGATTTCAAAAAAAATATATATGTTTAATAAATACATAAATTTAAAAAAAAAAACATATATCAAATAAGTTAGACGTAAAATTGAAAGTTGAGGTATCTATTATTCACAAATGCAAATTTTGTAAAAATTCTAGTGGTTCTTCATTGACCGTAAATGATTTGTTTATTAATTAAGTAATTTTAACAAAATGAGCTAACTTATTTACAAATAAGATAGTGATAAACCTTAATAGACACCTATTAGTGGTAGAAATTAAAACTTTGCTATATTTATAAATATTTTCAACCGTTTTGCTATTTAAAACAATTTCCTCTAGTCTTAACATATTTACTTTATTATTCATTTATTTTGAACAATATGTGGAGTAAAGAATCAAATCTCTTACCTCTAAGTCAATAATACTAGATTTGTGTCGGTTGAACCAGGTTGATTTCTGACATATATACTTTAATTTTTTTTAACTATTGCGAGTACGTATATACTGGTTTTCTTTTTGATACATATAGTCACAAGCACGAGTATATAAGTGATATTAATAAATTAATGCAATCCATGATAGTACGTTGATACAAATACCATAGGAAGGGAAAGAAAAATTCATTGATATATTTATTGAATCTGCAAATAGAAGGTGTAAAATAGGATGCATTGTCAATATATATGAGAGTAAGGGTAAAAAATTGAAATGTATTGGGAAGTTGAAGTGTATATATATATATATATGAGCTGTATGATTTTATGCTTAGTTATTGAAATTAAAAGCACAGAATAATGAGTGTATATATATAATATAATTATGTGTTTCATGGGTTTCTTCCTTCTAAGAAAGCAGTGAAAAGTGCCAATGATGTTGCTGGGGAAGTGTAAGGAGCTTGATGAGCAGCTCCTCTAATGGTGGCAAATGATACATTGTTCTTATCCCCAAATGCTTCTACCCATCCTCCAACCTAAAACACATTGGAAAAAGGGAAAATTACTTTGTGTCAATTCAAATCTTATCTAATAATAATTTATAAAATTTACCTGTTCATTGTGAAACCAAGGTGAGTAAGGTAGAGTGTTGTTTAATCTCAAAGCCTTTGCTAACTTATTCACAAGAGTTCTACTTCCAAGTAATGGAATTACTGCATCTTCATCTCCACTGCCATTCCACCCACCCATATAATATTAGGATTAATGATTCCAAAAGGGTTACCATATACATATTTAATGTTCTTTTTTTTTTAAAAGAAAAAAAATGTCGTCTAACCTCTCCTTCAGAAATATCGATCGAAATGGTGTTTTTTTTTTTCCTTTTGTAGATTGATATTATTTGATAGATCAATAATTGCAGGGAGAGAATCATATTGAATTGTTGATCGAAATGATGCTTTTTTACCTTGAGTTATGCTCAAATTGACCTGTTTTCTTAAAACAAATACATAACTAAAATGATTACCTGTAAATCAAAATCCTTAATCCAGAACGCACAAGTGAAGCCACGGTACGAATGGTTGGAATGAATAAGTTACTCAAATCATAGTTCAAAATACTGCAAAAAAAAATAATAATAATAATAATAATAATAATAATTTCAAGGGGGAAATCAGTATCATCAAATGTTTGATAGTGTTATTGTTATTTCTAAAAACAAAGTTGATAAATTGGAAAGAAATAATGGTAATTAATTAAAATAATTAACCTGCTGCAGAGGGTCCAACTAGAAACTCCAACCAAGTTAGCATGAAGAGCCTCTTGAACATCCACTCTATTTAGATATGCATTCACTTCATTCAATATACAAACATCTACCTTCCCTGCATCTTCCTACATAGGAGCCATTAAAATTCAATATTTTTCATCCATTTTAATTTCTCATCTCTCGATCCAAAGTATCTATTTAAACCTAATTCAACAATGTTTAAGTTGATTACTATTTAAAGGACGGTTAGATGTTAAAAATTAAGCTTTCTTAGATAACTATTTGGTTTTTGGTTTTTGAAAATTATGTCTATTTTTCGTTTACTTTCTTACCATCGTTTGCATCTTGTTTTTAATAAAAGAGTTGAATTCTTAACCCTAAATTTCAAAAACCAAAGCAAGTTGTTAAAAACTTGTTTTATTAGTTTTTAAAATTTGGAGGTGTGGAATGGGTGTTTATAGGCTTAATTTTAAAAAATTTAAAACTAAAAATCAAATAGTTACCAAACGAGACTTAAACTTTCATAACTATCTACTTTGGTCCTTGAAGATTTAGATTTATTCTGTTTTGGTCTTTTTTTTAATTCCTCAACTTTAAAAAAGTAATCATTTTGGTCCTTATTTTTATTTTATTAAAACTAATGGCATAACATTGGATATGTGTGTCAAAACTAAGCATTGGACACAAGTGAAAATTAGATAGATAAAAATAGCACAAAAATGACCAAAACGGTTGGTTTTTAAAAAAGTTTAGAACTAAAAATATAGATATTGATTGTAAAAGGTTAGCTAGTGATCAAAATGGAATAAACATGAAAAGAATATGACCAAAATGGAGGTATTTTGAAACTTAAAATGTTTGTAGACCCATTAAAATGACAATCAAAAGACAATTGACTCCCCTCAATATTGATCCTTCTATACTACCCATAATAGAAAGTAGGGTTTATCAATCATCACGACATGAATTAGCTTTAAATAACATACACACATATATATATAAAGTCAAATTATTGAAACGAAAACTCTTGGAAAAATTAGAGATAAAAGTATAGAAATTACGAACCGAGTATTGTGGGAGAGAGGTAGGGGTAGATTTTGCATTAGATTTAGATTGATCTCCCAATTGTTTGGTGAAAGTGAGAGAATGGAGAGTGCCAGCAGGTTGTGATTGATCACTCAAACACACATCAAGATTGATGGAATATAGATTTATAAACTTAGAAATCTCTTGAGAAACCAAATTGTTGATTCTTAAACATGCATCTGAAATATTGCGATTGATAGCCTCCCTTATCATTTGGGAAATACTGCAAACTGAATTCAAAAGTTGAAATGTGGACTCCGATATCACTCCATGAGACCACAAATATTTGCCTCGTGAATTGAAATCCGTGTTGAATTCCAATAATGGATTCCCTATCTGGAAAAAAAATTAACTAGAATTACAAATCTTTCTGTTTACTCCCTCAATTTTAATAAATTTCCATCCCAAATTTTTACATGGATGATTCATTCTCAACCTCTAAATGATGGATGATACGTCTTTCAAAAACAAATAAAATCTAAACTTCTTCCTATGTCAAAATGCACTACTGCGTTTTATATAGTATCACGCCAGGGATAGTCATATTTATTGTATCCGTAATGCAATACTCTATATAACGGGATAGTATGCTTTGGCATAAATAGAAAGTTCAATTTCATTTGTTTTTTATGGTAGGTTATTAATAATTTAGGGGGCTGAGAATGGGTTATCCGTACAAAAATCTTCTTTGATTTAGTCACTTTACAATTTGTAACGGTTTAGTTCTTATTGGAAAAATATATTACTAAGATATAATGAAATTTGATCTTACACCTCTAGATTGATAAATTAGATCATTAAAAGTTAATTCTTTTTTTTTTTTTAATAAACTAAGGTAAATAAAATCAATTTTGACATTAAATCTTTCAAGCTATATCAATTTTAACCCTAATTAAATTTTCAATTTTATTAAATTGCATCTCAAACTTTAATAAGTCTAACAATCTTGACCCTAAACTTTAAAAAGTAATTTTAACCATTTAGTAAATTTTTACTTCAAATATTGTTAAAAAAAAAAAAAAAATCTCTAATATACTTTCAGTGAATTATAAAACATGTAAACAATATGTGATCAAAGTGACAAAATCTTAAAGAAAACAGTATTAGAGCTAGTTTTTTTTGTTTTTTTTTCCAAAGGTATCTCATATTTAGTTTGGCATTAATCAAATTTGATTGAGAGTGTAAATTGCAACACTTGTTTAAATTTATTGTTCAATTTGATGAAATTAAAAATTTAAAGTCTAAATTGATAAAACCTAACTATTAATTTAAGGTAAAAGAAAAATTCTATAAATTATAAAAACTAAATCGTTACATAATTAAAACTGACAATTAAGTTTAATGGTAGTTTTAACATAGAGACTAAAATCTTATGTATAGTTCATGCTAAAGTTGAAGAACTAAACTATTATAAATTAAACATATTGAACTAAATCGTTATAAGTCAAAGATGGGATTAAAAAGGATAAAAAAAATAATAAATAAATATAGTAAAATAATAATAATAATAATAATTTGATTATTACGACTTAATTACCGCTATTGCGTTGAGTTTAATGTTGAGTTTGGATTGAAGAAGGAGTGTTGCAAGTTGTGGAACGTAATGCCCTCCATAGCTTTCTCCAGTAATGTAAAATTCTCTGTCTTTGTATTCTGGAAATTTCTCCAACCATCGTTCGAGGAAAACAATGTTGTCTTGTGCTAAACAATTAATCCACATTCTCTTTAGTAATATATTATTTCGATTTTCGTTTTTTTTATTTATTTAAATCATCTGTTTTTATCTCTATATTTTCTATTTTTATACATTTTCATCATCGTTGTGATAGTTTATATTATACACCATTTTTCCACTTAAAAATCTCCCTTTTAAATAAAAGTATCTCTATTCTTTAAAAGCTTTAACCTTTTTCATAAATGTTTCAAAACCATATTTATGAATAGAAATTGGTTAGAATTTTGGATGAAGGGACCTAAAAGAACGTACGGTGATGACGTGAAATAGAAATTGAGATCCTCTCACCATCACACTATTCCCATATGTCACCTCACACTCACTCTAAGTTTCGATTTTCATCCAAAATTTTAAATTTTTATACTTTAGAGATAGTCAAAGATAATAGTATAACTTCTCAAATAAATAACAAATTTTAGGATTTTTTTATAACTTAACCTAAAATTTCCCATTAATGTAATATAAAATAAATTAAGATAATATTTCTAGAAATGTTCTTTTTTTTTTTTTCCATTATGTGAGTTGAGGGAATCAAATTTTTGACTTTGAAGTCGATAGTATAAATTTTTTTAACTAAAATGATATTAAAAATAAAATAAAGGATTACACAACCATTTTTTTTTTTTTAAATAGACATTTTGAAACTAAAACGATAAAAGAGTGAAGAAAAAAAAAAGGGAAATAAAAGATAGCAATTAAATTTTAGTTACTATTTTTGTGGAAAGATTAAATTACTCAATACCATTCAAAGAAAATTTGAAAATGGAAGCAATGATTCAAAACGCATAGTAAGAGTATTTTTACAAAGGATAAGCTTTTAAAATTTATGCCTCTTCTCTTGATACATCCCTTAGAAATGAAAATACCCTTTTAAAATAATATTTTAGATCAGCCCATAAATATTTGTGTGATATTGAAAAGAGATCTCAAAGGAATAAATATAAATTTTTTAATGCAACAAATAATAAAATAAAAGAAATACAATAATATTCCAACGTTAACGAAAAAACTTACCAGTGATTTTGTCATTAACTGTGTCATAGAACGTGGTATTCTTAGAAAATGAGAAACCAACACCAGCTGGAGATTCAAGATATAATATATTCGCCACTATCCAATCAATCAACAAATATTGTATAAACAAGTCATTAGTATGTTAAATAGAAGTTCATAAGGTCTTTCTACCGTAGACCATAGTCAAAATAAATAATAATAAAATACAAACCATTGTTCCAACTAAATTCATTGAGAATCAAAACATCTCCTTTTGGTCTAAAAGGGCCATTTTCAACCAGAGCTCCAGCACCAAGTGATGAACAACCAGGACCTAAAACAAAGAAACCCCAAACATTTGAAAAAAGAAAAAAGAAAGTAGTTGAAATTACATGTATATCCAAAATAGGGTTAAAATTAAAATTCACCTCCATTTAACCAAAGAACAAGAGGCTTTGAATTGGGATCAGTTTGGGCCTCAACAAAGTAATAGAAAAGAGATCTATTTTGGAGTTCATCAATGGTAATATAACCTCCAAATTGTTGAAAGCTAACAATTGGTTGTCCTGGTAAGCTCTTGATCAAATCACCATCATTCAAACACTCTCCAAATTTTAACCAAATTTGAATCAATAACATAATCAAACCAATACCCTCCATTCTCCATTGCTTACAATAATTATGCATTGTTTTAGATATATCACAACTCCTTAATTTTAATTCTTTGCCTCATCACAACCTAATATATACTTTCATCTTTGTTGAATAATGCTGTCTTTATTTGGCTTTTTCCCACAAACCTTTTGTTGGTGGTATCATCAATAATAATTCTTCCAAATACTCAAATATTTTGAATTTGGATTTATGTATCTCTCGAGTTTTTAATTAGTTCTAATCCATTTTAAACGACAATTTTATTTTTTGGCTATTTATTTATTACACGTATTGAGTGACATCAAACTTACTCAACAAATGTCACAGTGTTAGTTTTTGAAATTTATACAAATCTATAGAATGAACGTGATTCAAATGATAAAGACATTTATTCTCAACTAAAATATAAAAAATTTGAACCCGAATTTAAAGAAAAAAAAATGTATATTAATTATTACGACAAATAAGAGATGAAATGCAAAAATTGCCGGCGTTAATCTCGTGATGTGTGTAGACTAGTTTGCTTTTGTCAATTGTTTGCAAGCTTTTTTCTTCTTGGATTTTCATCAATGATATAGTTGCAGCCCTTGGCCGGCATTATTGCTATTTTATTTTCCATTTAATTAATTTCATTAAAGTCCTTAATTTTGTCAATTTATTCTAATCTAATTAACTTCTGTGTTAAAATTGAGTACAAGGATAATTGACAATTACATCATTTTCATTTTTTGAGGTTTGAATTTTTTATACCATGCACTAATCTTTGAACTATGTTTTTCAATTTTATTGAATTCTCTGTTTTCAATTTTATGTTTTGAATCACAAATCAAAATATATCTTATGTTTTAGATAGAGTGTCGAATTCTTGAAGTCTTATCTAGAAAATATGGGGGTTTTTATGCCATTTATTAGGGGCGTTTAAAAGACCCAATGACCCAAAAAAATCAATCTACCCAAACCAACTAATGCGGTTTGGGTTGAGTTTGGTTCAAATAAATGAAATTTTATGGGTTGGATTGGTTCATGAGTTCACCTAAAACAATTATCAATTTTAAAATGTGTATTTTCTTTTTACTTATGATACAATTATATATACATATATTTTATTTTAGTTTTATTTAATTTTATTCTCTTTTTAGATAATTTATTCAACAACTCTTAAAATTAGTTTTTTTAGCACTTTGGAAAGAAAATTTTCATTATAAAGTTAAAGTTGAAGTTGAGTTGTCAATTTTAATTGAATATTCAAAAAAATTTGACCAAATTTTTACGTATTGACATTTTACTTCTTTCAAAACAAATATTTTTAATTAATTAACCGAGCAACCCAAACCCACCCAACCCAAATATTTTATGATTGGGTTGGGTTGGATTCATTTTTTAATAAGGGTTATTTGAGTCGAAGAAAATTACAAATTCAAACAATTGAATTGGGTCTAAAAAGTTCTTCAACCCAACCCAACCCATCCAACCAACACCCCTACCATTTATCAATCAATTTGAACCCTTTGCTAACAAACTTTTTTAAAAAAAAAAACTCATCTAGTTTAAGATTGAAAGCAAAAGTATATTTCTTTTAATAGAGAAAACAAACTTCATTACTCTGGAATAATGCCCAAAGGCCTACAAACAACACATCCTAAATTTAATAAATTCTTTAACTTTCAATTTTATAACTAATAGCTCTCTAAATTTTCAATTTCATATCTAGTATGTCTGTGAGTTTTAAAAGTAGGACAAATTGCAAAAATCACCCTTCAAATTTGAGTCAAATTAGACCTTTAAACTTATATAATTGTAATTTGAAGGGTCAAACTAGACCTTCAAACTTATATAATTGTATAAATTGTAACATTTGTATAAGTTTAAGAGTTCAATTTTTATTCTTTGTAGGTCCAATGTTACAATTATTATAAGCTTAAAGGTCCAATTTTACAATTATTATAAGTTTTGAAGGTCCAATTTTAACACTTGAAGAAGTTTAGGGGCTTAATTTTTACCATTGAAAGTTTGAGGGTCTAATTACAACAATTACCATACTTTAGGAGTGATTTTTGCAATTTGCTCTTAAAAATATTAAATAGATAAAATGACGTAATAGATGATCAAATAAAATTTGAAGTTTTAGAATATGGTAAATTTAAGGGACTAAATTTAACTCAAGAAATGTTATAATGAGACAGAATAGTTAGAGACAACATGTATCAAACCTTTGATGTGAAGGTTAAACTAGGAGGATTTCAGGACCAAAAGAGAAGTATGTTACTTTCAAAGGTCAATGGCTAAAATCATGGAGTAATAAACATATGGAGAAGGGGCTGTAAGGATTAAGGTGTGTTGATGTTATTACAATGATGCTGGTTACACCGACCACTCGACGCCACTTTTATGAGTCTTCATCGTCCTCTTGTGTGTCATCCGACGTTAGAAGATGGCCAAGGGCAACTTTCGCTTTCTTTGGTTTTGACAAGGCTTCCCCACCAACAGCCCCATCAGCCTTCCTCTTCGATTGCTCATCCCCTCGGTCTTCTTCATCACTCTGCTTCTTTGACTGCCCAACCCCCGAATCTTCTTCATTTTCAGTTTCGTTCACCTTTGCAGTGGGTGCCTCATCTTCTCCCGACACTGTTGGCTGCAAATGAGTTGTCCCGGCTTTCTCTTTATCTTTTAGCTCTCCTTTCTTAGATGATTTTTCATGTTCTTCCAAGAACAAGCGGATTTCTTCATTGCTAGCCAAATCAAGAGGGGTTTGACCTGCCTTCGTTCTAGCACTCAAACTTGCACCTTTCTTTGCTAGGTACTTAACAAGCTCGAAATGCGAACCTTGCACGGCATAGTGCAGTGGTGTCATACCCTTTCGAGTAGATGCTTTTACCAATCCGCCACATGAGATCAAAGTACGAACTACTTCTAAATGTCCCTTCTGAGATGCAAAATGTATTGCGGCCATATCATCCATGGCAGCAGCACCAACATCCGCCTTGTTCTTGCATAGATAATTTATAACCTCTGTTTGTCCAGACCATGCTGCTAAATGCAGTCTATATTCCAAAGTTTTCTATGGTCAAGGAAACACAGTAAAAGTGCCACGATGCTAGAATTATTGTATTGGGAAAAAATAACAAAAATAAAGTGACAGGTAGCTCAGCCGAGCCAGCTGAAATCATGAGACCGAAAAGATAAAAGCAATTTAACAATCAGGCGAGTATCATAGATTGTGATAAAGTTCAAGGCATAAGGTAAACAAGACTTCCAAGAACTTGAATACAACCCTTAACTGAGATAGTAAAAGATGTTTGGACAGGAAGACTGATCGAGCATCTCTGATATAACATAAATCAGCATGACTACAACAGGAGCTCCGCTGAAGCAAAAACTCTACAAGCAAGGTTTCTTGGAAGAAAAAAGTTGAGAATATTTCATTTGTTACTCCTATACAATTTTCGATTTAATCAAGTCAAACCAAACTTGAAGAAATGAAATACTTTCTTAAAACTATATTTGAAAATCGGTCGTGAATCAACAAACCACATCCCCACAAAATTCAACCAACAAAGCCACAAATAAGCCAGAAATAGAAATACTCCAACTCAACCATGAAAATGCCTGAACCAAGCCACAAATAATTAAGATTAAAAAAAAAAAAAAAAAAAAAAAACCCAACTTCAGCAATGAAATGCGCAAACCTGGATGAAGCATCCAAACATGATATGTAGACCCAGTACCCACTTGTAGTAAGCTAAGACACGTTAAAAAAATGAAAATTTAACTCACTGAGCACATTGATTGCCCTGCTTCAGTTTAGAGTTTAATTTGATGAAACTAAAAGTTGAAATGTTAAAATTCACTCCCTAAGCTAAGTACAAGGTAAGAAAATGAAATTTCCCCCAAGAACTAGTTTTAAGTTACAGCACAACGTCCTACTGTGCTTCATGGCAGTGGCAGGTATATTGGGAAAAATTTTCCTTCATTCATTTAGTAATTAGTCAATAAAAGGTGTCCTCACTAGCTGTTTAGATCATTCAGGATTAATTCAAGGATTTCTGCTCGTTAGTTTGCAAGCAGGCATATAATTCCTAGTTTTCTAATCTTTAGAAATAATGTCCTAACATGCTTTTTCAGGATATGCTATCGAATAATAGGAGAACCAGTACACCCCCTCCCTCCCCTTATGATATAACAAGCTAACGAACTAGTCTATCAACAGAAAAAGGAATAATGCATGATAAGATGCAGTGTTGTAGAGCAACAGCAAAATATAAAGACAACCAGTCATCCAATATTTTCAGAATGATCTTTAGAAATAATGTCCTAACATGCTTTTTCAGGATATGCTACCGAATAATAGGAGAACCAGTACACCACCTCCCTCCCCTTATGATATAACAAGCTAACGAACTAGTCTATCAACAGAAAAAGGAATAATGCATGATAAGATGCAGTGTTGTAGAGCAACAGCAAAATATAAAGACAACCAGTCATCCAATATTTTCAGAATGATCTTTAGAAATAATGTCCTAACATGCTTTTTCAGGATATGCTATCGAATAATAGGACCAGTACACCCCCTCCCTCCCCTTATGATATAACAAGCTAACGAACTAGTCTATCAACAGAAAACGGAATAATGCATGATAAGATGCAGTGTTGTAGAGCAACAGCAAAATATAAAGACAACCAGTCATCCAATATTTTCAGAATGATCTGTATACCCTGTTTATCCATCTATTGACAGTTTAGATATTATCTACTCCTCCTATTACTTCACAAAGCGTAGATTTCATAATAGCTGAAAAGGCAAAAATCCATCCAAAGTCTCACAATGAAAGCTTGAAATTCACTCAACAAGAAACAAATTAAAAGTTATAAGACTCTTCTCATTAAGCTAGTGATAGGCTTGAAAAAAGAACTTTTTAAGGAAAAATTTTTAAATGAAAAATTACAGTTACATATTGGTTTCTCTTCCTTCGTAGATAAAAAGTAATTGTGCAACTCTACTTCGCCAACAACTCCAGTTTCATCAAAATACATACATGCAAGATGTCTTTTATTCAATGAATATACTCAAACTCACTCATCAAATGGCTCTAATTATGGGACAAAACTCAATTCAATCACTAATCACCATGGAGCATTAGATTGATTTAGATTGTTTAATTCATTTACCCTAAAATTTATTGTCCGAAAAATAAAAAATAGAAATAGCCATATTACTTTTCCAAACATTATTGAAGGATAGAAGACTTGAAAAAGAGTACTTGGGTGGATAATAAAATATCCTCATATTATGATATCTTTAAGAAATTAATTTACTTGGATTTGTTCGGTTGATTCAACCTAGAAACAAACATTAAGAAGCTACTTAAACCAATCTAACCTAAGCAACTTCGATTTAATTAAACTCAAACTGAATCAAACAAAGCTATACACATCTCAAGGATTTAAGCTAAGCAGAATGAAGGCATGATTATTCGCACAAAATTCTAAAAAATTAGTCTGGAAATAACAATTAACAGGAGGAAACATAAGGATACGGCGTCCGGGAGTGCTTATCTCTGGAATTGACAGATGAAGGGTTAGATGCCAAAATTGAAATGACGGAACTCAAGTCACCGTTTCTGGCAGCGGCGTGAAGTTGATCGTCACCGCCGGTGGCTCCGCTCCTTCTTTGAGGCCTTCCCATTTTACGGTTGTTCGCCTTTCAAGCTTCTAGAGTGAAAATGCAGCTGAGAGCTAAGAAAGAAGAAGACCCATTGGACCTTTCAGACCAAAACTTTGTGGGCCTTTCCAGATGGGCCTCTTAGTTAATGGGCTTTGATTATCTCCTCTTGAATTATGAAACCCATTTTCAAATTTTTGTTAGATAATTTTGATAATAAATGGTAAAAATACCTCGTACAAACATCTTAGAAATATATTTCACAAAAAAAATCTTAGAAATATAGCCCCTATATTGCTTAGTTGGAATTTGGAGACGTGAATCTTTGATCTTGAGGGAAGAAGTACATGCTAATTATCGTTGATTTAGATTTATTTTGACTTAAATTTATATATTTATTCTACAAATTGTTAGTAAATCAAGATATGATTCCACGAAACAACATTTTGTACTTCAACTATTAAAAATGTTTGCTAATGGTTATAATGATTTTTATCTTTTTTAAGTAAAAGAGTTGAATTTTCTACCAATAAAAATAAATTTTTAAAAACTTTTTTTTAGTTTTAAAACTTAGCATGATTTTTAAAATATATTGGTAGAAAGTAGATAATAAAACAAAAAAAAATTAAAGATAAAAAATAGATGTTCATAGACCTAATTTTCAAAAACTAAAAATAAAAAACTAAATAATTATCACATTAGGTTTTAGAAATCAACAGTTTTATATTTGTGATGTATCTAGATTTTGACATGCAGAATTATCACATTAAAAGAGATATAAACTTAGATAAATATAGTGATTCTTATGATAAACTCCTTTCCTTTGTTAAATTGAAATATGTATAATATATTATACTAAAAATTACCTGATATTGTAAAATAATAATTATATAGAATTTATAACATAAAACACATATTCATAAATTAATTAATAGTATTTAAGATTTAACCTAATATATATTTGACATCTAGAACTATTTTTATGGTTCGTAAATAATATTATCAAGCCCGTTTTGAAAAATTATATTTAAAATTGAGATTCAACGAATGACATATTTGAAGATATTAAAAACATAATTGTAGTAGGTGCCAAAAATTTGTTACAATATTTGCAAATATCTCACGAATAAATAATTTACAAATGTGACAAATTATTGATAGACTATTTTAATAGTTTATCACTAATAAACATCTATCACGAAATTAAAAATTAAAGAATTTATTAAATAAATAAAAAATGAAAAATTTAGAGATTTATTTAAAAGAATTAAACTATATTCTATTAAACACAAATTTGGTCAAAATTATAGATAACCAATATTTAACCTGTCAACGTATATTAATTAATATCCAAATATATCAATATGTTTATTTATTAATTAAGATTTCTTTTGGGTGCTAGATTGCACGTGAATATCCCGAAAAAAACAACATTACATCATATTTCTTGAAGTGGAATTCCATCTAAAAATGCTTTGAAAAGCACCAAAGATCTCTTGGGTTGAGTTTCTGGAGCTAAGTGAGAAGCCCCCCTTATGCTTGCAAAAGATAGAAACTTCCCATACACTTCACTCCACCCACCAACCTATCAAATCACAATCTCAAAAATCAATTATCAACGTATCAATTATTTTGGGCACTTCCAAATTAAGCCCATCACACCTAAGTATTATAAAATATCATATAATGTAAAAAGACTCGTAAATATAGAAAAATTCAGATTCAACTCCCTTGAAATCGATCGTCTATCATTAATAGATTTTTCTATATTTGCAATTTTTTGAATATGTTGCTAAATATTTAATTATTAGCTCTAAAAATCTAAGAGTACTACCCTTGCAATGATTCAAATACTTTTAAGATTTATCCTTATTCCTTAATTCTTTGTTATTTATTTATTTTTATCTTGTTATTTTGTTCTCTCTTTTTTAATAAAGAAAAAGAGAATTGTGTTTGTTGTTTGAAATTTTAAAACAAGTTTTAAAAATAAATTTTGAAATGATTACAATATATTTATTTTTAGACATATATTATGCATTCTACAAGTAAAAATGATGAAATAATACATATATTTATGTTTTGCAAAAAAAGAAAATGCTTGATTGTGTTGCTTCCAAACTTTATACACACCTTAATTGGAAATGTTTATAAACAATGAAAAAAAAAAAAAATAGAGAACTAAACTATAAAAATATTATCAAACAAGCCTTAACTAACCTGGTCGTCTACAAGCCAAGCTTTGTAAGACATAGTTGTATTTAGACCCAGTGACTTTGCTAGTAAATTCACTAATGTTCTAGTTCCCGTAAATGGGATGGTTGAATCTTGATCACCACTGTAAAAACAATATACTAATAGACTTTTAATTTACTTTAACTTATCCTTTTTAAATTTTGTTTAAATACTAATGGGGTTCTATAAAAAAACCTAACGACAGATATATTTTAAATTTTTTTCTAAAAAATAAGTTCAAAGTTTGAGGTATTTTATTTTATTATGAACTATGCACTTTTGTATTAAAAAATACGTGAACTTTTAAAAGTTTAAAAATATCATTGTCGTTAGTTTTGAATAGAAATCGTTAAAGTTTTGTTTCAAAAATACTCCTAAAATTTTTAAAAGCTCCAAAGATGCCTTTAATCAAAAAAATTTTAAAAGTACCTTCACAATAAGTATATAAACAGAAACCGTTAATATTTCGTTGCAAAAATAACTTTAAAATTAAAAAATAAAGTTTATAATTGCTCCTAATGTTAATATGATGATCAATTTGTTTGAAGTTTTCTTAAGTTCGAAAAAAATGAATTTTAAAACAAATTATATAAATATCCTTATTTTTTTATATAGATACTCTTATTTTTCTCTTAATTATATAGATATCCTTAATCCAGATACTTACAGTGAATATATTTTTAAAAAAATTTTGAGTTAAGGGTATTTTTGAAACTTTTGAAAAGTTTAGGGATATTTTTTAACAAAATTTTAATGATTTCCATCCAGAAAAGTATTTTTAAACTATTTTTAAAAATTTTAAGATATTTTTTTTGAAACTTTTGAAAATTCATAAATATATTTTTATACCAAAAGACAGATAGTTGAGGGAAAAATTTAAGCTAACCATGCATGAGTCTGGGTTTGGAATAATATAATATGTGTTTACCTGTAAACCAAGACTCGGATTTGAGACTTGACAAGTGAGCCTACCACATCAATCGTTGGTATAAGCCAGTTCTTAAGATCATAATGCCAATCTCTGTAGGTAATTAAATCAATTAATATAATTAGTTAATCTTTTATTATTTCATTTATTTTGTTAGCCTCCAAGATTAATGCATTAATTTCTTACGAATTGTTAGTGCACAAATTCCATTGATTAACTCCAATGAGGTTGGCGTGGAGAGCTTTCTGAACATCCTTTCTATTTAAATATTTTGCTACATTTTCTTGTGAACAAATATCTCTATCGATACCATTTTTTTCCTGTCACACCTCAAACATATACCAATTAACAATTTGTTAATATCATAAAAAAGAAAGAAGTAATAGTGGAGTGAATTAAAAAGAAATCAAAAGGGTTAGTTTGTCATCCCTTAATTAATTCATCTTAGGTTAAATGGTAAGTTTCATCCCTAAAATTTTAGATGGTATTGGAAGGTTTTGGGCTTAAGATGTCGAACTCATTAACTCTTTGAATTTGTCAAGCCTAAAGTTTAACACATTGGACAAATATTTCATGAGTTTCAACAATAACTAACTTTTTCGAACAGTGTTATCCTAAAAGTTTGAACTTTTAAAATTTGCACTACTTCAAATACAAATTTCTTAAACCAGAGCTTTCTAGTTAATCCTCCATTCAAAACTTAAGGCTAGATAGCGCTTAATCTTTTCGGGCTTAAATACTAAATTTGTGCTCCATATATTTCCTTCCAAACTTATGTTCACTTTAGTTTCTGATAGTTCACAAACTTTTAGGATTGTTTTTATTTAGTCTTGGTATTTTAAATTCATATTCTAATATGTTAGATGTGTTTGTGTCATTCTATTTTATAAGGGTATGTTTTGGTGTAATTTTGAAATAATTAAAGTTATTTTTGTCATATTCAAAACCACAGCCAAATATTTTTTAATCATTCAAATTAAATTAAATTTTATTTGATCTCATGTTTTTAATACAATTTTCACACCATCATCAAAATTAATTTTCAATGATTAAAAATATGCTTGAATACGGAGAAAAAAAAAACTTACAAAAAAATTGTACTTTTGATCTATGAGATTTAAGTATGGTAGCATCTTAGTCATTGAGTTTTCAAATTTACTTAAGGTTTGAAAAAATATTTTATTTTTGTCAATGGCTAACACTTCTTCTCCTTCCTCTATCAATTTTCTATTCTGCAATATTTTTCATATTTAAATAAGATATTTTTTTTAGTAGATTCAAATCTTAATTAAAAAAAATGAATGCATATTAGTTACTACTAAGTTAGAGTTACTTTGACGGTGAAATAACATATTAATTAGAATAAATTTATGTCAACTCATTTTAAATATGAGAGACAAACTATAAACCTTTCTCCATGAGATAGGGTTCTAATTTCTCAACACACTAAAGTATACGGAAAAGCATCAGAATTAGCTTCTAAAAATTATATCTTTTAGAATTAGCACTTTTAGAAAATTCGTAGAAATAATTTGAAAATTCGTAGAAATAATTTTTTTTATCTATTTTGGGCAAAATCTACCGTCAAGATGTAGATAAAAAGATTAATTTTTTCATCCTATTCAATGTTTTGAGCTTTTCCAGATAAATATGAGACATGATGAACACCAAGATTCTATATATTTGAGCTTTCTTAGCGAAATCTTGCGCAAGATTAACATCAATATTCTACATATTTCTCAAATCTTACTTTTTCGAAAAATTTGATTTTCCCAAAATTTGAAAATCCAATCACCTAAGATCCATCTAAAAGATTTCTGAGATTCAGTGGTATATGATTTGCAAAATTATATAATATTTGAAAAAAATAGTGGAATATCGGTGTTAATCATATACGAGATTTTACTGCAAAAGCTGAGAACGATCGATAAGATGAAAAAATTAAATATTTTTATCCAAATCTCGACCGACAAAGATGGATGGAGAAAAACTATTTTACCTAATTTTGTAAGGGGGGATTAGTTATAAAAGATAGAAACATTTAACGGATATTTTGACTATTTCCTAAAGTATATGGTGCAATAATTTAAGCTTATAAAGCAGAAGGGGTGTTAGCAAATCTCACCTGAGGGTGACTTAGAAGGTGAGGTTGAAAAGAGGATTTGGCGGTGTTGTAGAATAATGACGAAAGTGGATGAAGGAGAATGGCAGGCTGTGATTTGCCGGTGAGAGAACAAACGTCACCGATGATGTTGTAGGCATCAATGAAGTTAGAAAACTGTTTGGCAACCTCGGAAATAACGAAGATACAATCTGGAGAAATTAAGCCTTGAAATGTCTCTTGATAAAACCGTGAAGTGTTGCACGTTGAACTCAAAAGCTTATAAGCAGAATCTGAAACGACGCCGTGTGACCACATATATTCATCTCTGGCGTTGAAGTCATTCACCAAGTCTAGAAGAGGATTTCCTATCTGCATCCATCCCCCCCCCCCACACACGGATTCAAATTCAAATTTCCTTAAATAATAGGGGTCAAAATGAAATTAATTAAAATACACCTAAAGAACGATGGTAATTGCAATTATACCCTCAAACTTTCAATTATAAAAATTACATATAGTTGTAAAAATGATAATAATTGTATAAGTTTGAGAATTCAATTTTAGGTTATTTTAACCGTAATATTTATAAATATAGCAAAATATATTATGAGCAGTGATATTTTGTTATATTTAAAAATATTTACAGCAATTTTGTCATTTAAAATTATTACCCTTCAATTTTCATCATTTAGAGTCTAATTTCTACAACTATAATTTTGTGAGTTTGAATTTTAACACTTATAATTTGAGCGTCCAATAAAGTTTGAGAGTGTAATTGCAATTATCACTCTACCTTATATGTGGTTTTTACGATTTGTCCATATTATTAACAAAAACTAATGTGTATATATATATATATATATATATATATATATATATATATATATATTTCTTTTTTTTTTTTTTTTGTAGTTTTTCTACTCACTGCTATTCCCTTTAGTTTTATATTCACTTTGGACTTGAGAATGAGCCGAGCCAGTTGTGGAACATAGTGTCCTGTTCTCATAAGAGTCAAACAGGGTGCAAAATTAGCATAAATAAGAAAATATTCATTGAATTAATATGCACATTACACACATATGCATTTGAATTCTGTTTTTATTGGTGGTGGACGGTATTTTCAATAAACCTTGAATTTAGGTTTTTAAAATTAACTTTTATAGAAATGATATAAAAAAAAACTAATAATGTGACTAAATTTTCATACAAAAAGATACAATATGTGAATATATTTTTCAAAATTTGTAGTAAAAGTACTAATAAATAATAATAATAAAAAAAAAAAAAACCTTCTGAAAATCAACAATAAACTAGTAGTGGAAAACCAAATTTAAGATTTATTGAAAATATATAAACTAAAATTGGACAATTAAAAGTAAAACTAAAATTGAACAAACTTTCAAGTATAGGAATCAAAGTGGTATTTTAAAAGTACATGGACTAAAATCGAACAAACTTTCAAGTATAGAGACCAAAGTGGTATTTTAAACCAAGAACATATTAGGTACATTGCGTTGGCATATAGAAATGTATGATCTGTTTAGAGTTATATTTATGTTGACATATACATACACACAGATGCATAGGAGGAGGATTACTCAACAAAAATCAAAATTGAAAAGTTCAACGGTACAAGGGATCTTGGATTATGATGGAGGAAGAAACTATATGTGATTCTTGTCCAAATAATAGGTAATGTTTGAGTGCAACCAAAACTGAACATCGGCTAGATAAAAGAAAGATTCATGATATACTTCAATCGTATAATAACAAGATTGTGAAAGCTTATGTCTAAAGTGAACAATATCAACCCATTGTATAGATATTTAGAGGACCATTGTCTTTAATAGTGATTAACAAAGATAAGGACACAAAGTATAACACCTTAATTTTCAACCTAATGATAATGTAATGAGACAGGTTAATGAAGATAATGAAAGAATAGGCAGTAACTTAAAAATTAATTAATTAGGAATTGAGGTTAAATAGAAAAAAATGAAATACCTCCATAGCTCTCTCCAGTAATGTAAAAATCTCTGTTCTTGTACTCCGGAAATTTGTCGAACCAATGCTCAAGAAACAGCAGATTGTCTCGTGCTAATTACCAAAATCACACCAACCCCAATTTTCATATTATTATATTTCACATAATTTCAATTTTTATTTTATGTAAATCATAATATAATATTAAATAAAAAAGATTATATAATAGGGAGTTTTTTTTTTTTTTTTTTTTTTTAAAAAAAAAAAAAAGATAAAAAGAAAAAGATATTATATAATAGGTATTTTTTTTTTTTTTTTTCTTTTTTTAAAAAAAAATACCTGTAATTTCATCGTTGATTTTGTAGTAAAACGATTTATTAGCGGAATATGAGAATCCAACCCCTGCCGGTGATTCCACGTATAACATGTTTGCTTCTGAACAAAGCCAATCACACTCTTTAACTAATAAAATGTATTATTTCTTGTTTTTAAACTCAACCATTTCTTCCTAATGAACTTGTTTTTTTTCTTCAATAAAACGATCTTGGTTATTATTTTTTTTAATTTAACAATATGTGAAGCGGGAGATCGAACTCTAAAAACAATTTTCTTTTTTTGCTATGGTTCTTATTAGAAAAAAGAGGAGAATCACTAAAAGTAGTTTAATTGATAATATCAAATCAATATTGCAAACTCCACGAACTTTAATTTCACAACTAAAAATAGACTTACAATTGTTAACTTACAATTAGTTATGCTCATGATGACATGAAAATATTCTTGATATGAACATAAATTAATGTTTTCCTTTATTACCACTAACATATTTAAACTTTTAACTTTAAGGGAAGAAAGTAAAATCTTTTTAAAAAATTTAATAAATGTGAAATTAATGTAGTACTTTGGGACAACAAGTTTGTGAGTAGAGACTTGAATCTTTTTAAAGGAAGTTTTTATTTTTATCTTTTTAAAATAAATGTAAAAATTTGAATATCTAATTTTTTAATTGAAAGTAAAATGTCTTAACCTTGAGTTATATGTATAATTAAGTTAACAAAAAGGTAGATATCGTAACCTTTAGCTATGCTCATTATTATTGGTTATGCGACATTGATTTAATCATTAATAATCAAATTATATTTATTTAATGGCCACTTCATATATATATATATATATATATATATTTGTGTGTGCACATTAAGACTATATCTTTTTTTTTACAATCCATCTAAATATCCAATCACAAAGTGTATACGACAAACTTTATTTTTTAAAAAAGGTATACTTATTTTAATATATTTTTTCTATCTATTTGAGGTGGAATGATGCATAGAAACAGTAGAGTTTGAGCTCTCCACCTAAAATGTCACCCTTTGCAAAGGAAAAAACTTACCCTCTATTGCACCCAATTACAATTTTTTTTTAAAAAAATTATTAAAAAATTATTATTTTTATGTGTGTAATTTGTTGTAGTGTCATCCACTAAAAATCCTCAAAAACAAAAATAATTAAAAGGGGTGAGAGTGAGATAATATCGCTCATGGATATCTGACCTGTGTTCCAACTGTACTCATTCTTCACCAAAATTTCTCCATTAATTTTAAAGGGCCCATGTTCAATGAAAGCTCCACCCCCAATAGAAGAACACCCAGGACCTACCAGTTAAAAAAAAAAAAAAAAATCAAATTATGGATTAAAAAATCTACAATCACTTGATATAAATTTAAAATGTTTCCTCTCATACATCTAATCGTAAAAAGCAACTGTCCCTCACATTGTAACAGTCTAATCGAATAATGTCTAAGGAAAAAAAAAAAAAAAAGAAAAAAAAAATATACCTCCATTAAGCCACAAGACAAGAGGCTTAGAAGCAGCCTGGGTTTGTGCTTCAACAAAGTAATAAAACAGAGCCCTCCCCTGCTTCTCATCAATGGTAACATACCCACCAAATTGCTTGAAATTGGCCTTAGTATCACTTGGTTGGCTTGGCAAGCTTATGATTTCATCTTCCAAGGGAACTCCCACAACCCTTGAGAATAGTATTATTGTCACATGAATTAAAACCAAACTCACTACACTAAGCTTCTCATCCATTTCCTTTCTCTTTTTCTTCCCCCTTGGATTTGCCAATTGATCATCCTCATCTCTTTCTCTCTCTCTATATATGGAAGCACATTTGGGGAAATGATGGTGATTTTACACTCCTCACATGGGGCAACACATATTTGAAACACTTTTCAAAAGGATTAATTATTATATTTTCATCTGTCTTTTTTGCTCCTTAGCAAAGAAGGAGCTTTGTCTTGAGTAAAAGGGGAAAAAGATATTTATTAATTAGTGGAGTAAGCAATGATATTGGGAAGACCAAAAGTTAAACCAAATGTGTGAGCCCACTTTTGAATAGTCATCAAAAGGGTGAATATGGTCATCAAAAGGGTGTATATGGTGTATACTCTCTTTTCCTCACCAACCGCCCATGGATAGATGCATCTTCGGTTACATTCATCTTTGTGTGTTCCTTTTTTCTTTTGTAATTGAAGCGGCCTAGACTACAAGCATGATGTATTACTCATATATATGTACTTCATTCTTACTCTCCCCCACATTTTCTCCTTCTATTTAAACTTTAACTTTTCAATTGAGGATATAATATTTTGATTGAACTTTCTTATTAATTTCTTAGTACATCTTTGCTTTTCTTTTTACTTTTTATTACACACTTTCTTTAATTTCTCGACACAATCTCTCATTTCAATATAGATAACCTCACGGAAATTATGCTAAGCACACACATTGTGCTTACGTAACCTAATAAAAATTTTTAAGAAGGTAGTAAGTGGTTTCTATTATAAAGAATAATATTCATGCTCAAACACACACATTGTGCTTACACGTTCTAAACATACAGACTATGGAACAACCTAAATCAATATATTGTACTCACTTACATAACCTTACATAAATTCTCTCATATCCTTGATTTCGGGTTATGTTAAGTAGAAATGTATATCCAATATATATCATAACTGTCAATCATGCATGTAGCATTTTTAAGGTAAATTTGCCTCATATAAATACAATTAATATGTACTAATTCTTGTTTCTTATGACCCAGCCCGTTAAAAAAAACTAATACTTATACTATGATACTTTTTGTTGCATGACATAACAACTTAATACAAGTATTTCATGCACAACATATTATTACTTATAGTTTATGACATGTGACTGCTAATTTCATTCTAATTAATGCAATGTATGTAACATATAAAATTTAGTATACTTCAATTTATACTCTTCTACGAGTTATGTGACGTTGAAAATGTGAACTCTTGATATTTTAGTTGAGGGTATAATAGTTTCGTCATCTAGGTTGCTTATTAATTAATCACTTTCGTCTACACATTTCTTATCCCTTTTTTTGGAACACTCTCTCACTTCTTTCTATTTACCACACTTATACTCTTTTTTTCTTCTTCTTTTTCTTTTTTCTTTTTAACTTTATCTTTTTACACGTTTTCAAATAGAATCTTTCCAGACATACAATTTAAGTCCACTAGATAGATGACTTAGGGAAAAAGATAAGTTTTACCCGACTCTCTGAAAATGAACTTTTTGACTTTTTGTTGACGTCAAATTCAAGTAAAATTACCAAAAAAAATGAACTTTGTAAACGTGGAATGAGCTTTTTCTCACTCTCTTACTCTCACTCTCTTGATTCCTTTTCTCTCACATATCACTCTCCTCTCTCTCTTTCTCTCATGGTCTCGTTCTCTTACTCTCACTCATTTTTCTCTCACAGATCTCTCTATCTCGCTCTTGCGCTCTTGCTCTCCAGCATTTAGTCTCAAAGAAGGAATGGTAAATTTGTAACTTCATGTGTTTATGACATTGAGAGAAGGTCAATCATCATTAATTTTAAAAAGTGGGGAATTTTTCATTTTGGATCTTCAAAATGGGTCAACATCCTCTAGCCCTACACACTCTCTTACTTGTTTAAGTGAAGAAAAAATAAATGAGTGGATGGAATAGAATGGTTGACTGTGTTATGAGTAATATTGGGTAACTTTGGACTGCAATTGTATTATTTAGTTGATATATTTAGGGATGTTTTTAAATATAGGAAAATGAACTAAAATATTTATAAATATAGCAAAATTTTACTGTTTATCTGCGATAAACTGCAATTGTGATATTTTGTTACTATTTGTAAATATTTTCAACAGTTTTGTTATTTAAAATAATTTGTCAAATATTTTCGTGGGATCAAACTAAAATTGTACTGAAGAATTATTATGAAAGTATCATTCCATGATTTATATAGAGTTTAGGGTGCAAATTATGATAATAATTTTGTTGCAGATGCATTTAGAAAAGATGGTTTAAAGATATTATCTTAGAGTTTGTTTGAAATACATTTTTGAGTGTTTAATTTAAAAAATGAGTCATTTTAAAAGAATTATAAGTGTTTAGCAATCACTCAAAATGAATTTTGGGAGGATTAGATTTTTTTTATTTCGATAGTTTTTTTTTTTTTTTATCAAAAGTGTTTAAATGAAAATGAATTTGTGCATGCATTATTATTCCTAAGTTTTTTTTTTTTTAAAAAATTTAATAAAAAAAAAAACAAATAAATAAGTCAAAATATTGTTTGAAGGTTTAATTTACGAAAGCTAAAGATCAAATAAACACTACTCCTAGCACATGCTTCCTAATGCTTAGAGGTGAGGCTCAAATCACTTCTCAATTCTTATATATTGTATGTTTTTCCAAAAAAAAAAAAAATTATCTAAATAAAAAAAAACTAATTTTTTTAAAATTAATTTTTTAATTCATTATTATTCCTAAGTTTTTTTTTTTTTAAAAAATTTATTAAAAAAAAAAAACAAAAACATGATTAAAAATGGTGAGAAAGAAGTTTAATTTTTAAAAATAATTATTAAACCGGGCCTAAACGTTGACCCGACCGAATCGAACTGACATTCGTCGGTTCGAAGTTTGAACCGACTGCTGAAATGCTGATTGCTTTGGGGTTCTTTGCAATTCTCAGCTCCGCCGCCGATTGTCAGCACCGCAATTCTCAGCGTCGATTCTCTCTCCCTGCGCCGCCGTCGGTCTCTTTCGCACCTGTATCTCTTACAAGTCACACCACCGTCGATTCTCTCTTTCACCGTCGCCATCGGTTTCTTCACACGCACATGGTCTCTCTCTCACGCTCCATTTCTTGGATTTCTGTTTCTTTTAGGGACAGCACCGATATCTTCACGTACAAGTTTTTTCTGGGTTTTCAATTCTTTTTGGTTCGAGGAACTTGAAATTGTGATTTTATTTGATTAAATGGGTATCCAAACAGGAGATTTGGATTTTGATGGTTACTTCTGAAATGTAAAGATAATGGGATTAAATCCAAACCTAACTGCCTCAAATTTTCTGGTATTACCTTGTCTCAGCTTTCTATATCGTTTCAGAGTTAAATATTGCAAGCAAGTGATAATTAAAACTGTGGGAACAAAACTGGATCGACCATCTTCAAACTTTTAGTGATTAGTGAGAAATGCTCTTGGGGATTTCTTTCTCACGTATTTTTCTTCCTGTTGAAATGCCGTTATAGTTTAAATGGAATAGGGGAAAGCAGAAATTGATGGAACCCAATCACTTAACTGAACTACGATTGTGTTATTGTTGTTGGTTCGGCTCAGGTAATTTGAAAACTTTCGTGTAATTGAAGTGGGGACTGTTGCATTGGAGCTGTTAATGTATGAAGTTATTTTATTATTTATGAAATAAATTTATTACCATTGTTAAAAGTTTTTGAAGAAAGTTGTACATGAAAGGGCTGTTTAAGGATTTTGATTAAACTTCTTTTGAGTTAATGAGTTGCAGATACTTTCCACGAGTGTGCTTTGTTCTTCCTTATATTTATCTTTACTGCTTCCTTTTTCTTTTGCAGCATATTCAAATGAGATTATGGTAGCATGAAAACGAATTATGGTATAAGAAAGATAGTTATATGGCCAAATCATTGTTTCATAATCTTCGCAGAGCTTCTCTGCTTTTCAGATCTTCATCTCTGAACCAACCGTCTGTCAGGTACTATTCCATTAAGTTTCTTCTAATTTCTTTACTAGAATATCGATATGTTTTTACTTTTGAACAATTTTCATCTCCGTTTACTTCAATTTTCCACATTAGTGATGAAGTTCTTCGTTGTTCTGTTTCTTCTCATTTTGATGCTTTTATAATTTGACCTAGCTTAGCAGGTTCAAAATTGGAAGAGAATAGCTTGTGTTTGACTTAAAAAGAAATAGATTAGAATCTATAACATGGATTAACTTTTGATGAGTTTTCTGGTTGAAATTTACTGTGTTCCCACCAAATATTCTTGTTGCAGGCCTATTCTTGGGGTTCATGACACTATTTTCTCTCAAATCAATAACTTTCCTCTACCCAACATCTCAAAACCTTTGTTGGGGTTTAGAAATCTAAGCCATGGTTCCGTGAATCTTGTTGTATCCCAAGGGAAACCGAAGTTTGAAACACATGAAGTGGATCCTCCAAAAAAGGATAAGTGGAAGACTAAAAAAAGGTTGAAGATGCAGCGAATGAGAGAGAAGCAGAAAAGAAAAGCAGCAAATAAAAAAGACCCTCGTCAATTGCGTGTAAAAGGGAAGAAAAAACAGAAATTTTCAAATGCAGAAGAGAGAATCAAGCACAAGCTGGAAAAAGTAAGCCCAAAAGAACCGTTTCAGAATGTTATATAGGTCTATAATGTTAAAGTCTAGCTTATTCAATCTATTTGGAAAAGTTTGCTCATTTCAAAAGAAAAGAGTTGTTTCATAAGCCTTTCTTTATTCTGCCGCTGAACTGCAGCAAGATGGTTTTCAATTAATTTCTTTTGGATAAGAAGAGATGATTTTTCAACTTCAGGGATGTTGGTAAGTTTTCGTATGTTTTTGGTTACAGTTACAGATATTTTGTTGTAGGCCAGGATTAAGGAGGCATTGCTGATTGAGAGATTAAAGCGGTATGAAGTTCCTAGAGTTCAGGGTCCTATAGTGAAACCACACAATCTGACTGCTGAGGAACGGTTTTATATGAAGAAAATGGGTCAAAAGAGGTCTAATTATGTACCTATCGGAAGAAGAGGAATTTTTGGAGGTGTGATTCTAAACATGCATATGCATTGGAAGAAACACGAAACAGTTAAAGTTTTTTGTAAGCCTTGTAAACCTGGCCAAGTGCATGAGTACGCACAGGAAATTGCAAGATTGAGTGGAGGAATCCCAATACAGATAATTGGTGATGATACTATAATCTTCTATCGAGGAAAGGAATATGTGCAACCAGAAGTTATGTCACCAATTGATACATTGTCTAAGAAACGGGTTAGTTTTTTCAGTTTTCCTAATGTATCCAGTGAACTTTTATAATGTGTTTTTCTTTTAAAAGGAAATCTGAGTCTGGACCAGTGCATCTTTGTTTTAGACATAGTAGTAAGGGAGAACATCAGTGGGACTATTTAGCTTTTCGTGTGTAAAATTTGTGCTTGGGAGTGAGCTGTGTAGTTAAGTAACAGTACTGAAGTTATAGAATTGTGAAGTTCACCTAAGCATATAATTTTGGTTTTTGGATTGTTGAGTGTCAACACTAGGGAGGGAGAATGCAAGCCTCTTGGAGACTTGGTAATTTATTTCTTAAGCAATGATCCAACAGTTTCATAGATAACAAGTTCCAAAATCACTACAACTATTCAGCTTTTGTTTTCTTATGTTCTGTGTCCTACCAGAACTTTGTAGTGTAAATGAATCTGTAGAGGCTCTTCTCTCTCTCTGTCTCTCTCTCTCTCTCTCTCTCTCTCTCTCTCTTGGGGAAAAAAAATCAAACAACAGAGGGAGAAGTTTATGATTGCATCTTGTGACATTTTATAGAGAACATTAGTGTACAATTATATGGCTAACAATAACAGGCAATTCCTATCATGCTGTCAGTTTAGATACATATAGAAGAATACTGCAGATTTTTAATTTTCATGTTTAGTCATTTAGATTAGCTTGATGAGAAAAACAAAGTTCTGAAATTAGATTGTTGTACAGAAAAGCTTTCATTTAACAGCAAATACCCAAATGTTGCAAACTTGGTCTAGTCTCTAGTTATGTTATGGTATTGTTTGCCTTTCGTTATCCGATCAGTTTGCAGTGATCAACATGTTTAAAACCTGAACGTGAATGTTTAAGTGAATTGTGTTTGTAGGAAATTGATTATAAATAAATCATCATATGAATACCTTCCCTCTTTGCAGGCGCTAGAAAAGTCCAAGTACGAGCAATCCCTCGAGTCTGTACGCCGCTTCATTTCTATTGCTGAAAAGGAACTGGAGCTATACTACAGACATGTTGCACTTTATGGTGACCCAAATGATAGGAATCCATTGTCCATTTTAGACATTCCATCTGACAACTTGAACTCAGACAAACATCAAGGTAATAAATTGGATGATTCTCATTCTGCTGCTCTTTGCTTAGCATCTGATGTTATGAACCAGAAAAATCCCGATTCCTCGGGTGACGGAGCATTAGAGACTGGAGATGGATTTGCAGATCCCTGCTTTTCTACTAGTGAATCAGATTTTGAAAGTGACAAATTAGATGATTGTGATGATGGGGGGATAGAAGTTAGTTTTTCCCAGAAAGGAGAGATTACCTCAACCACAATGAACACATGTTATGCTTTCCAGAACAAATTTGAATTTCATAGGCAAGAGCTACCGATACACTCAAAAAAAATGATATGAGATGGAAATCTGATTTTTTGTTCGGCTTCAATTGATGTGAACCAATAAAAACATGAGTTGATTTATGTATAACAAAATGTTTTCAGAAATTATAATAGCCAACTGCTTCTAAAGATTTGACCTGGTTTACTTAATTAATTTTGAATTTCGACTTTGATATTTAAACCAAATTTAAACTCCAATTATTTGGCTTTTAGTTTTTGATTTTTGAAAATTGCGTTGATTTCCTTTCAATTTCTTTGAATTGTTTTTTAAATCAAAATTTTAAAGAAGGTAAATTGCAAAAACCACTCTTGAAATATGGTGGTAATTACAATTAGATTCTTAAACTTTCAATTTTAAAAATTGAATCTTCAGAATTATATAAATGTTAAAATTGAGTCAAATTGGACCTTTAAACTTGTATAATTGTGTAAATTGTAATATTTGTATAAGTTTAAGAGTTCAATGTTTAACATTTATAGGTCCAATTCCTATAATTATTATAAGCTTAAGAGTTCAAGTTTAACCCATAAAGAAGTTTAGGGGCCCAACTTTTACAATTGAAAGTTATCTAACTATAACTATCATTATATTTCACAATTATTTGTGTCTTTGAAAATTACTTTTTTTTTTTCCAAAATCTTAGTTGATTTTTTAAAACTAGAACGAAGCAAAGAGTTGTTTATAAGCTTAATTTTCAAAATAGGAAACTAAATTTAACAACCGAGATGTGAACTTTCTTGCTCTGTTAGTGTACTGGCTGATTAAAATGAAGCCATCAAACTAAGTTTAGTTTGATTTTGTTTGTCAATTTGGTCTCAGTTTGTTGTTATAAAAATAGAAAACCTCCTGGGTTTGATGATACTTGGGCTATCAAAGTCGTTTTAAATTCAAAAAATGAAATCAGAAGTTTTCGGTAACATTTCTGTTCCCCTTTCCTGTGATTTGAAAACTATAAAATGTTGTTTAGAAAATAACATAAATTAATTAATAATAATTGTTACTTAACTCAAACTCTAAATATCTGGTAACAATAAAAATATATCACCATACACATTTGTAACACGTTACTAAATTTGATACCAAAATGCACACTTGAAAACACGAAATACCAACTCTAGTTTTCTTTCCACTGAATCCATTTTTCTGAAATCACTAATCAAACTCACTCCCACTTACGATCGCATGTTCAAGCTTTGAAGTTCGAAGTGTACCACTCAACCTCCTCAAGCTGCTCAAACCTCCATATTGCTAAGAAGTAGATCGAGGTGAAATAAAGACAGCCACAAAAGAAACCTTTGGCTCAATGATTGATTGACGCATCTGAATTCAACTTGTAAGTACAAGGGCCAACAATATTTTCAATTCATTGAGATTGGGATCAGAAATTTTGACTAGTCTATCCCCTTGTTTTCAATTTGGGGTATGACCTTACAAGTTAATGTGTTGAATTCATATTCTAAACATTTTTTTTCTTTCCTTGGTTTGATTTATTTTATCATAGTTCCCAGAAACAAAAAAAGATCATTGTTTCTGTCATCCACCATGAACAGATAATAAAGCTCAGCTGAAAAAGCTAAGAAAAGGCAACTTCAACACTACAAAAAAATCTTATCTTGCTCATAAATACATCAACTATCAAACTTTTTAGGTACTCCCCAGTTCCCACAATATAAATAGACATATCAGGAATTTTCAAAGTTAAATCTCCACCCACACATCATGTTCACACCATATACTTGAAAAAGTAAAATGAAAGAGCAGAAAATAGAGTAAATGAGAAAGGATCAAAAGAAAAAGGATAACTAGAAGTATAAGAGAAGAAAAGAAAAGGAGAAAGGCACATAAGAAAAGAACAAATTATAAAATGAATAAAGATCGCCAACTGATTTAAAATTTTCCACTCAAAAACTCCATGTCATTTTTCCATTCATCAACTAATGGTCAACCTGAACTATTTAAAACTATTTTCCAAATCTCCAAAATTTGAAATCTCATATACTAGATAGACACCAACCCAAAAACCATCAACCAAATAGACACCAACTCCAAATCTTAGAAGTCAAAATCGTATTTTGCCCAATTTCTTTAACCTAAGACTCAAAAAATAACAAAATTAAACCATAAGGTTGAAAAGGAAAAGTGAAGTATTCAAGTGTTGGGGAGAAGAATACCAGAAAATGCAAATCGACGTTTGGAGTAAAAGGCAGCCAAGATAGGATGCCGTTTCATTCAGTGTTTATGTACAGATTACAATTCGTTCATTTCTTTTTCTTGGTTGGCAGAACCACAATTTACAAGACAATGGCCTGTGCATGACATTCAGTGACGTCCATCCTAAACGAACCCCACACTTGACTGCATCTCTCCCACTTTTGCTGCATACTTTCCAAAAATGCCTCCGCCCATGCCTCCTTCGCCCCTCTCATGCTCAGTTCATAAGGCACTGTGAAACTGTTGTACAAATTTATATAGTGAAGCAACAGCCAAAGCTTTCCACCCTCTCTCACATCTTTTATTTAACAAATAGAAAGATTAATAGTGATGTTCTGAGAATTTCTCAGCCTAACAAGATACTCGATATCTATATTTCAAAAAAATGGTAGGCAGATATTTGAACCTTACTTACAAAATTACCTTAGAAGCTCTTCAAGCTGAGATCCTTTCGTGGAGGTACCTTTCCTGTAGTGTAGTAAGTTCAAAGGCCTCTTGAGAAAAATGTTTTTAGAAGTACTTCTTCAATAAGAATAAGTACTTTTTAGAAGAACCCTTTCTTCTGCAAGTACTTTAATCATGCTTCTTCTATAAGTACTTCACAAAGTTTCTGCTTTCAAAATTTCTTTAATGATATTTTACTTTTTCATAAAACTTTCAAATCATGCTTCTTCTATTAAAGTTTTTTTTATAAGTTCATTTATCTTTTACTTACGAATTTTCTTTGATTATTTAACTAAACCATATGAAAAAGTTTTGAAAATTGTTTTTATAAATCAGCTAATAACATTTTTCGACGTTCCAAAAGTCATTCTAAACACGTTCTAAGAAAACTAGCTAGCATTCAGTTAATTTTTCTTTATCTAATAGGTATGCAACAAGGTTTTACGACTCCATTTCATGTGATGTTATAGGGGGAAAGAATTTTGCTTACAAAGTGAAGAACCGTCGCTCAACAACACAAAAAGATCATCCATCAGTCGAGTCGTCCAAATAATATAAGGATTGGGTTTTAGACTTATGACAAGCTTGTCATCCAACTAGATAATTGTTCTTTCAAAATTGATTTTGGACCGTCTATAGATTTGAATTATGGAAGGGTTATGCCAGTGTCTTAAGTATGGAAACCATGCAGAAATTAAGAAATGCTATTTAATAAGATTATAAATCATAAATAATTATTTTCCTACTTTTACTTTAAGAGTGTTTCTTATCATGTTTAGAGTTGAAACAATTTTACTTGAATGAACTATCTAATATTATTATTTCGCTGATAAAAAAGAAATTTGGAATGGCGTACCAGCTAACTGATAATCTGAAGATGTGAAGGGGCTTAGCAGAAAGATTGTAAGTAGCCTCAGATATGTGCTCCTTGTCAAAAAGGTAAACAATTGGATAGCCAAGAAGCCATCTGGGACAGATAAACTCAATTCATCAAAGAATGAAGTTAAATCATACTATACAAATCACATTGAATGCTCATTCATTTCCTTTTTCCTTTTAATAAGGAACATTGGAATAGATATATTAAAAAACAGCAGAGCATAACTGCCTAGAGGCTGGGGAGAGCTAAACAAGAGCCTTCCAGGGAAAAGTGATAATTGATTTCTTTAAACTAATTTACATTTGAAATGGGTAATTCATTCTCATTGATCAGTCGGAGTTCAAAACTCATAATGAAACTTCTGAAACCTCAGAGCTAACAAAAAACTGCTCCAATGAGAACTACTTACAAAAGGGCTATAGCTGCAAAAATACTTCTCCAACTAATTGTATGAGAAGAGAGATTTTCCTAAAAAAGGTCTACTGAAGGATCCAAATTCCATCTCCTATTGTCTCTCTACTCAGAGGGTGGTTTCTCTAAGTATGGATAAATTAGCCTCTCTATCTGCTTCAATCCACACTTCTCCAATAAAGTTCTCCAATAATGTTAACTGATGTCATGTTGAGTTACTACTACATCCAAACATTTAAGTGGACGATGCAATCTGATGGATTCTGGACTCACTTAGAGGCTGTAGAACTCAAGCATCCTCCTAAACTAAAATGCTACTATCAAACCTAACTGGCAACTACAAAGATCAAAAGTGCCTCTTGGTAGTCTCTGAGTCTTATGGAAGCAATGAATAATAAAGGGGTACACAAAAGTAAAGAATTACCCATTTAAAGTTGGCAGAGTGATTTCAGTATGTTCCAAAAAGTTACTAAGATCAATGACAGACGACTGAGAACTAATCCCATGAATGGAGGATCTGATATCCGTTATACAGGTTTCCCCAAGTGATGGTGATGGGTCACTTTCCATTTCATCTTGAGAAAATAAAGATAAGAACAACTTTTGAATTGATTTAAGCTGCAAACCCAGTGAACTTTTCTCAGCATCTATTAACATCTGAAGCAAATAAGAAGACAAAAGGCAATCACCAAAGAGGGTAAATGTAGGACCTCAAAAATTAAAAGATGATAATCAAAGATCACTGTGAACCTTGGGGGGGTCCCGTTCAATGTCCACAAGGAGCAGCGTTAATTTGGAATTTAAAGTTGAATGAACATGTTCTGCAAGTCCTTGCACATGTATCAGATATATCATATCCTCTATGACCATTACCTTAAGATCCTCAAATATACGTAATTCCTGCATCAGTTTAAGAACATCAATATTAGAAAAGTTGCAACAGAGGACACTAAGATAGATAACATGGTCATATATCTTCAATGACCACGCTTCCGCATCAGCTATTGATCAGCGTAGTCATGTCAAATAAAACGAGCCTATCCAAAATATTATGAGGAATAGAAATATTCATGCATTTTTGGCTTAAGGGATATTCATACACAGTGTGCATAGAAAATATGCCCCCGACTCCAGTAAATTGACTGACATGACTTTGTTTTCAAATTTCCAAGTTTATAGCATATGTATAGTGCAGCTAATACTTTCAACCAAAATGTAGGATATGATTACTATCAAATCCTCACAACATTTCAGGTTTTCTAAAATGAAAATATAAAGGTTGACAGATATTGACTATCGAATGGGTGTAAGTACCTCCCAAATAGGTACCTCCACTTAGTGTTGGTAAGTTCATATTTGAAATAATCACACTGAACTAAGTCTCGAACTAGATTTTTACATCCAACTCCGAATTACCATACCAAAAATACAAGCAATTTAAAGGGAATTTAATTTTTCTAGCAGATTCATGAGCATGAACTAGTTCTCATTGTTGTTTCCAAGAAGTAGCTCAGCTCTCTAGAGTAAATACCTCAGAATAACATTTATATAGAGGTAAAATCTCCGATAGTTTATTCAAGTACCTTTCATTTTACAAGATTAAAACCTTTATATGACCCCACCTTAGTTGTTGCTATGTGAGATGTTGTATTCAAAGTGGTGATAATTTTTATAGGCTTCAGTCTTATTCCCCTTACTGATAAAACAGAGAAACTGATTTTATAAACTGCCCAAACGATGTTAACGATATAAAGACATTGAGCAGCATAATTTATGATCCAATACAACATGCAAGCAAGAAGTAAGTCATGAACCTTTTGAATTAGTTTTAGAAGTGCACAAAGCCGCTGTTGCAATTCAGGCATCTTCCCACCATAGTCTATCATCACAACTGGTCTCATTCCCGTACACAAAGCTAAGACATCTGCACCATCAAACAAGCCACGATCAAAGGGGAAAGTGTGGATAAGAACCTGTAGCTTATGAAACTCTGTGTTCTACTGCAAATGCTTTCCAAGCTCGAAAAATTAATCAAAACCCATCAGCATGTTAAGTTAAAACGCAGATATTAGGAAACAACAAGAAATTGAAAGAGTGAAAGCTTGAGGGGAAACAAGAAATGTAAGAGAAATTGACCTAATTGAAGGCGACGTTTGGCTGGAAATTTGAGACGCCATTTGATTTGAGAAAGAGAGGAGTCCAACACCTTCAGTGCTTCGTCCATTTCTCTTGCCTCCGTCATTTCGTCTCATTCATCCATATTAGTGTTTGATCAACTTTTAATTGAAGTATGGGTTTTTGATCCTTCTTGGGGAAAAAAAAAGGTTCTTTAAAAAAAATTACTTAAAGTTAATATTATTTTCATTATTGCCTAATATATAGTTTCTATTTTTTTAATAAAATAGTTTTCGATTGGGTGGTGTGTTGCTTAGCCAAACACACTTAAATTAGTGCTAAGTTAGGTAAGAGTTTGTGAGGCGAGCTTAGGATACGTTGTATGTCTATATAAAGAATATCGTTCGCATTTTATGTATGAGCAAGTTGTGTGAGAGCTGGTACTTAATGACATACGTTTTGAAGCTTAAGTTAGTATTAGATAAGAGATAGTGTTGAGATGAGCTTAGATCATGTCGTGTGCATATGAAGGAATGTCATTTTGCAAAGCAAATGTTAGAGCTTTTCTACCATAGTTGATGGTTTGCATACCTACTAGCCAACAAGTTCCTTTCAATACTGTCCCACGATAAAGTTGGCTAATTGGGTGAACTCATTTGTAGCCAAGGTCGACCTTGACATTATCTGGTCTCCACATTGTTGTGTTCAGGCTAGGGCTTAGACGTGTGTCTCCAATGTTAGGGCCATGTAGCTAGTCTAAATTTATCTCACAACATTGGCCCCATTTCCATACGAGATTCAACTTTTGAGGAGGAAGTTCATTTAGATGTTCTCCTAGTTGAATTGAGTCATGCATCTGATTGCCTATTATTTTGGACTTCCGATCAACGACAACATCTCGTCTACTCAAGTCGCATCCATCAAATGTAAGCATGACCAATGATTATTAAAATAAACAAATAATTAAAAAAAAAAATCATTCTTATATATAGGACATTGGACAAAGTCTTACTCACACATCCAAATCCTATAGAGTTGTTGATTTGAGCTTTTCTTGGTTGATCTAAGCCAATTGCAACCTTTTATTTCTATAATTTTCTATTTCTTTAAATAGTTAAAACTATCAAAGTGGATTGCATTAAAAAGTTGTTGGGGTGGGCCAATCTTTGTTGCGACATTTTTGAGACATCCTTAGCAAGGCTAGGTTGCCCCCTCTCTCCAAAATGGATGGTTGGTATAAATGTTGATATACCATGGATATTCGTAATATGAATGATTATTTACTAATAATACATTTGATATATTGATGATATACTCAAAATACATTCGTGATTTAGTATGTTGTTAATATACTATTGATATATCTAAAAATTTGAAATAATTAAAATGTAAAAAGTCAAATTAGATTTCAAATGTTCTTATATTTGCAAAAACTCGAAAATGATTGCTATATTTGTAAATATGACAAATATTTTAGCAACCTAGTACTTAGGGGAAAATGCGAAGTAGACAAGAGGAGGTTGAATGATGTAGAAATTGGGGGAGAGTGTTATATCTTCTTTTTGAGCTCCAACCAACTATGACTATTTTCCCCTCCCCAAATTTGCAATTCATGGATTTGGTTGCAAGCTCAAGTGTATGGGTGATGATTATTGTGTCTTGTGTGTGCTTGTGAGTTCATATAACCAAAGATGTCGAAGACTGCCATTCTTCAAAGAGAGCTTGAATCATTTGGTATCTAAGTATTAGGCTCTAAGGTTTGACATTATCTCTTTTCTTGTTGCATGTTTGTCTTTGTCATTTGGCATCAGGTATTAGGCTCTAAGGTGTTTAAAAAAAATACCTCATCATTGTCATAACACCATTTTATTGCACTTGTTTTTAATCGAGCGTAAGTTAAACTCAATTACCTTAAGATGTGTCAAATTTTGAAACCAATGACAATAAATCCTGACCAAAAGTATACTTTCCCTTACCAAAGAATATACATATTTGAGCTTATTTTGATAATTAGGCAGAAAGAAAACATTATCAACTAAATGAATATGAATTGAGATATTTCTAAAATTACAATGAAATTGAAAATTGAAAATTGTTACTGTTTTATGTCTTAAAGATGGGATGATCCTGAGTGAGGGAATGAACGCTTTGAAAATCGATCCTTCTTTTCTGATGTGTATAAGCAAACAACTGCATGTTTGTTTTGGGCAAAGTAGTCCAATAGGGCTACAAAAATAGACCAACCAATCATTAATCTTAAATCTAAATCGAAAATCCAAGCTCTCTCTACAATTCTAACTCTGTAGACTGTAACATCTAAACCTGAAATGTACATCAGCCGCTTGGACATTGATCGGGAAGAACCCCATGAAAATCAAACACTCAAATTCTTTCATGGCAAGGCTAAATCATTCACCTCTTGGTAAAACTTTCCTCCTTTGCCACACTAATGAATTCCAAATCCTACAACCGAGGACTGTGTGAAATCGAAACAATTTATGATGATGGATGATAATTATGTGTCCACAGAAACTGGCAGATCGTCGTCGAGGCTGGGTGGAGATAATGGTGGGATGGCTGAGAGGTCAGAAAGATTGTCCACAATTTCCAGGACCCTTCTGGCAGTTGCTTGAAAATCCCCCCTATTAATACCGACCTTCCTAGAAGATAGAACTCCAGACTCAATTGGTCTAGAAGAATTGCTACTCTCAACAGATGATAAGAATTGATCTTTGGCCAGTGTATTTTGAACAGCAGATGAGATCACAGAACTAAAGATGCCAGAATTCCTCAATCCTTGAATAATGACCTGTAGATAGAATGAAATAACATTTGAGTTTATCTTGCACCATGCATCTTTTACGCAAAATGATTGGTCATTCGAAGATAAATACTTAAACAAGAAAGAATAGATGCAATTCAACTCACCATAGGAGCATAAATGCGAGTCAGAATACCCTTTCTTAAAAGTTTCAAGTTCAGTGCTTTATCGGTCCACACAATTCGCTCACGATACCTAAAACAGAACAGGAACTTGTGAAAAGCCATGATTTATGTAAATTTGAAGGCTTGATTCTTTAGTCTAGACAAAAAATAGGTCAGCAACAATAATACCCATCTGACGATGATAAGCAAAAAAAAATAAATTGAAGACATAATGGGACGGTAGGGATGAATGCTTGATATGATATCTCACAACTATTATCTCTGGAATGGTTTGGACATAGTGACAAATATTCAGAAAGGCATTCGAAAAGAACTTGGAGGCAGACTAGACATTTAGAAACACGAAGCTTTTAAACACATGGAAACTAGATTATTGTCCTTGCTATCGCTGTGTTTTAAGAAAATTAGAAATATCCAATCCTTTGACCATTGAGCCAAGGCTCTGATTAAAATCATAGTAGGTATGGGATGACTCATTCAGTTGAGATTTAATCCTGGTCCCATGCAATTTCTGATACCCTTGAGATTTAGATTCTACCTCTTCAACCCACGTGATTTCATATCTCTAATGAACCAAATGGAGATGGAAGTTATACTATTGTGCATAATAATTACCAGCGTAGCATTTCTTCCTCTGTTGCAGTTGAAGCAATTATGAACGCCTGCACAGAATACAGTGTGAAGATGTCAACGAAAAGTTCAGAGTCTAAAATCCAATAGAGAAGAACAATAATGATTTAATGAACAATATAATTAATTATGTTAACAAAAATTTATACGTACAGAAAAAGAGTTACAATCAAGAATTCATGTTATATATATCCTACCATTGGCTACTCCCATTATAATGAAATTCAGGAAAATGTTAATGATAAACCCACTTTTGTCTACACAAAATGCATGGGTAAAACAAGGTATAAAGTATTTGTTTCTAGAAATAGAGTAATTCCATCTACACTAAAAGATTGGACCACCATTTAAAATTTATTGCAGAAATATACTCACACGTATACACACATATTTTAAAAAGTAATAATTCATATTTAAGGATTTCTCTAGCATTTACTTTCCTAACTGTTGACGAGTTCTTGAAGATTGAGTTAGATTCCGACTGAATTGATGAATTGGCAGGGCAGTAATATTTTCGTAAAACAACTAACATTAAAAGGAAGGAACTGAGAGTAAATTAAGGAAAGATCCTGACCCTTCGAATTTGTTAGTCTCCGTGTAGGACTGCAAACCAGAAAGAGCAAAGAAACTTGGATATGGACAGTGGACAAAATGCAACATAGGTTCACATCCATTTTGAACAAACTAGAAAACAGGAGTTTTTCAACAAATTTCAATAAATTTTACAAGGAAGTTTCCATCTAAACAGCAGAAAAATGATCAGTAACAATTTTAGCTTTTTTTAGTCATCCTTGATTCTCTGAAAAATATTATGCAACCTTTAGGCGGAAGAAAAAAGAAAGAAAGAGTCTGAATCAGAGGGAAATAAATTGAATCCTCTCTCAAATTTGACCATGTTAACTTTCCATTGGCTTAGGGAATTTCTTCAGAATTCAGCACCTCAATCAACTTGATGAACTTCCTTCTGCTTTTAGATAATTTTCTTCCACTAGATTTCTCACTGCGTCAATGAAATGTTGAAGTCTCCCCCCAAACATCAAATACTTGTGGCATATCCCTGAAGTTTTATCTTTCTTCTCCCAAAAATTTCTTTCCTCATAGTTTTTCAGGTCAAAATGTATGAAATCCAGTATTCCTTCCCATCTTCGAGACATACCTTAACTGACTACTCCCTTAAGCATCTCTTTCACCGTAATATCGTCTCATCCCACATGATCAACAAGCCACTTGATATTCCCAAATCTCTTAACATTTTCATCCAATATATACCAAACTTCACAACAATTGTACAACGCTTCAGCTTATCAACAACAATTTGGTTCCTTCAACATCAGAATTTCCAGACAGCTCTCTATACATACTTTTATCTTTAGTCCTTCTGTTAATCAAGTTCCCTTGTATTCCATGAAAGATTTTTTTTTTTAAAAAAAAAAAAACTCCACTTCTGGATCTGAAACGAGAGTACATTTTCAACTATCATTATTGACAATTGTCACCAAGTCTTTCTTGACAATGTAGTTTTTACTGGCCCATCTTCGCCTAAACTATATCCTAACTTCAATAGTTGCAGTTTCTGTGATCCTCACATTTTGATGTAATTTTATACCATCTAGTTAACTGGCACAAGTTTGCTGAAATTTGGTAGCCTTGTTTTTGGAGGACTCATGAAGAGCAACTCTACTCTCCGGCTTAAATGGCCATGAGGATTCCTTAGGAAGAAAATCATTATGTAGCATAAAGTGATACTTACGGCTGGTTTTCTATGCTTTAGAGGATGAGTACAGACAGGAGCCCCCGGAAATGTATCTTTGGCCTTCAGGATCTGGACTCTTTGAGGTTGCTAATTGTATGCCAGCTGCAGGAATGAGAAGCCGAGTTCTTGAGTTCTTAACTTTTGCATAAACCTTACAAATCAAGAGGTGGAATAGTGGCTCAGTCCAATGACCTCCCATGATTATGTCACCTCTCACATACATAGGATAAGAGGAGCTTGTGCAAATACTTTTTTGGTGGCTTCTCCGGTAAATCTTCCCTTATTTGTACTAGGACAGATTCCCCAGAAACTTTAGTTAAAGGGAAAGATAGGCATCTAATTCTCTTAAGGATTAAAAGAGGAGGGCTAACAATACTTATTTGATCCAAGCTAGACACAACCTTTTCTCTTCAACCTATTTCGTACAATACAGTCTTTTTTTTTTTTTTTTTTTTTCATTTTTTCGGCATCCCCATCAACCAAGGATTAAAAAAAGGATTCCCAATTGGAAAATTTTGCATCAATTCGAAAATTTAAAAATAATAAATAAATAAAATCTTCTGAGACTAGACACCAAGTACAAGCAAAACAAGTGATATGTTCATTTGAGATTGGTATAGTGCAGTCTTTGTGCGTCCAACAAGTAATCATACACTCCTCGTTTGTAATACACTCAGCAACACCAAAGATCTCCTAAACCTACGTATGCCTTATATGGTCATTTCCTCCAGTTGGTATATTTTATGTAAAGCCGGTGATCAAAGTCATACTTTTAGCCACTGTACTTTCGCATGGTGGTTTTGGAGTACATCTTTTATAGCCTTTGGGTGGTCCATGGTTCTTCCTAAAGGATATAAAGGATCTCCTCAACACTAACCTTGTGGGTCACTCTTTTCGCAGCGTCAAAGCCCTGTTGTGGAAGCACATATCCTGGGCCTTCTTTTGCATCCTTTGTAAAGAGAAATTCAGAGAAACTAAAGAGTCGTCTAGGACAAAACTCTCCCTTTTGAAGTGTTCTTTGACCTTATTACTTATTATGCTTGTGGGTATCTCTTGGCGTAAATTGTCAAGTCTCTTTGCTTCTTACACTTATGCTTCCTTTTCAACCAAATGGGAAGACATTTTGTAATCCTCATGGGTCTCAGAACGCTTCTGTAAATTTCATTCGTCATTGGGAAAAAAAAAAAAAAAAAAAAAAGGAAAAAACACTCAGCATATCCGATGGGACTATTAATCTTAAGGATGATTTGTCAAGGCTAACTTTCTCACCTTTGTGGGATTTCTTTGCTTTAAAAATAACTTCATCACAATTAAGAAAAATCATTCTCAAATACATACACAAATCTTCCTTTTGTAATAGCATGTAAATACAAATCTGGACCCTAGAATGTCTCTACATACAGTTTTGAGACTTAAAAAGAAACAACAAAATGAGTTAGTGGAGCACAAGTAACAATTGAAATGGCTAACTTAAATGAAAAGCAGTAAAATGGGGAAAAATATTTGAGGGTAGTGGAACTCACAGCTCTATCAAATTCTAACATAAAGCATCTTTTAACATCGTCCTTTGTTGGTTTGCAGCCACATCGATCACGTCTTGAAGTCAAATCAGTAAATTTAGGGTATGTGTAATGTAGAACAGCAGCTTCATCCACCTTGATCTCACTACCATTGTCAAATACATGCGCCAAGTACAAAGAAATGATCAACAGAGGTCAAGAGTCATTAAGGATGATATTCTAACTCTGACCTACCAAGGCATGATAGAAAGAATAAGCTCAATTTGAGAAGAAAAAAAAAACAGAAACTGAAAAAATTCCCATGGATCCAAGTAACGATTAGCTATACTGCTTAATTAGAAATATGATGAAATAAAAGCATTTTAAGACATAAAAATGTGCACATCAAATAGATAAAATAATAATATATACTTTGGAGTCTTCATGTAATTGTGCCATCGATGTGCCCCATTTGGACGAAGATGGTCTTGAATCCGAGCAGCTGATTTTCCATTTCCATATGTCAAGAAATAGTTTGGATTGCCACGGGTTGCATCTTTATAATTACCGAAGTATACATCTTTTGGGAGATGGTCATAATTCTTTTTAAACATGGAAACCTGAACAAGCATAAAGGATTAGAAAACAAACTTGGCCGGATTCAACCACAAATGGTTTAGCAATCCCAGCCCATGACTTTATGATTCTACCCAGACTCTTTTCTGTTTCATGTAGATACAAACTAAAATTATTCAATTACAGGTGAAACAGAAAAATGAAGAGCTTTCAAAGGTAAAGCACAGAAAAAAGTAACAGGTTGCAAATGTTGTAAATTTGTAATGAAACTAGGTCTTAATCCATGTGAATTCCATTAATCACAAAGAGGAGCCTCTGCTTAGAAATTTGAGAGAAAAGTGTGAAAGAATACTAACAGAAGAAATCATAAGGTCATTTTTGTGTTTTTTTTTTCTTTTTCTTTTTTTCCTTTTTCATGAGTTCTGAAAATAACTTTCTAGTTTATTAGATAGATTTTTAATGTACGCAAGTGTTTGGGCTAGCTTACACGCAGATCGACTATTTTTAATAGATAAAAGATCAACCGAATGTAGTAGGGCAGGCAATATTCTTGTAAGGAGCACCTCGACTATTCCTACATGAACCTAGGTTGATAGCTTTTTAACCCATTTCCTGTAGAAAACTATTTGAAATCATATTGCTTAAAACTCCAATCATGACAAATAAATCAACTCTACAAAAACATTTAACTTTTTATTTTTCTTAACATAAAAGCAAGTATTTTTTAGAGAAAAAATCCAAAAAAAGAAAAAAAAAAAAAAAAAAAAAAAAAAAAAAAAAAAAAAA
>QLSR01000081.1:967794-991479 GCA_031780015.1 Citrullus colocynthis
AAAACAAAAAAAAAAAAAAAAAAAAAAAAAAAAAAAGTCTATGAACAGCCACTTCAAAACTGCGAAGAACATTTGAAAATAGTAAAAGTGTAAAACATAGTTTTATTTGCAGTAATTTTGAAACCAAACCGTCCAGAGAAACTTTATAACTTGAGTAGTTCCCTGAATCAAAGGATTGTTTTTTTAAACAAAATAGAAAACTAATGATTAAACTGTATTCAAACAGGCCGTTACAATTTACAAGCTCAGTACCAAGTAACTACAAAAGCCTAGATTTTTTTTTTCTCAATAACTGTTAAGCAAATTAACTAATAGAAAATTTCTGATTTCACATTACGTTACAAACTTGCAATAATATTTTATTAGTTAAACACTCAATGGTTAGCTTTGACCAGAATATATGAAAGATTTTATACCTCACTGAAAGGTTCCTTGACATCATCTCGCTCAACACTGCTCTCCTGATACAAAATACACCAAATATCCTCCAATCAATGACCACGTAAAGTAAAGAGATTAAGTTCATGTAGTTCTCTTAGCACCAAAGTGAAGGCATTGGATGAGACAATCATATGGAGCGATCTTAAGGAAAACTTTGTGAAGTTAATTGACTCACATAATTTGGGAAAATAACCATATCAACATTTGAAGGCACATCAGCAAGCAATTGTCTCAATGAATACTCCCGTGTGCCCGCAGGGTGCATCAGTTCATCAGTATCCAAGTGGATGATCCAATCCATACCAGCACTCTGTTCAAGAAGAAATTAATTATCTAGATTGCAAAAAGTTCGCCTATTAAGAAGCTGGATAGATGTCCAGTGCATACAGAGAAGAAGAAAAATACAATACCCTGGCCATGACAATAGCCATTTCCATGTTCAGAGACTGCTTCACGAACAATTCATAATTGCATGGTTTGTAGAAGAAGCTTGACAACCATGTCTCGTTCCAAATCCGACTAAAATTCAAACAAATGAATCTCAGTTTTAAAAAAAAGAAAATATCGAAAATCATTATTTCTAGAGAAAGAAGTGTGTTACAAAAGAGCATTCAGAAGCAAACAAACAGAAAAAAGAAAAGAATCTCCATGAAGCAACACAACAAAGGTAATGCAGGGTTCTCTGTTATTTTCATTTATTTTTGTTCATGCAGATGCGACAGGATATTTTGGTGGGTGGTGATGTAGAGAGTATAATTAAGTTTCCTCAATCGGCCAGTGAAAAGATTAAACTGGCTATCAGGAGTTGAAAATAAAAGAGATAAAAAATTACAAATCAACCATCCAAGGGAAAAAGAAGGGAAGGGAAGGGAAGGGAAGGGAAGGTTATTCATATCTGAAATTAAAAAGGAAAAAAATTACCAACCTTTTTGTTTGCTGCTCTTCTAGTTCTTTTGTTCTGTATATAACTTTCACTCCCTGAACACAAATAAGTTTTACTTGAAGATGACAAATCCAGAAGACGAGAGATAGAGATTAATTAACATGGAGTTCACAGTGAGGCACAGCAGAGGACATGGCTCACCGGAATGGTCTCTAAAACTTTGGATACATTTGGGGAGGCAGCCTTCCCTTCCACAAAAAGGAAAAAGTTTGAAACTCCAATGACCTTGTGGTAAAAAATCCAGGGTAAAGTCTGCTCTAAACCAGCAGAAGTGCTTGTTGTAATGCATATCTGATAAGAACAAGGTTTCAGAGAGATAAGTTATACATAGCTGTCTGGGTACATCAGCAACAAAAACGACTAAATCTCTTTCCCCAACGTTGTCAAACTAGCAAGGCAAGAATATTACATAATCCTAATCAAAAGACGAGAAAAATCACGTACAAGATCCAAATTCTAAACAAATTCCATTTTCTCAGCATATCATCTCCGTCACACGCAACAGTTAAACGAATTTCATAAATATAAAGCAAACATTCGTCAGAATCAAACAAAATAGCCATTCAAATAGAGAGGCATTGAATGAGATCCAACAAGCAGTCAAAATCAATCCACCTCCCAAGGAATAAATCAGCCACCTTAACAAGATTCGAAAAATTTTGGGGCCACACACACATCCAAACACCGAAATCCCGCGAAATCAAATAAGCAGCGAAACACAACAAATCCAAGGCATGAAAAGTAATTAAAATAAAAGAAGAAATAGTGACCTTCGGCTTCAGATCCGTCCCGTAGTCGAACTTCCAGTCTCGGTAATAAGAAAATGCAGGGGAATGACTCCGACCTAGAAGATCGACACAATCCGAATGGGAAGAATGAGACGAGAAAGAAGGGGCGGTAGTGGACATACCGGGGAATTCATGCTGGTCCGGTGACCAACGGGTAACGGGGTCGTTGAGGCCGCCCCGCCATTGGAGGAGGAAAGCGAAGCAGGCAAGAGTCAAAGGGAGAAGGGTTAACAGGAAGAGCAAGCGAGAAGCGAGAGTGTGAGAGGAAGAAGAATGAGAATGAGAATGAGAAGACGAATTGGGTCTTAGAGAGAATTGACCCGCCATGTGAAGCTGCAGAAGGAGAGTGTTTGGTGCATCAAGAGAGAGAAATAGAATTTTAGAGAGAAAGTTGAAGGACCTGAAGAAGGAAGAAGGAACCGTTTTGTCGTTAGGTGTTAATGGGCCGATTTCAATTCTTTTATTTTATTTTATTTATTTATTTATTTATTTTCGAATTTAAAATGGTTTGTACTATCCACCAATCATAGTTTGTCACGTTTTAATCTCATTATTATTATTATTATTATTATTATTATTTTATTAGTCTGTTTTTCTCTCTTTCGTGATGATGTAGAAGTCCAAAAAAAGAAAAAGAAGAACTTATTTTAGCATGTAACATTAATGCCTTCTCATTATATATGGTAATGGAATAAAAAAAAGAAATAGGTATGTGTAACAAACATAAAACTTCGGGATAAGAATTTAAAATAATAAAATAATAAAAAAAACTTTGGGATAATTTATTATTAGTAAATTATTATAAATAGAAAAAATATCAAACTATTTACAAATATAATAAAATTTTATTTTCTATTTGTGATAGACCGTGATAAACATTTATTCGTATATAAAATGATAGATGTCTATTTAGGTCTATCGCAAATAGAAGATAAAATTTTGTTATATTTGTAATTATTTTTAATACTTTTTCTATTTTTGAAAACAACTCATAATTATAAATTTTTGCATCATTAATTTAAGAAAAAAAATTAATTTAATTTAATTTCTAGTTGGTATTTAGATTTCAAAAGATTACATTTTTACGTGGTTTAATTTTTATTTGGTTCCTATGTATTTAATATTACATTTTTACCTTTGATTTTATGATGAAGAAAAAATTTGGATGAAGATGGGCTACACCCATCTTTTATGCAGCATGGCCAGCACAAACTGTGCCTTGTGGCACAAAGTTTTTTTTTAAAAAAATGGGAAGTATTGGAGTACATCTAACGTTTCATGTATTACAAATACTTACTTTTGATCCTTGGTGTTAGTATTTATTAACTAATTTAAGAGAATTACTTTTCACCGATGTCACTCTTAAAATTGAGTTTGGATTCACTAGAAGTTGGAGATTCAATCCCTCATTATACTTTTATATATTATAAATAAACATTAAATAATATATATATATATATATATATATATATATATATATATATATATATATATAATATTCTAACACTTTCCTATCTAGAAATGCATATGTTTTTTTTTTCTTCTTTGCAACTATTTCCTTCTCATTGTCCCATTTACATCTTTATTTTATATGAAATTGCACATGGCACATTATCGAGTCTTGATCATTCTTATGATTTAATAAATAAATAAATAAATAAATAAAGGCATGCAAAGATTTCAAGTAATAAAAATTTAAAACAAAATAACAATATTGAACTTGAGAGTCCCTATATATATATATATATTGAGAGAATATGGCATTTTCTTTTTTGAAAGATGGCCATAAAGCATTGGTAAGCAAAGAATTAAATTTAACACGCCTATGTCACCATACTCTTCCTTCAATATCTCTATTTTTTTTTTTTTTTTATGGCAGGTAGGAAATGAACTCCTAACTTCAAGGTGGATAATGGTGGATAATATAAGTAGTATGTTAAATTGAGTCATACTCATTTTGACATATCTCTATATTTCTACAGTAAAATAACGATAATAATTTCATGAGAAAAAACAACGGTGATAATTTATGTTTCTTAAAAATAATTTTAACTTACAAAGCTTCATTCAAACAAAAAGAAAATTGATGCATATGCTAAGCAACCTCAACAAGAGAGGTTGAGTGTAAAGAAATCCAATATTTATGAGGGAGTTATTTTAGTGAGTACAAAGTAAACTCTTCATCTAAGATGAATTAATAAATGTTTTATAGTCATAATTGGAAGTTTGATCATGACTTGAAATTGTGGACCATCTATGGTTTCATCATCGTAGTCTCTCTTCTATACCTAATTTTCAAATTTTCAAAATTACCTTCCTTTTATTTTTAATTTTGACGTTCTTATTACTTTTAGAAAATATACTAGAATTTGTATTAAACATCCTGTTGCAAATTATATTGCATGAAAAATTGTCAATTTGTCACAAAATCTTCAAAATTAAGACATACAACTTGTTTGTTTCAAAAAATGTACCAGAAGCCTTAGATGACCTAAATTAGAAAAAGATCGTCATAGAGAACACGAAAGCTATAAAACAAGGAATTACTTGGAAAATATTAGATTTGCCAAAAGATAAGAAAACAATGGAATGAAAATGTTTACAGTAAATTAAAGTGCAATGCAATGATCATGATGGTGTTGAAAGATACAAGGTTAAGTTAATAAGTAAACTCAAACTTTACTCAAACCTATCAAATTCATCATCAGGAGACTTATTGTTCGTTGCAAAGATGGACTTCCTCAAAATTCTTTTATCCCTTGCACCTAATTTAGATAGGAAACTTCATCAACTAGATGTTAAGAATATTTTCCGTAATGGTAATTTTAAAAAAGAGGCATTTAAGAGTCTACTACCAAGATTTGATATCGAACTTGGAAATAAAATTTTAAATTAAAGAAATCCTTTTATGGTCTCAAATAATCTCAAAGAGTTTGGTTAATCAAACGCTTTGAAAAAGTAATCATTTGTCATTGTAGGTGGCTTCAAAATCTAGTCGTCCATATCATTTTCTATAAATACTCAGAGAACAAGAAAAGTATTATTTTAATTATTTGTATTGAAGATATTATTTCCATAGATAATGTTGAAAGTTTGGTTAAGTTAAATGAGAGTTGGTTCCAAATAAAAAGATTTGAAAGCCTTAAATATATTTTTGGAGATGGAGTTTGCAAGATCAAAAAAAAGAAAAAAAAAACTTAATTGTCAATCAAGGGATTCTTATTAACAAGCTAATATGAAAGGTATGTACAAACCAATTCGTAGGAGAGGATTGAATTTTCTTCATATATATATTTGTAATCTTAGTTGTGTACAGTGTATATTCATTAGTTATATTTCAATATTTTTTTTTTAATAAATATTGAGTTTTTTTTTTTAAATATAACAAAATGAACCAAAATATTTACAAATATCGCAAAATTTCACGACACAAATAGCAATCTATCTCGATCTATCACAAATAGATTGTATATTTTGTTATTAGTTATACTCAATCTAAATAGCATTATTATAAGAGGGATTGATAACTATCTAATCTCTAAAATGATACTCCAAGATTACAAATATCACTTTTCTTTTTTTTTTCCTTTTCTCTAAAGGAATATACTAATATCATAGTCAAGGGAAGTTAATTGCTACAATTCTATAGTATTTAAACCTCCATTTATCGGTTTGCAAGGTTAAAATCTTGCAAAAACAAATTAAATCAAACATCTCAAACTTCTTTCATTGAACAAAATATGAGAGATTATCGGCATGTACACATTTCTTTGAAGTAGGAGTTCAAATCTCAATGCTCCAAAAAAAAAATAATTGAGTTTTGGTATTAAAAGAAAAGGCGAAGCCATAAAGTTGAACACTAAAAGGATTCAAGAAGAGAATCCCATCCTAAAGACTCAAAGTTATTGAACAAATAAATAATATATTATCAAACCTGGAATGATTTGTACCTTGAAAAAGTGAATTTTTCTTTTTCCATGAAATCTGTACGACCAGTAAAATAGTACCAAAGATACTGGCAAAAAATAACTTCAAAATTAATTTATTGAGGTATGAATTGAATGAAAGATAATTTAAATGTGAGATAAAACAAACAAAAAGTGATTGAACAAAAGAAATTGTGAAGAAACCCAACAGAGGGGCAGATCCTTGAAAGTTTGAAATACCATATCCCTAACAATGGGGAGACCAGATGAGTTGATCTAACATCACCTTTTTAATAGCTTTAGCACATCTCCTACCAGATGAAGTGATCCAGTGACAAGAACCTGAATCCGACACAAACTTTGCTGCGTAAACAACTTTTTTTTTTCCCCGATCATTTTCCCTTTTTAATTTTAGAAAAAACTCATAATGAACTGCATGAGATACAATTCTGAAGAACTCAATCAATCACAAAGTAAAAAAGCTGATCATGAAGAAAGCTGCAGAAATTATGATCAATGAAGAAAGAGAGAATGGAAGAGAAAGGCATTCAGAGCGAGATTTAACTATGCTAATTCAGTGAAATATCTAACCTGTAGTCTAATGGATGGGGATTCACGAACACAATCTCTCAACCATTTTATCGCCAATGGCAACGAAGGCATCACTGCACTGCCACTTGAGTTGTTATCCGAAAGACTTGGGAGTGAATCCTCATACAGAGTAGGCAAACCCCGTTCACAGTCTAGCTTAAGATCCTTTTCCAATATAGCATCTGGTTCTCACAAGCAGATGAGAAGACAACCATCAAGATTCAAATAAAACAATTAAACGATAAATCATTAGTTAACTAATTATATTAAGCCACCTGTTACAAAAAGAAAGCCCTGCATGAATTTAGCATTTAAACTATCAAAAGCATCACAATGTGTTCCCATAGAAAGTGTCAAACGAATTGTTAATGTGGAATGAAATCATTTAATGAAAAATTGCTTTGCTGCATCATCAAATATAAATATTGTTTTCTAAGGAACCAAGTATAATTGACTTGCCTGTGAGTTGCATAATTTTTATAGTGATACAAAACCTTGAAGGAGGGCTGTTACGCACACCAGGCCATTACTTTGCTGCATCATCACACTAGTGCAATTACTTTTTGAAGTTGTTAGGTGTTTGTTTGGCTCGAAATAAATTGTTGCTATATAACGGAGGAGGTTCCTTCATCTGTCATTTTGAGAGAAGGGTTGATCTTGTGGCAAGCTGGTTTTTTGCTGTTTTGTAGGGCCTTTGGATTCAGAGGAATATTAGGATTGTTAGAGCAATTGAGAAATCCTAGGAAGAGGTGTAATCTGTTGCCAGGTTTTATGCTTCTCCACGCCTATGAGCACTAGTCTACAAGAATTTCTGTAATTGTCCATTGTTGCATATACTAGCCCATTATTTTGTGTAGTTCAGTCTGGTTTACCTCCTTTTGTAGGGTTTTTTTCTTTTCCCTTGCGTTTTATCACTTTGTATTCTTCCATTCTTTTTCCTTAATGAAAACTTGATTTTCCATCTAAAAAAATCTTCCAAAGGAAGTCAGTTATTTGTTAATTGGGAGGGAGTCTTGTGTAGGTACATTTAGGGCCCAATTTTGTAGTAACATATTAGATAACATTCTGTTACGTGAGGGCAGGGAATATTTAGGGACTTAAGGTGGGGATCTAAGGGTATTCTAACAAAATGCGTTTTGCTATAAAAGATTCTGAAAGAGGAAAGTCCAACCTCCAAAGAGAATTCTCTAGTTTGTTTCCATTTTTGTATTAATGCAATCAGTACTGTGAAACCTATACTTCAACATATTTTCCATCCTTACAGCTTTATCAATGGTTTATTTCATTTGAAGAACAAAGAGTTTAGTATTCCCTCCATCAGTAGTACCTAAAATTGGTTATTCATATTGCAAATGATTGTATCGATTTAATATATTTTATTTCCACAGAAAGAATTCAAAAATTTTCCATTAATCACCTCCATTTTCAAAGAAAATATTTAAGCTGCACCCAGATTGGAATTAAACAAACATTCACCACTTCCATAGAGAATGCATGACAGTCATAACTGCAGATATAAAAACAGGCAAAGAACTAACATAATATAATCGATTATGTGCACACTTGAGAACAATAAGAGAATGAATAATACCCTTTCCATGCATAATCTTCTCCCAAAGTCTCTGGAGGTTGAGTTGCCATGACAAGTCCTTACTTATAACATCTGATGAAGTCACTGAATTACCGGAAGAGACTTTGCTATATGTTGACATGGTAGGGACAAAAAGGGCTTTCGAAAAATGGACACCTACAAACAAAAGACAGAAGTCAGAAAAATGGGCTCCAAATCTTAAAACCCTGCAGAAACTGATTTGAAAATTGAAAGGAAGATCAATGAGAGCATGCCTACTAACCCCTTTTCCATTTATAATGAACAGAGAACACCTTTAATAATATTAAGATTTCAAAATGTGCTGCTGAAAATGAAAATTACTTCAGAACCACCACTGTTAAGCATTTACCAATGAATCAGCGTGCTAAAATTCTAACAGCAGCTTCCCAAAAATCAGCATGACCCTCACTACTACTCAGCAAGATACCACGCCATAAGAGAGTTAGATCCTCAAATAAAATTTGATTGACCAGAGGGATTAAATTGGCTGCTTCAACTTGCATGGACTCTTTCTCCAACTTGCATGGACTCTTCTCCATCGCGAGTTGAATATCTTAGATAATATCTAAAAGAAGAATCCTCAACTTTCTGTGATCTCCTTCGTGCATTATGCCCAATATTGACCATGAGATGGTAGATATATCATGTTACATTGCTTCTTTACTGTAATTGTTTCTTATATATTTCTTCTTGTTATTTTCTTCATCTTTCTCCTTTGGAATTTTGTATTTTTAAGCATTAGTCTCTTTTCATTATATTAATGAAAATTTTTGTTTCCTTTTCAAAAACAATTATATAATATATATATAATGAAAACAATAGATGTCTTTTACAAAGATTCCAATCTTGACCTATGCACCCAAAAGTAGAGGACAGTATGGCTTAAGGTACAAACCACCAGTGTGTAAGGGAAGAAAAATCGAATTGTGAATATTGCAGCTATTTGTGGGTTATTTACATTGAGAAAAGCCAATAAAATTTGAAGACTCAGTTTCCTGGTGCCCAAAGTGCTGAAGCAAAATCTTTTGGTACCTAGGTATTTTTATTGAGAAGAATTAGATAATAAAAAGGGCATACAAAAGACAGCCCAAAGCAGAATAAACTATACAAAAAGGCCAAAATCCAAGCCAATTGGAGATGTTTGTAACTTCTTTAGCTAGGTTGGAAGGTTTCCTCTTCTTCCTCTCCTTTACTCTCTTTTTGCAATATCTATATACATAATAAAATAAAAAGACAAGGATACAAGCATAATACCTGAGGAAGCACATGTATTCACTAGTCTTGGAAGTAAGATATGTGGGTCTCTCACTTCCATGCAATTGAATAGGAGAATCTACAAACCAAGAAAAATAAAATTGACTGTCTTTTACATCATCCAAATTTAATAGGCTACCCAAATAAATCGAAGTAAGAACTGGAATGGGAGAGATTCATCAGTAATGCTGAAAAGAAAACCTCAAATGCCACAATATAATGTTAATTTTGGAAAATACCTGCTTTGATACGTTTGTGGACTCGGCTTCCTGCTGGACTTTTACAGGGTCATCATTTCCCGAATCTCTGTCCATATTTTTATCCCTAAAACATTGTAACGACTTATGATTGCCCTTCACAACACTAGAGAACCAGTTAGCACAAGCCTCCATGCTTTCTGGACTATGAGCACCATCCAAATAGAACACTAAATCTCCACTTGAGTTGTCAGACTGCATTGTTGAATTAAATGATGATGTATAAAAATCATAAACTATCTGAGCTCTCCCTGAAATATTGGCAGTTGAAAGACCTCTAAGAAATGCAGCTGGTATTTTGGCCCCTTTGAAACCCTGATTTTTGCACAAGACAGAGATAGTCACAAGGTCCAAAATATCTATGTTTTAAAATAAAAATAATAACAATAAAAAGATCAACTTCTCCAGATTGATTAAGGCGCAAAATACTTTAGTTCCCTAGACAAAATAGTTATCCCATAATACATTATATAATATCATCCAACATTTTGACAAGAGAAGCACATGCATCATATGCAACATGCATGCCAACAGGGAGAGGGGAAGAACAGACCAACCAACCTAACACTTCCGGTCCCTATATTCTCCCATTTCCTAAATGCCACAACTAACAATTCAAGAAAGAAACCATCGACAAAAACACCATGAAAAGCATTAAGTAAAATATGAAGATTAGACCAACATTTAGGAACATCCTTTCCAAGTTTCCAGTCCTCTGAAGCCAACATTTACAAAGGGAGACAGCAAGACCAGAATTAACTAACTGATGATCACCAGACATGCCAAGCTTCAATCCATCCAGCTTTTTATGGTCAAGTGGTTCAGCTACCTCCAATGGGATCTGCAATAGGTAAGCATAGGTCAATGTCCAGTGAAGTTCTGTTTTATGAGTCTTCATATATCCCCCAATAAAATGTGCACATTTGCTATTAATACTTTACAATATTGAGAGCTGAATTTATACCACCCCAAGTAGAATTTTAGCCTATCTCTATGAAATTCTCTTCAGCCACGTTTGGCTTTATTTGTTTTCTGGGATAAGAGATGATTTCATTAAATAAAACTATAAAAAAGATACAAAAGTATAAGGGGATACCAAAGAGTTACATAAAAGATCTCCAATTGGTATGCATGGAAGATCAAACATAATAACAAAATAACTTGGAGCTCATACATGATATCAACAAAAAGAACCAGAAAGCATAGTAGAATCCAGTAACGTGCTAAAAGAGAATACCACAACTCCGTAAGCATTACCCTAGAGGACTTTCTTCTGGTAAAACCAAAGAAATTTCAATAAGATGCTGATCTCAATGTGCCATTGCTCTACTAATACCAACACACATTGATGCGAGGGTTTTATCACTGTTATACATATATAAAGTAATATGAAGTATGTATATGTGTGTATGTATTGATATAGAAACCTGCTTTTATCACTGTTATAACATGAAAAGAACTCTTAACTACAAGATCCTTAAATCTTTTAAAAGAAAGATCTACAAGTATTTCACTGCTCAATTGCTCCAAAATGTCGTTGAAAAAGAAATCCATTTCATGATTTCATTCAAAGTTCACAAATATTAACATGCAAACTCAAGAAATATGAAGCTGTTTATAAGCCAAAGATTAGCTTGAGTTGCATCTACTCTTTTCGTGGAAAGAAGAAAATTACCATCAACTCGCGTGCCTTCTTCTGGATAACATCCATTGCTTCCGGAAGCTGAGGTACTGTGAATGCAGGAACTTGAGGCTTTACATGGATACAAGATGTGAAGCTGACTCAGAATATGAGTGAAAATCAGGCATGGTGCAAAATATATTTATATTTGTTTCTTCAAAACTCTAATTTTGTATACTCAAAGTAAAAATATTGTAGAGATTGACATATTTACACTCATCTGCTAGAGAAAAATAAGCAACAGTCATGCACAACACTTGGTACAATATTGCTGCATTTTATTCTTCAAAAAATGCGATTAAAAGATAAGAGTAGAATACTACCCTGGGTGGTCATATTTAGAACCAAAAAAAAAAAATCATATTATTGCAATTGCTTACATTGACACTGTACCTTGAGAATTCCAGCCTTGTGCAAAGCAATCATCCCAAGCGAGTTTCCTGGATCATGTGTTACTGTCAAAATCTGGTTTAAGCAACCAACCCTAAATTCACAGGTAATTCATTATTTGTATCATATATAAATGCCCAAACCAGATTTATAGCAATTTGACCATTAATTTGTTACAAGCATTCATACTGCAAGTCATCTCCATCTCGGCACTTGAATGGTTTTCCAGTAAAATGAACATGAAAGTTTAAACCTAGAAAACTGAAGGTAAGAAAACTTAATGACAAGTAAGAAAGATATGCCTAATGTCTCCATGTGGTCCATCCCAAGCGAAGTGATGCCACAGACTATGGGTTCTTCGATCTGCGCAACAACCACTAATTGATCAATCAATTTTTATTAATTTCAAGATTACATAATTACTAGGCTTCAGTATCAAAAACTTTTGGAATGAACCTATTTTAGTTGGCAGAGCATACCACATTTGTTGAATCGTATGTTCCCCCAAGACCAACTTCAATAATTGCAACATCAACCTATTCAGATAAAATGGGTCAATAATTCCATAAAGAAAAATAAGAATAGAAAAAGGAAAAGGAAAACAAGAAGGAAGATAATCATGTAATTTTCCAATCCAAGTTACTAAAATTGAGCATGTTTAGAGAAAACTAATCCTCAAATTGATAAAGTGTAAAATGTTGTTAACTGGTTAGGAAAGAGCTTTTGTAGGAAAAGAACAAGTAGATTCTACAAAAAATCAGTAGTTGATTCAAAATGAATACAAGTTTAATACTTGATGGGCACGGGTTAAACACTGATTAAGCTCAATAAACAACATGTGTCAAACACTCATGAACATTTAGCAAAGAATTATCAAACACATCTTTACTAGTTGAGAATCAATTTTGGACATATTTACTCTATATAATTTGAAAATTGAAGTTTTCATGAGGCTGATCTTGAGCCGCCATCCAACAGCTGAGTCCTCTCCGAATCATAGGAGATAGTTGCCCATCATACGGCTCACCCACAAACTTGTACTTAATAACAAAAGCTAATATTTTAATACATTTTATTACTTTCATTAAAATTTAACTAGAATTAATATTCTACAATTAAAGCGAATCACGTTAAATCAAAGGCAAACTTTCATGAAGAAAATAATCAAGGAGTAACAAAAGGGACCTCCAACCCGTGAAAAGCATAGAACTTTTTCAAGTTAAGAGTCCAAAAAGATATCATCTTAAAAGAGCTCACAGACTTCTCCTCGTCTTTGAAAACACTATGATTTCTCTCTAACTAAAGTATACACACATTCATCAACAAAATACACTTCTGCACCTCTACAGAGAGGCCACAAAAGATCTTACAAGAGAAGACATGACAGATTCACTTTACATCCAGATCTAGCTCAAACCAAGGGCTTCAACAATTTTGTTCCACGGAGAGGTAGAGAAGGTGCTGTGACAAAAGAAATATTTTTTGTTCTCTAGACTCCTCTTGCACAAAGAACACCAACACAAACTGAGGGCAGTAGAGGGGATTCGCTTTCTAAAGTAAAGGTACCAAATGAAGAATTCGCTAAGGTACCAAATGAAGACAACTTCGCATTTCTTAGGAACCTAACTATTCCAGAAAGTTTAAGTGAAGTGGGAAGGCAAAAGTAAAGGTATAGGTACCTTTAGTGATTTTCGAGAACAAGGATTTCATTAAAAGAACATAAACACATTTTTCTTCCAGATGTCATGCTTGTCACCAATTTTTTCAACATTGTATAAACGTATATCACCTATAGGTGTTTTGGGGTTTCCCCTTATTTAATTCATTTGATGAAATGTTTCTTATCTAAAAAACCATTGTATAAGTGAATGGAATCGAGTGATTCTATTAATCCTCCCTACTCCATGGTCTCTTTCTCAAGGAGCGAACTTCTTAAGGAGATGGACCAGATTGAGGCCTCTTTGTTCCACATATCACACATTCTACAGTCGCTGTTGGCTGAAAAGTCTATTAAGTTCTGGCTGCAACCCACTGAACATGCCTCTGCCACTCCAACAACCAAAACCGAGACTTACTATCACTCTTAATGACAATAGAGGAGAAATGTACAACTTGGAAGGCGCGAAATAATCGACTCTTTGATGATAAGGGAAGCACTTTTGATAGCTACTTTGGAGTTTGAACATATTATCTCTCTTGCTATGGCTTGGTGTAAACGTACCACTTTTACCACTCTTATAATCTTTTATCTCTTTTGACCAGTTGGAGAAAGAGAGAGAGAAAGAGAGAGAAACAGTAACAATAATGAAGATAAAAAATAAGAAAAAAAGCCTAAATATAATAAGATAGTAAGATTTTTACTGCCAAAAAATAATAATGTTTGTCCATATGAAGAAATAAGAGTTCCCTCTCCTTGCTGCCAAAGAACAATGGAAAAAGGCTAGGCGTGCCCAAATTAAAAAATAATAATAAATAAATATTGGACATAATTTGGTGTGTCTAGACATATTTGTGTCTGACATGTGTTTGACACAGACACTTTGCCTAAAAGACAGAGTGTCACCGCTTTATAACTAACTTCAGGATATCCTTCTTGGTAAAGCATTGCTTTAGATGTATCTAAAAACTTTTAACACATGGCATTGTATCCTAAATACTTACCATGAACTAAAACAAAACTTTAGCATAAGAGTTATTGAAGTTTATATATACTTATTCATACATCAAAGTATTGATGATGATAGAAGGAGAAGAAGAAATGGACGTTAAAGATGGAAGATCACTATGTTGCATTGAAGAAGAAGAGGAAGATGACTTTTTTTGTAAAATGTTAATGATTTCAAATTCATACATAACTATGGATAATCTATTTATGAACATCCTTGTCATAACTTTTCTAACCTGGCTCCAACAAAGAAGAAAGTCTAAACAAAGACAGAAAATATAATAAAATCCCACCTGAGAAAGACTAAATCAACGAGTCGACCACCTTTAGAAAATAAGGCTTTCTTCCAAGACAAAGAAAATTCTCGCTAGACAACACTTGGGCATATTATTTTCTGGGAGGACAAAGCTAAAAGGTTCGAAGAACCCTGTTTAAGCTTGCAGAGGGCTACTTTCCTGCCATCTCTACTATTTCAACATTCATAAGAAAATATTGGAAAGAAATAGAGAGGCTAGAAACAGAAAATTGTGAATTGTACGTAAGGATATGAATTGCTATGTCATTCAAAGTTCATGCCATTGAGGATGTTCAATTCTTGCACAAATCGTAAGTTCTTGCTGAAAAGGAACTAGGGAGTTTGAGCAATCATGGCAACCACCACTAACTGTTTAAATACGAGCTATATTAACTGAAACTAAAGTGATTTACCTCTTCTTCTATGAATATTTTAAAAGCCAACAGTGTTAGGAACTGAAATAGTGCAGGCATTGGCAGATGCTCTGTAACATTTTCCTGCAAATTAACATCCAAGATCACAAAATTGAAGGCTGTAGTTTGCAAGCTGGTGGAAGAGAAAAATTATGCACGTACACATTGTAGAATTGTAATTTATACCCTTGAATTTTTTATTTCTTTTCATCTAAGAATGAAAAGTTTGTTTCTTGTCAAAAAATTAGGAAAAAACCACTAGAAATAACTATGCCATGTGAGGACAGAAAATAAAATATTTGAAGCTCAAGCTAGAACATCAGCCATTATGAAATAAAATGTCAATTTATAATTCACACATGATTCAACTGAATTATTAAACTATTCAGATATTGGAGTTTTCACAAACTCGGTTACCAACTATTACTCCAACACACTCCTAAATTTAAGAAGATTGGTATGTGTACATCTTCACTCCCAAGTGAGTCATTGACTGACTCGTCAGTTCCATATAAACCCAACGATTTAGCTGAATCTAATCTTTATGTTTTCGTATTGGAAACATCATCAAAAAATTTCATCAATAAGCTAGGAAGATACAAGAGATTATGTACTGGACCAACTGTATGTGGGTATTTACCAAGGTGGGTAAGTTGTGGTATTGTATACGTAAATAGTATTGTCATTTGATATTTTGCCATGCAGATCTACGGTTGACTAAACCATCTGGACATGTAAATGACGTATACACTCAATGTAGTTCTTATAAATCATGACTGCATGGGCATACAGATGGGAAATATGTTCCTGCTCTTGGAGGAAAAAGAAAAAAGAGGGGAAAAAAGCTTAGCTAGAGCCTGCATCTAATGGCTTTCAAAGAGACTCAAATTGAAGTAAGGAATAACAACAATACCTTCAATCGTGTCCAGCAGGCCCAGAAGTACTGCAGAAATTTATCCTCTGATATATCCAATCTGATCATTCCATTCAAAGTGAGATTGTAAAAATAAAGCAAGAAACACAACTTGAACAAAGTTAATGAAGCATGAAAATAACAATTAAACATAGAGCTTCTTAGTAATTTATCTATGTTCACATGTACATGATATCTGTTTATGATGTTTGTGTTTTATAATAGAAAGAGAGGGATGGGTAAGATCAGCCACATTTTTTCCAAATACCAACATATATATTTCAACACTAACCCATTTATGCGAAATCTTTCTCGCACATCAATAAGATGAGGGGAAGTGAAGAGTCCAGTTCGAAGACCACATTCACGTAAAATTGCTTCACAAAAGGTGCATGTGGAACCCTGAATTCATACAGATGAGATGAAGATGAAAAGAAGATCAAATAACATTGCAATATTGAGGTCATGCTTATTTTTTAACCAGGTTTTGAGGTTATATTTTCTGATCAGCAAGATATGAATGATGGACCAAACTTTTTATTTTACTTTGGATAGCCATTAGACCATCACAAGAAAGTTATCTTTTGGTCTACAAATTTTCTCTGCGTTCATTTTTAGTTCACCCCATTATTCAACAAACTTGTGTCAAAAATCGTTGGAAGAAAACTAGCCAACTTATTCATTGTATTGTTAAGAGAAAAGTTCGAACGTGAAATGAATGGTGGATAACATGTAACTTTTCTACTAAAGAAGATACTTCTCGTTGATATAGTCAAAAGTTAACAACAAAATTTAATGTCTCAGGAGGAGTTCACAAAAAAAACACCCCAAGCTTTGAGGAGAATTTTCTGTGAAGCATATATTTTGAATGTTATATTACCAAAATCCAACCCTCTAGCTTTAGAGGACTACAAAAAGAATTGTAAAAGTTCAAAGTCCTTCACTCCTCCTGATAAGAGTACTCCAACATAAGTCTAATTCAATGTGAACATGATTACATCAATAAAAACAATAACAAATTCACCTCCTTAATACCTACTTTTCCTTACAGAAAGTCCATAGTGAAGCCATCGCAATAGACACCTTATTCCAGTCAAAGCTAAAAATAACCCTCTTGATTTCCTTCAAACTAAAAGGAATCTCCAACCCTCTCGTTTTTGAACTGTTACGCTTCGAAAATCCAACCCTCTTGTTTTTGAACTGTTACGCTTCGAAAGTCCATCCACTTCATCATTCTTTACATCAAACATTAGTCATTTCATAGTGGTGTTTTCTCTCTCCTTTGTAACTTGTTTAATGACTCCACTCAACTCCCCCACACCTAAAACCATCACAAATCCAATTGTTCACCTCTTTCCGCTTCCCTCTACACCATCCAAAGACTCTGTGCATTCTAAATCCTATTGCTACATCAACAATTGTGCGGCCCTTTAGCAAGCACCACAATGGTCCTTTATGAGGCAGTAACGTTTTATACCTCCCACCATACTTCCCAATCAAGACTCAACTTATTAAATGAAAAAAAAGATACCTTTATTTACCTAGGTTTTAAGTCTAGTTTCCATTTGGTCCCTAGTTTCCAGCATTTTTACCCCTAAATTTTGAGTATAATTTTCATTTGGTCCCTAGGTTTCAAAATGTTACATTTTACCCTTGAATTTCAGGTTTTTTTTTATTTGGCCCCCAAAATTCAAGATTTGTACTTTTACCTTTGATTTTTTACTGTATACTAACTTTCGGTCCTAACTGTTGATGTATATTAATCATTTAAAAGAAATAATTGTTTTAAATTAATTAACTAAACGTTAATGTCAAAGACCAAAAGTGAGTATTAATGAAAACTTGAGGGTAAAAGTGTAAAACGTTGAAGCCTAGAGACCAAATGAAAATTAGACTCAAAATTCAAGGGAAAAAATGTAACATTCTGAAACTTAGGAGCTAAATGAAAATTAGACTCAAGATTCAAGGGTAATAGTATTCAAATCTATGAACCAAAAAGAAACTAGACTCAAAGCCTAGGGACCAAAAGAGTCATTTTATTTTCCCCTTAAATTGACTAGAAATTGATACAAAATGCTGAAAGAAGTAAAACAAGGTAGCAGCACCTACCTATTTGGAAACTATTCACTCCTTAGCCTCACTCTTACTCTCTTTCCCCTTATGAGACCTATAGGTACATTATGCTATTGAAAGAATTTACACTAGAAATTGAAATTTAGATTAAAATTAAAAATTAAATAAAGAAAGAAAGAAAGAAAAAAAATTGTCATGTTGTTAATCTCAACATACACTACTTCACTCCTTCCTTATCTTGTTCGGCTAGCTCACTCCACTTTGAGCACAAGAAAAACACACGAGAGGCTTATTGTTTCCAATCATCTCTCTTTCTTTCCTTTTTTAGTTGGCTCCTTTGGTTAGATTTTTCGTTCATCTTTGATGATTTTTTTTTTCTTTTGATATTTGTAAGTGTCTAGGTTAGTTCGTGCATACCTTGACTACTCTCACAAGACAACCCGCTTGACCCCTTCAATATTTGGTGTCAAGAAAACTCGTAAGATATTGAATCTTAAGTAGATAGTTATCATGTATTAAACTCATTCCCCCTAAGTCATTTGTTATATTAATGGCCTTAGTAACTACTAAGGCCACCCACGATGGTTATCTTTTATTTAAGTTTTGTTTTTCATTCATTTACAAAATTTTAAATACCTTTGAATTCAAACAAGTATATAACGTAAAATCTTATTTGATTGAGACACAAAGAGGTTATGAAATAAACGATACTCCAATGATCTTATAAACTAGGTGTTTTTCCTCAACTTCAATATATACAAGCAATGTTAAAGATATCCAATAGAATACCTTCCCCTTAGTTCCAGCCACGTGAATAATTTTGAGTTTCTTTACACATTCTTCTATGTCTAGAATCTGCAAAAGAAACATAAGTACTGTGATTTAATCAAGTACTATGAGGCATACTCAAATTATCATTTCCACCCTTCTCTATTGCGACAATAGTAAAATATTTGAGAAGAGCAACCAAACTAAATAATTGACCCAAATAAATTTTTATCTCATATTCACAATATCAGATCAGCAATGTCGAAACATTTTCTTTCATGATTTCTTCATTAGGGATGGACTGAAGAAGTGTTACCTCAATGTACTTTCTCATCCTCTTTAATTTCTCCTCGTTACGGATTACAGGAACCATTTCTCCACGTCTTTTCTGTGTTATCAAGGAGGAAAGTGCTTCCATAGCAGATTCATAGGAAGACGATTGAGGCAAATTGTTTATCATTTTTCTTCCAAGATTAAGCCCCTCTACCTTTCTGAAACTTATCACATCAGTAAAAACAAATAAGATTTTCACAATCTCAAACTCAATAATCAAAAAGAACTGCAAGCGTCAGGCAAGACACACAGTACATTAAGAAAATAGTAACTTACAATAGGAGAAGAAAAGTGAAGTATTTTGAAGTAGGAGAGAAAAGGAAAAACCAAAGAAATGAAAGCTTTACCAAAGGGATTGTTAGGCTTTGTTTAAAGAAAGATAAGCAGGGGGGAAAACTTCAAGCGTGTACTAACGCTCTAATGAATAGATGGCTTTCTAAACTCAATATCTAGAGAATGAAAAGGTGTGAAGTATGAGGAGCAACTTCGGAGCACTATCCAATAATAATCCTAGAGACAAGTGATATCAAGTGGGATGTATCTAATGCTTTCAAATTCTAAACACGGCCATTAGCTATCAATCAATATTCATAACATTAAGAACAAGGAGGAGCGCTGTATGTTTTTAAGCTAGATTAGAAAGTAAAATCAGTCAACACAAGACAAAGCATCGAGAGATAGGGATAAGAACCCAGCGCTTCCATTTCAATCAATTTCTTCCCAGTGAGTAGAAAAACAAGATAATGAGACTAACATTGCAAACACAAAATCACAGAAAGAAGTGGCAGAGTGAGAAAAAAAAGGTAAGAGGTATACGTACAGAAACAGAGAAATGCAAAAATCTGGTGTGAGGGCCTGGAGTTGAGATTGAGGAGACTAGAAGAGAGAAGCCGCCATGCGCAAGTATCTGAATCTGGGTGAGCAATGAGAATAGAATAGAAACTATAGAAAATGTCCGTGCTTTATGGCCGTTGAAACTGATGTCAAAAGATGAAATTCCATATCTCCATTCTCACCGCTGTTTTTTTATTTTTCTACTTCTTTTTTTCTTTTTCTTTTTTTCTTTTTTTTTTAAAGCTTTTTTTTTTTTTCCTAAATATCACTAAACTTTGGAATTTGTGTTCAAAATACCCTCAATTTTCAAAAGTTTCACAAATATGTTTAAACTATAAAAAGAGTTCAAAAATACCACTGTCATCTAAACTTAATGAGAAGAGTATTTTTTAACATGTTTTTAAGTTTAAAGAGTATTTTTCAAACTTTAAAAAATTTGGTAGTATTTTTTATACAAAGTTCAAGGATATTTTTATAATTTTGCCTTTTTTTTCTAATTACAAACAAGTGGATATCAATATTTGAACTTCCAAATTTCAAGTATATATTAAAGTCGAGTGTATGTGAATTGTACAATAAGTATAACTAATATATAGTAAACATAAACATAAAATATATAAGTTATAAGATTGATATACCAAATTAATGTAAAATTAAAATAAAAAATAACAGATATACTAATTTTTTTGCTATATTTAATTTATAAACTTTAAAAAATAATCGCTAGATTTATAAAATTAAAAATGCATTTTGCTACCTAGCTACTACACTCAGAAATTTTACAATAAGTTAATAAATTTTAGGTTAAAATATTATTTTGATTTCTATATTTAAATGTAATCCTTACATTATTTTTTAATGTTTTCAAAATTAATTTTGAACGACTAAATTCAAAATTTACTGAAAGCATAAATATTAAAATTAGACAGTTAAAAATACATAAACTAAAGTTCAAACTCTTTGAAATATAGGAGCCAAAATACTATTTTAACTTACATTTTAACAATAAAAGTCTGAAATTTTGTGCATGAGCTAAATGGGAGTGTTAAAATGTCGAGGGGCGGAATGAAAATAGAATCATGAAGGGTGAAACCGATGGAAAAGAGGGTTGAATTGAAAATTGTGGGAACATAATGAATTTGGTACAAAATGAGTCCAAAACACTCAATCCAAACATGAGTTTTTTATTCTCAAGCTTAGTTTCAAAATGAGTAAAAAAAAAAAAAAAAAGCTTTTTTCCCTCTATTTTTTAGCTTATTTTCTTAATCATAAATTTTTTTTTCAATTATAAATTTAGTCCCTCCATTTTCAAATTTGTATTGATTTGATTATGAATGTTTGACATTAAAATTAGGAAAATTATTTTAAATGTCAAAACTATTGAAAATATTTACAAATAATAGCAAAATATCATAGTCCATCTATATATTATAATCGGCTATATTTTGTAAGTATTTTAGTTCATCTTTTTATATTTGAAAACAACCTTTAAAAGTATAAATTCAAATTTTAAACTTTTAAACTTTTTAAAATTAATGAACTTTTAGCGTAGATTTTCATAGACATCAAATTCAAATTACACCTAACATAGAACGATTAATTTTTACAAATTTTAAATTTATTAAAAATCTAAAGTCACGATATAAAAAATTAAACGACGCCAACAAATCAAATATGCCCAATTAATTAATCAAACAACATTAAAAAATTTGTATGGGATAAGTAGATTCTAATTAAATTCAGTTATGATTTTATGCATTCTATCTTCTAATTATACTTCCATGCATTACATCTTGTGATCCTTACTTTTTATTTTTTATTTTTAAGTATGCTTTCATGCATTATATCTTGTAATCCTTACTTTTTATTTTTCAGAATAGTGCAACTTAGGCTTTACTTTTTATTTTTCAGAATAGTGCAACTTAGGCTCTCCTTCTTTTGCATTCAATAAAATAATTTTTTAATAAAATTTTTAAAAAATAAATTATCACGTGACAAATTTTAATTTCAATTGAATGCGGTAGGATTGCACAAATAAATTGCATCAGATCCACCAAACTCAAATGCTTGAACCACCTCAATTATATTTATATGTATATATATTCTTAAAATTGAAAAACTAGAATCCCAATAAATCATTCTATACAATCCATCATCAAGATTTAGTATATGTTTAAAATATACCAAAATTAAAAGGTTGCCCTAATCAACAAAAAAGATAATAAGAGAACGTCAAGGGCAGTGCTGAATGAGAGTGGATGTATTCTTAATCTTTACAATGTAAGGAGAAGGAAGAAGTAGAGACATGGAAGTAGAAGCTTGATCAGCAAACTTCTTGTTATCTTTTCTTGGAGAATCGAAAGGAACAATTCCGATGTCGGTGCCGGTGTCGTTGTCGGTGTTTGTCTGTTGTTGTCGAGGAACGATGCCAGTGTCGGTGCCTATGCTTTCGAGGCTTTTAGCCGCCGGACGAGGATAGTAAAAGTCTGTAGGAAAGAAGTAGTAGGGTGTACCCGCCATAAAGAAAGCTTTCAATTCAAAACCCTAATTCTAAACTTCTTGGAGATTATTATTCTTTTTCCAAGGGTTAGGGTTAGGGTTTGTGTATTTATAATGACCGATTTGGTTCTACAATTCCTAAAGTACTTTGGTTTTATGTTTTCGGAATGGAATTTGATTTTCATTAACTTTTTTTTTTTCTTTTTACTAATTTGATTTGTAAAGTTACAATTATTTTGCAATTTTAGATTTGTATCAAATATGACTTTTAACTTTAAAAAATATTTAACAGAAGATTAATCAACTTCTAACTTCTAAACTTGTGCTTAATTAGCCTCTAAACTTTTTTAAAAATTGTATGCATAATCATTTAAAATTTCAATTATATGGGTTTAGTAATTAAATTTTTGAGTTTTCAATTTTGTGTGAAATGTTTTACTTATTCGATATTTGGTTAAATTCAAAAACTTATTGAGCACAAAAATTAGGAGTTTAATCATAGTAGATACAAAAGTTAAAATATGTATCCAATAACCGTCAGAATATGCATGTAACCAACATGCCCTTCAAGCGTCAATAATTTTTTGACTGAATAACTTGACTTCATGGACTCTAATATCATATAAGATATAAATATGTGATTAATATCAATTTCAAGAAATAACTCATGTAACTTTATAAATACTGTAATTAAGTTAGCCTGTCTTTTTAATGTGGATCCTTAACCTACGTCTCAAGATGGTATTTTTTTAATTTTTACATCTTCCAAATCCTCACACCCCTATTAAAAAAGACAAAATAAACAATTCAAGTTTTTTTCTTTTTACATTTCTAAAATTTAAAGGCCTAATAAATTCATATATAAAATTTCAAGGCTAAATGTGAAATTTAACCTTAACTCTACAAAAACCACTTTGAATTTCACCTTCTTGCCCTCATGAGAAAGACTATGGGGCACTTTAGATTTGGCTGCTGATTTTTTTTTTTTTTTTTTTTTTTTTTTTTTTTT
>QLSR01000081.1:991616-1057845 GCA_031780015.1 Citrullus colocynthis
TTTTTTTTTTTTTTTTTTTTTTTTTTTTTTTTTAAGATTTGGTTAGGGAGGGAGGAGAAGTATAGGGTGAGGGAAGAAAGAACAACAAGATCAATAAAACTATGCTAACAATTAATAAAATTAAAGTGTCATGTCAACTTCTAACCAAAGCCAAAATAGACCAAAGTGTTGTTAAATTCAAACTACAAGAATTAAAATGTCGAGTTGAAAATTGAGGACTAAAATGCTACCAAATACAAACTTCAAACACCAAAAACATAAATTTTCCTACTTTTTTCTTTTTTAGATATGGTACCTAATTTCTTTATATTCATTTTATTCTTATTGACTTATTTAACCAAGGATGTCAATTGTATATTTTATATTCATTGATTTGTTCTTAATTCTAAATATTGTAATATATATTTTATTGGTAGTATTGTATATATACATGTAATTAAACTCAATTAAATATACACCAAGCCAATGTTTTATTCTTCTTAAAAAAGAGTTAATATATTATTATTCGTTTCTTTTTTGTTTGATACTTTGAAATGTGTTTATCAAATATTAAAGATAGCATCACTTAGCGTAAGGTATAGTTTGACAACTTGAATATTTTATTTTTTATGAATTATCTACCTCAAATACAACGGTGATATTCCAATTCCCTAAAATATTAATGACACTACTCATTTTTGATTTAATTATTTTCTAATAAAGTATATAAACTACTTTAATTATATGGTTAGTCAGAAATGATTTTTAGGAAGTTTATGCTTTCTATATACATGAAGCAGGCGCAATTTTTTTAAAAAAATAACACTTTAAAAAAAAAACAAAACAAAAAAAAAATAATTAAAAAAAAAATAAAAAAAAAAATTTATGTTATTTTATTATTTTTTTTTTTTTTAAATTGTTATTTTTTTAAAAAAATAACACTTTAAAAAAAAAACAAAACAAAAAAAAAATAATTAAAAAAAAAATAAAAAAAAAAATTTATGTTATTTTATTATTTTTTTTTTTTTTAAATTGTTATTTTTTTAAAAAAATAACACTTTAAAAAAAAAACAAAACAAAAAAAAAATAATTAAAAAAAAAATAAAAAAAAAAATTTATGTTATTTTATTATTTTTTTTTTTTTTAAATTGTTATTTTTTTAAAAAAATAACACTTTAAAAAAAAAACAAAACAAAAAAAAAATAATTAAAAAAAAAATAAAAAAAAAAAAAAGGAGATACTGCACAGCTTGAGCAATCATTTAGGTTACAAACTATAAAGGCTTAGAGTATAATCCACACAACCTGGTGATGCAAATCAAGGTCAAAGTAAAATATTGCTTTTTTTTTTTTTATCTTAATAATTTATAAAGCTTTTACAACAAGCAAAGAGTGATCAAAACAGTGAAACAGACAGCTCATTCTGGTGCATCTACAAGCACTTATGCTACCCTTCATATTCACAATCCAACACTTCAAACTTTTGAAACTCACAATAAATCTCACACTATATGAATCATGGAAGTAAACCTTTCTTTCCAGCAGACCAAAAGGAAAAAAGACTATACAATAAAAGAACTAAAAGGAAAAAAGATTGAGAAGATCTTTGATCTCACAAGATGCAGTATAAAAAATGTGCAAATGAGTGCACGTTGCAGGATTGATGCTAAGATTATCGTCACTTACTGATTGTTGGATTAACTGTCTCGAAAGCTTGTACGAGCAACTCGACTTTTCGCTTACGAGCAGGAGTGAGTTTGGCCACGGCCTGCTGAAGTGCGTAATCAAGCATCCATTCCTCTGCATTCTTTCTATCTTCTGTGTCTTGATGCCTCAGTTGAACTTTTTCTGATTGTGCATCTTGCACTAAAGGCAAAATATTTGGTTTTCTTGGGTTGAATTTCTTTACTTTCTCCATTGCTTTGACAAATCTCTTCAAAAGAATCACTTTTTTCAGATTGCTCCAATTCTTTAGAACTTGCTGATTCTGTTTGCTTCCCAACTTTGGCCCCTTTTCATCCTCCTGGCTGTTTGTATCGACAGACTTCGCTGATCCTTCTTCAATATTAGAATCAGTAGTATTGCATGCTTCTCCTTTTCTGTTTGTTATCTCAGAAGCATCTCGTTTCTCTTCTAGCAATAATGATTCGTCTCTAATCAAGTTGGCGGAGCACAATTGATCGTGGGGTGAGATACTGTTTTCTGGAAGAGGAATTTCGTCAATTGCTTCATTTACAAGCTTTACAGCTTCAATGCATTGGAGTTCCACATCTGGGTCATCCACAAACCTGTCTTCCATTTTCATATTTTGTTTTCTTGAAGAAAATTCCTTTTCATCTCTGCCAGTCTCCTCACTGACAAGAGGCTTCGAACCATCTTCAGCATCAATGCTTGAAGCCATGTGCTTGTATATCAAGAACCACATGCTTGCATTTTTCTTTTCCTCGAACCGTGTTTCATTTGCTTCACCAATGCTAGAAGTAGTATTGATTTGCTCAGGAGGAACAGATTTTGCTTGAGCTGTCCGACTTCTATTGAATATAGCTGCCCTAGTTTTTTCTAGTAGTTCATAGGCTGAGGTGGAACTTTCAAAATTATTGACTTCAGTTGATTTCTCGTGTTCTTCGGAAGTGAGGGTTCTAGCTGCTGCTGATGTCTCAAGTTCTTCTGAAGAAAGGCTTTTGGATGTATCAGATACTCCATCAGTTACACTGATCGAACTATCATTTTTGCATAGCTTTTGATCAGGCTCCAGATCTTCATTATGCAGTAGTTCAGTGTTCAAACGTGAAATTACCCTTTTAGAAATCTTTAGAAGTTTTCCATTCACTGAAACTTCTTGATAGCTAGTGTCTTTTGGCTTCTTGGAGGTCTCACTGTCCAAGATGGCTTCTTTGACCTCTGGCAAGCATATATCAACCGACTCGGGATAGGATCCTTTCACAGTGACCTCTTTTTCTACTGCAATGTCCCCTACTGTCCACCCTCTACCAGTAGTTTCATGAACACCTTGATCTTGTTCTGCTTTCTCAATATGTTCTAAGTTCGCTTCATTTTTATTGGAGAATGTCATTGAATTCCCATTTTCGACCTTGGCAAAATTGTTTGCTTGGCTTGCAGACACTTTGACAATATTCTTCATGTTCAAAAGTTTACCAAGAAAGTTATTATCACTAGCATTTTGACTTCCACTTTCTTTATCAGTTCCATCAGCAGCTACTTTGGTCTTGATGTGAGCCTCAACTCCAGGCACTGGAAGAACCGTCTCAAAAGCTTCAACAAGCAGAGAAACTCTCTTCTTCTGAGCTGGTTGTAATTTTGAAATAACCTGTTGTAATGCATAATCAAGCATCCATTCCTCACTGTTTTTCCTTTCCTCTGCCGTTTGACGTTGAAGATGAACCTTCTCTCCTTCTGGATCAGGCTTGAGAGGTAGATAACGTGGCTTCTGTGGGTTAATCTTTTTCACTTTCTCCAAAGCCTTAACAAATCTCTTGAGAAGGATTAACTTTTTCAGGTTACTCCATCTCTTAGGTACTGACAGATTCCTGTTCTCAATTGGCATTGTTTTCTTTTCTTCCATAGATGTTGTATTCTCAAAAGTAGTTTGTCTTTCTTCTGCATCTTGTGCAGGATCCTCTCCTGCAGAACGAGTACTGGAAGAAGACATTAACAAGCTTGATCCTCTAACTTCAGCCGGAATCCTTCCTGACAGCTTCTCCTCTGAGTTCTCGTCATGGGGTAGAGACAATTGTTCTTGAATCTCTGGGAGAAGAATTCTATCAAAAGCTTCTTGCACTAGCTTAACAGCTTCGGTCTTGAAGAGCTCAAGTTTCCTATAGGCTGCTGCATCAGGAGACGCATCTGCTCTTTCCTGATCGACATTGGAGACAAGCTTAAAGGAGCTGGAGTTGGTATCTACAAGCAATTTGTTGTCAACTTCCTTTGACGTTTCCTTCACCTGAAGAATAGGTAGCTCATTATCAACATTGCCAGAGTCACTGTCCACTACATTCTTATATACCAACTGCCACATTCTGATGTACTTTGGATTTATCTCCTGCACTTCTGCTGTAAAATTTAAGCTGATACTAGAGCTGGAGCTTGTTCGCGATAGACTATCAATTTCCACTGTCAAATCTTCCTTCAGCTTTTCATCAGCTTCCCTCTGATGTTCCATTTGCTTATAACCAAAAGCAGAAGGCCCGAAACTGTCCTTCAAGTTGCATTCACCTGTATCAAGTTCACATTTGCCTTTCGTTTCAATATCCCTAAGAACACTAGAATCAGATTCTTCCTCTGCAGCAGATACTGACATGTCTGTGTTCATCATCTCATTAGGTACTGATCTTTCTTTGTTGTTCATTTTGCTTGCTCGAATACCTTTCTTCCTATTTCCAGATTGTTTGGCTCGAAAAGGCGGTTCACTCTCACTCTTGTTCTTGTTAGCTCTCGAAGCACGTTTCCTGATGGACTTGAAACGCTTCAATGGAGGGGCATTTCCATGAGAATGACCATGGAGGGAACAATAACTATAAGGACAAATCTTCTTTCCTGCAAGCTTTTCAGATTCTTTCTCTTCTCCTGGTTGAAGCTCAATGTTATCAGGAAACTTAGAACCCTTGAGGGCCGAAGAACAAGTGGCCTTTTCAACGCACGATTCTGGATGTAACTCAGATATTTCCATATTGGAACATTTCTTGGTTTTGGAAGCAGCCAATTTCGCTAACTTCCTCACAGATATCAGCGATGGCTTTCTAGTTAACATTATCCCCGAGATCATCGAATTTGATTTTGAATAAACTGAAGAAACATCCCTAATTTTTTGCCGATTATTCTGATTTTCCAATTTAGATTTGCGGGAACTTACTGGAAATTGCAATTCTCGCACATCGGAAGATTTTCTGATCAATGTTCTTTTGAATCTAGAACTCGACATTCTCGTCAAAGTTCTCGAAGGCTTTGAACCAGATCGATTTGCCAGTGATTTCTGTTCCAACCAGTAGATTTAAAAATCTTACTACAATATCCACTACTACCAATCACAATTACTTGAGAAACAAGAATTGGAAATCTAAGACAGACCTGGTACGAATTCCTTCTCGCTTCTGAGCTGGAAGTGGTCTTCATGAAATTTGGGGACGAATCTAAAATTGAACTCGGAGTAGACTCATCAGAGCTTGAAGAAGAAGAAGAAGAAGAAGAAGAAGAAGAAGAAGACGAAATAACACCCAAACGAAACTCAGATTTCTCTTTCCTTGCCGCTGATTTCTTCAAGCTCGAGATTCCATCTTCATTTCTACAATTTTCTTCTGATTGCGAGTGATGATGAGAATCCAGGTCCACCATTATCTCTAAATCTGGAAGAACAGAATCAGAAATCTGAAGGGGTGAGGAATTTTGATCTTGAAAGGAAAGTAATAATTTTGTGTTTGAAAATTAAGAAGAGGGTTTTGATCTGATTGGGTAAAGAATGAATGGGAAATTGAGAGTTCGTGGATGAGAAAATATGGAAGCAAGAAATTGGAAGTCAGATTTGAATGTGAATAAAGAAAATGGTTTCCCTTTCAGTATTTTGTAATTGGGTTGACCAGACTCTCACAATGTTGACCAAAAAAAAATCAAAGTTATTTAAAAATAAATAAATAAATAAATATTTGTGATGGAACTACATTCCTTGCTTCGAAACCTATCAAAACATCTTTTGTGTATATTTCTTTTCAAGTTTGACTATGGAAAGTGTTGTGGAAAATCCTAAATTTAGTTGGATGAGTCAACATTTTTTTTTTTTTTGTTTTTTTTTTTTTTTAGCCATGCTTGTGGTAAGTGGAAAACTGTGTGCATAATACAAATAAGTTTATATGCAAAATTAATAACAATAATAATACTATTGTTTATATCCTTTAAGTATTATTCAAATTTTCAACTTAAATGATAACGATTTAGATTGAGGCTAAATATCAACATTTTAAATGAAAATAATTATACATTGCAAAACTGGAATAATATATAAATATAAATATTGAAGTTTTTTAATTCAAATTAGAAATAATATAGAAATATTTCTATTGAAATGTTAATTTAAAATTAAAGTAATATATTAATATAAATAAGAAAATACATCAATATGAAGGAAACTTGGACTAAATGACCATTTTAGAGTGATGGTTTTGAAATAGGGCCAAACATTTAAAAACTTTGAAATAAGAAACAAAATAGGTTATCAAATTAGTTTATTTTTTTAAAAAAAAATGTGAAACATGAAATAGAAACGTTATCTATCAACAACTACGATATAGGTTATCAAATTAGTGATGATTTTTTTAGTACAACAACAACTACTACTATTTGACCTCTAGGGAGAAAAGTAATGTCAATTATCGATGAACTAAATTCACTTTAGCGATGAGATATTGAGAATGCTACATTGAAAAGTAGAAGAAACATCACCATCTTTATAATAAGATACATGAGTTTTTCATTTCATTTCTAATTGATTATAGGAAAAAATAAAAACAGTTATGGTCCTTAGATTTTGAAATTAGTTTTCATAGCTTAGTCCCTAAGTTTAAAAATGTTAATACTTTTAGAATATAGTTTTGAGTTTGGTTTCAATTTAGTCCCTATATTTCAAATTGACATAATTTAACCTCTGTGATTTGAGTTTTATTTCAATTTGGTCCCAAGGGTTCAACATTTGCACTTTTAATCTTGATTTTTTTCACTAAATACTCACTTTAAGCCTTTAGTGCTATTGTTTATTAATTAATTTAAAATTTTCAATTAATCAAATCTTACTATTTTTTATAACTATTAAATTTAAAATTTCACTTCATTATTATTTTTAATTAACTAATGGACATTAACATCGATAACTTAGAAACAAAACTTAAATCTCAAGAGTAAAATTATAACATATTGAAACTTACGGACTGAATTGAAATCAAAATTAAAACTTAAAGACTAAAAGTGTAGCATTTTGAAATTTTAAGAACTAAATAGAAATTAAATCCAAAAGTCGAAACTAAACATGTATGTTTCCTTCAATTTTAATATTAAACCTCATATTTGTTTTTTAAAAAAGAAGTAAAGTAAAATAAACCCAACTATAAATTACAATAGAATAATCTCACGGGTTGCCAAAGAATTTCAAATGGAAAAACTTGCAAAATAAGATGAGACAACGAAAATTAGGGAGGGGGCGGGTCCATGACAAAAGAAAAAAAGCAACCCGTGAAAAGAAAAGGGTAGTTTGGGAATGGAAAATTACAAAAGAAAAACAATAGCCTATTTGAAAGAAGCAAGATCCTTTTTTTTTTTTTTTTTTTTTCAAGTCAACGGATCAAAAAAGAAAATCAACACTAGCCTTTATTTCATCCCATTTGATCTATATATTTATCCTCCTTCTTCAAGCTCGGTAGAGAAAAAAAAATACATTTTATAGATCCAACTTCAAAGGAGACGAAACCTAAAGTGGTGTGTTGTATTGGTGACATCCATGGATACTTCATCAAGCTTGAGAAGCTATGGTGAAATCTCGAGTTGGTAACTAGGGCCTCTGAGTTTGCCTTCGCGACCGTCATCTTCTTGGGAAATTACTGTGATAGAGGATCGAATTCTCGTGAAGTGATTCAATTCTTGGTCTCATTGCCTTTCAGGTACTAAAAAGATTATATGATTTTTTGCCCTTAAAGTTTGGATTTTGTGTAAAAAATACCCTAAACTTTGAAAAAGTTTTAAAAATACACTTGCATTATAAAAAACGGTCAAAACAATCGTTTCTGTTAGCAAAACAAACAGAAAATTATGTGACTGGTTAAAAATTCAAAATCATACTAGTCGGTATAAATGCAACCTAGATGTTACGTATAAGCCACATGTATAGGTGTGATGAAGGTATTTTCGAAACAACAAATTTTAATTGAAGGTATCTTTAGACAAATCAAGACTCTAACTAAACTAACCACATCTATACAAACGAGTATGATTTTGAATTTTTAATGATCTACATCATTTTTCCTTTATTTTGCTAACAATGAGTGTACTTTTGAATCATTTTTAAAACTTCAAGGAGTATTTTTAAAATTTTTCAAACTTAAAAGGATATTTTTACACAAAACTCAGAGTTGAAGGGGTATGTTTTCATATATAATTTAGCCTTTTTTTTTTTTTTACCTCGCATTTTATGTAAGAATTGAAAAAACTACTTCCTAAAAGAAGAAAAATGTTAAAACATAAAAAATTGTGTCGCTTTGGAAGGTATCCAAAGCAAAAACATCATGAGTTCAGGTTGGCAAGGTTTTTGGGGCTCGTGGGGGCTCCATCGGACGGACGGGTCGGGGTTTGAGTCGACATGGGAGGGGTTCAAGGAGAGAGAGGAAGAAGAAGGATGGTACAAGGGTGAGGGTTATGAGACGTGGGGTGGGACTACAAGGGAGAGATTTGATGCATATGGGATTGAGTTTATGGGATCAGTTTATGGTGCTGCACCAACATTTGAGTCCTATGGTGTTTCTCATGGATCTCCTCGTGACTCATATATATATATATATATATTCAATTATTTTTAATATATAGTTGGATTTGGTTAATTTATTGTTTTTGTTTCTTTCAAGTTAATCAAGATAATTTTTTAAGAACATAATTAACATGATGATGTAGGTGTAAGAGTTTAATTTTATGTTCTCAATTTACCTTTGTAGTCATTGGCAAGTTTTTTAGTGTGAATAAACAAAACCTTCTAAGTAATTTATGGTTTTTTTTTTTTTATATATGTGATAATATTTATATCCATTTTTATATTTGTCCTGAACTTTTTAATGTAATAATAAAGTGTATCGAATATACATCTCATTTATAAGAATGTATTTTTATTTGTATTTATACTTTACACATTTTTTATTTTTATTTTATTATTTCTCATTTAATATCTAGGTTTATCATCATTGTAAGTTTCTTTTCTTTTCTTTGGTATCTTGTTCCACCAAGACTTTTTTTAAAGGAAATAAAATGTTGTTTTAATATAATTAATCTTAAATTTTATTTTAATTTTTAAATAGATGATCCCAAAATTAGATAATTAAACATTTTAGTTTTTTAATAAACTAGTTTATTTTACAAAACGTATCAAAATAATTATAGCTTAATTGACATAAAAAATTTACTATATTATAAAAAAAGAAAAAAAAAAAAAATTTATATTATATAAAAAAAAATAACCAAAAAAAAAATGTATTATATACATATTTTTATTTTTTAAAAAAAAAAAAAAAATTTTGATTCTTTCCAATCTCAAAAAACTATGTAAGACAATCCACTTATAATTTTTTTCGCTCGCTCCTTTTATGAGAAATCAAATTTGATTTTAGCTTTTAAAGGTTATTTGGATTAGCTAATAACTATTAATATGTTTTAATTAAGTAGTTTTATTTTATTTTTAATTATCTTGATTAATAAAAAAAATTAATTTTGTACTTTTAAATTTAGGGATGTTTTTAAAAATAAAAAAATTATTGAAAATAGTTACAAATATAGAAAAATTTTACTTTCTATGATAAATTGCAATAGACCCAAATAGACATATATCAATTTACGAGATAGACACATATAAATATCTATATAGGTCTATCATGGTCTATTGAAAAGTGAAATTTTGGTAGATTTGTAAATAGTTTGATATTTTTTATTTATTTATAATAATTTTTCCTTAAATTTATGAAGTTAATTTTAATTGAAAATAAATTTTTGCCTTTTAAAATCTCACTTTCTTAAACACTATTATTATTATTTTGATTAGAACCTTTCTCCTCTAAAAGAAACTAATTCATCCTTCCCTTTCCAAAAAATTTCATCTTTACTCTCTCTTCTAAACCTATTCTTTCACATTTCCCTCTGTTTAAAAGTTATATTCTTTTCATACTTATTAATTTCTCTAAAATATATATGTAACTTTAATTTCTTTTTACTAAAATACTCCTTTAAATGTTCTCTCCCTATAGTTTTTTCTCTCCCTTCTGCTTTATTTTCTAACATAACCTTTAATTGTGTTATTTAATTTTACTTTCTTTAACTAAAATCTCTCTCTCTTTTTTTCTCTAACTTTGATCTCCCCAAACATTTCTTTTTCTTTCTATAACTAATATCTGCTCTTTTAACTTTACAAAACGAAAAAGAAATAATGAGAACATTTCGCTTAAAAATCAATTTTAGTCTCAATTTAGGTCTTGTATTTTTAATTTTATAACATAATTTAGTCTCTAAATTTTACTATGTAACAATTTAATTCTCATATTTTAAAATTTGTAACGACTTAATCCCTATTAAAAAAATTAGGATTAAGATTTAACGAGATCTAATTTCTTGCATAAATAAATAATAAACTAATTAATTAGAGACTCAATATTTTTATAAAATACAAAAGCTATATCATAGAATAATAAAATTACATCTAATTTTGATTAATTTTTTTTATGTTAGGGACTAAATTATTAAAAATTTGAAAGTCCAAAGACTAAATCGCTACACATGTTAAAGTTTAAGAACTAAATTGTTACAAAGTTGAAATGATAGGACTAAATCGTTACTAACCAAAGCTCAATGACTAAATTATTACTTTCATGAAAATTTAGGGATTAAAAGTATCTTTTTAACCAAATATTTTTAGTTTGAGGTACTTTATAGTTACGAATTCAATACAACCAGTTGATCCATTTGAGGTTACTCTATGTATATGTTATGCCGTCGCCCAATCCATTCTTCTTTTATGCCTCAGGTATTAGCCACAGCTCGTATTCATTCAGTCATTTTACCCCTTCTTCATTCTTGGACCTCGTTTCTGAATATTGTGACTTTTCCATGCTGTGTCTCAGGAACCTTTTCAATACGGTCCGGATCTCCAAAACCCGATGTCGTAGGTTCAAATCCTACAGAGCGTGATTCCGTTCTTGTTAGGTCTAATTGCAATGAAATAACTGAACGAACTTGAACAGCAACCTGAATTTGACCTCCCTTATCTCTTAAAGCAACAAGAAAGGAGGAGGTCAAAAAAAAAGTTATGTAAAATTGATGAATAATAAAGGAGCAATACCAATTCTCTTGAGAAAACAAGAAATTGGTTATTGCTCCTTTACTTTCAAGAACTCGTATACACTAAGACAAAAGTCTTATCCATTGATAGATGGAACTTCAACAGCAGCTAGGTCTAGAGGGAAGTTGTGAGTATTACGTTCATGCATAACTTCCATACCAAGATTAGCACGGTTAATAATATCCGCCCAGGTATGAATTATACGGCATTTATTTTGTTTCAAATATATAACTAAATGATGGTAAAGTATACCCATTATATTCTTATTCTTACTCAGATTTGATGAAGGCAGTACCTGATGAACACAAGAAGTTCCTTTCCAATCTGGTTTGGGTTCATGAAGAAGTAATATTAATTTTACTCTCTCAAACCAAATAGCTTAATATATATATATATATATTCTTTGTCTCAAAAAAATGATTGGAAGAAATAAATAATTAACAAATTAAAATTTTGAATTTCCAGGATGATGTGTGTTTGGAGACAAAAGATGGCATTAAAAACTGCAGATTAATAGCAGTCCATGCAGGTTTCGGGGAAGGCAAAGATATTGAAGAGCAACTCAAGTTTTTGAATGCTAAAGAAACCAAATTTCCCATAATAATGGGTCTAAGTGGGAGGAAGAATGTTTGGAACATCCCAAAGGTGAATATTATTATTATTTCACTTTAAATTTCATCGGAAAATTATGAATTAATCCACTGATGATAGATGTATCAGACTAATAATTATTATAATTTGTCGTAACATTTATTAAAAACTACACATAATCAATGCATTAACTCTTATATAGTACGCGTCTAACTTTTTCACAAACGTTGGTTAGATTAATTAACACTAGAGTTGATGCATTGACGATTTTCAAAAGAAATTTTAGTCTAAATTATTAAAATTTTAATTAATATAACATTTAACGATGATGTTACAGAAATTATGTGAGAATAATGATGAAAAGGGAACAATTGTTGTAGGTGGACACCATAGAAAACTGTTAATCCTTTGGCTGAAATTTTGCTTCCTTCCATGAAAATTGTTCGTGATACTCATATCTTTTTAATTCTCCTACATGTCGTTTTAATAATAATTATGGTGTTGTATTTACTCTTAGTACTAGGGAATGGAATATGGCGGAAGTTATTGGAAGAGAGATTCTAAATTTCCTAATAAACTTATATTATATATAATACTATCGCTTATTCGATCAAATTATGATTAAACTTATTTACTTTCACTCATTATCTTAAATTTTTTGGTCAATCGGTAATTTAATATGGTATCAAAGTCTATAAAACTCCAATGGGCACTCCGTTCGAAAAATAAAATTGGGATCTGATCTAAGAATGTTGAATTCAAGGATGCATCATCTTGAACGGGCTTTTTGAGGATCTCACATTAGAAAATTCAAAGGTCCTCGCAAAACTTTAGTAGGGTGGACTAGTTACTCCTCTTATTGTCAATTAGTTTTGAGATTTTCCTTTCATGCTATCTAATATGGTATCATCCAAGAGGTCCTATGTTTAAACCCTACAATGTTATTTCTTCTCCAACTATAAGAGTTAACAACTAGAGGATAGAAGTAGTGCATTCTTTATTATACAGGTATGGTTCAGACTATACATATGAAATATCATGATCTAACATTGGAGATATATGTTTAAACAAACCGGTCACGTCTTTTAAAAGTAATAACATGACAAAATAGTATATATTTTTGTGTATATATTTGAACAGATATGAAATATCACAATCTAACAGTAGAGATGTGTTTGAACAAACCAATCATGTCTTTTCAAAGTAGTAACAGGATGAAGTGGTATATCTTTTCATGTATATGTTTGACCAAACAATCATATTCTTCGCCCCATTATAACTATTTTAGTCAAAGTGGTTGCACAAAGAAAATGATGTATGAGTGTAATTTAGACCATAGATACAAAACATCACAATCTAACAATTGAAAATATGTTTGAATAGACAATCACATCCTTTACCCTTTAAGTTTTTGTAAATTCTTATTTTGTCTCTCCACAATCAATAACAACTATTCGAGTCAAACAATATAACCATTTGATTACTTAGAATATTTTTAATTTTTTTTACTATAGACTAAAATGAAACTATAAATTTAAGTCGAAATTGCAAATCTAGCACTCAGACGCAAAGTATTAGCGGATAAAACACAATATAAAAGAACTTACAAATATTACAAAATGTAAGGGCCTATTTGGTAGGCAACCTGAAAATAGAATTTTGAAAACAAGGGATTCAATAAAAACAGAATCTGTATTTGATGTTTTCAAACATGTTTTTGGGAACAAATTTAGAAATTAAATTCCAATTTAAATATTATGTTAAAATATGCTTAAAAATATATTTATAAACCATAAAACTAATTTTAGTTATTCACTAATATTACGTTGAATATAAACTATTACTAATTATTTTATGGACTTTGTCTCATACATATTTTTTATAATTATTATTTTGTAATATGATACATATTTAATTTAACGAAAACAATTAAGTTTATAACATGAAATTCTATACTTTTTTTTTTTCCTAATATAATTCTACATTTTAAAATTTTCAATTTAGAATATGCACCGGTTAGGATCATAGAATTTGAAAACTGTTAACATGTTCCGAATTATCGTACTCTCTTACCATAAATTTTGATATATTTAGAATTATTTACCCTAAAAATAGTACGAAATTCAATTAAGATAAGTTTGAATTGAAAGTAAATAACAGTGAGATAGGTGTGGGCAGTTGGTGTAAAGTTTAATTTCCGCGTTCTATGGGAAGTCGGTCCCATTGGCGGATTCATTCATTCACGCCCCAAATTGTGGAACTTTCAAACCTCCAATTCTCACGCTTTATCTTCTTCTTCATTTTATTTTTAAATACAATTCCTTTCATTTTGAACTTTGAAGGATAATTAACAGATAATGACATCTCATTTTTCTATGCTTAAATGTCAATTTTATTCAATCTTATCTTCTCAAGTAAACTTAAATCAATTCATTTATTCCATTACATTATTAATAAATTAGACTTTTTACATACTTATATAATAAAATATCAACATTTTCAATCAAATCTACCTGACAATAGAATTGAATAATTAAGAATATACAAAATAGTGATTCAACATTTACGTCGTGTTTTTTAATCATTTACTATTTAAAATGTTTGTGTTTGTGTGTATGTTTTAGTATTCAATATGCGCACCGTTTCATTTTATTTTTCCTTAATCCTATTCAAATAAAATAAATTTTATTTTAAAAACTATTTTTCTAGTCTTCAAGTTTTGAAGAATATATGTATTTAGTTTTTAAGTTTTCAAAATGTATCTTTTTAGTCCCTTAGTTCTTTAGAACCGGTGCATTTGATCAATGAGTTTTCAAAGTATGACTTTTTAGTATTTGAGTTTTTAAAAATAGGTTTACAAAGTTTTGTACTAATTCTTTATTATTTTAAATTAGAAAAATATTTTTTAAAAAGCATCTTTTTGGATCGTTTTCAAATATAGAAAAATGAACCAAAATATTTACAACTATAGTAAAATTTCACTATTTATTTACGAACAACCGCGATAGACTATTATCTGTGTTTATCTGTGTTATGATAGACACAGATAGTAGTCTATCGCGATCTATTGCAGTCGATCGCAGAAAGATAATGATATTTTGCTATTATCTGTAAATATTTTTTAACGTTTTTGTCCTTTAAAATAATTTTCCTATCTTTTCCTCTCTAATTTTGTTAAAATTATTTTTGTAATTTAAGGACATTTTAACCTTATTTTTAAAAACATGGGAGATAAAAAGGCGCACTTTGAAAACTAGATACTAAAATACTTATATTCTAAACAATTTGAAAATTAAAATATATATATATATATATGTTTTGAAAACTATGGACTATACGTACGTATTCTACAAAACTTGAAAACTAAAAAGATAGCTTTCTCCATAAAAATAGTGCTTTTATTGGTAGAGCGACCAATTTTCTAAAATATTTAAGCAATATAATAAATAGTGTTGGGAATTGTTTGAATTTTTTTTTTAAAAAAAAATAGTGTTGTGAATGAAAAAAAAGTATATGTTTTTGTAGGTTTCACCTAAAACAATAGAGGTATGAAATATTTTGTTTATAATATTTTTTGGTACTATCTTCTTCCTCAAAGGTTGTAGTTGAACCCATCCATAAATTGAATAGAATAAACGTAGATAGATATTTGTCATATAATAATACTAAATTTATTTTTACTCATCAACATAAATTTTTAGGATACTAAAAAAACATAAATTTTTAGGTAAATCAAGAGGTTTTGTGTATAATGTTAACTCAATTATTTTTATATTCAATTGAACGTTGATATTGAGTAAAAATTTAATTAAAGCTGTCCATATATATTGAAGGTAAAATAATTACAGAATTTAAGAGTAAGTAATATATTTCATAAACCCAACTACATTTAAATATACTGACTCATAAAATTTATAGTTTTACTTTACAACATAGAAAAGAAAATTTAAAAGATTTTAATTAATGAAACAATTTTTTATATTATTTGACTTGAAGAGTTATAATTATTTTTTTTTTAAAAAAAAAACAAAATAGAAATGTATGAAAATTTAAAGGACAAATGACGTGATCGTCCATTTGAACATATCTTCATCATTAGATCGCAATATTCCATACCTATAGTCTATAGCACACTTATACATAAGAAGGTATTCTACTTTGACTCAAATAGTTGTAACGAGACAAAAGACAAATGATTTTCGTCATTCAAACATTAATATATATCTCCATTGTTAGATCTTGATTTTTTATATTTATGGTCTAGATCATATACACAAAAGTGTATACCACTTCAAGTATAACAATTTCGATTTGAATAAAGACAAAGTAGAAATATAAAAGATTACTCCCAAAATTGCTCCTATTATTTGTAGTATGGATGAATAACTCTATCGCTAAACACATAAATTTGTTCTTCGGAAAAAAAAAAAAAAGTACGAAATAAAAACATAATTATTCTTTCTCAACCCTATTGTACTAAGAACAATCTGTTAGAATGATTTTATTCTTGATAGTTTGGCCTTATTATTCGAAGGAATATTTCTAGAGAATTTCTTACAAATTTTAGAATTTAATTATTTATTAATTCAAATGAAAAAGGAAAGTGTCTTTGGTGTCAATTAAAAAGCATCTAAATTCAATGTACTGAAGAGAACAGTTATCTACCAAAGATTTTTGATTTAGTAATTTAATGTTTTGAATATTTCAAAAATTAAGACAATGATTGAATATGATTGGATGATCAAATGTTGTCGCTCCCCATTCCGCGTTGTTGGCGCGTGCCAGCCGCTCATTCAATCTCTATAATATTAAAATTGTAACTTTTATAACATCATAAATAAATTAATAAATTATTTTAAAATAATAGTACATAAATAAATCAATTTTTATCTTAATTTTCCAATTTCGTCCAAGTGAAAGCTGGATTGAGATAGATGTTGCCATTTTTATGCTTAGTTCAATTTTTGTTAAGTCATTCACTAATTTCAACCCAAAAAAAAAAAAAAAATTTAAAAACTCACTGATAAAATAAAATAGAATTTTCCGTAATATTATAGTTTATTAATGTACATAATATATCTATTAAATAACTTTTTTAAAACTCACTGCACTGTTGCGTGTACAAATAATTTAGAAAATTTCATTATTATTTTAAGGTAGAGTAATTGTTTTCAATGACAAAATTACTATAAATATTTTTAAATATAATAAAATGTCACCACTTACGTGCAATAGATTGTGACATTTTACTATATTTGTAAATAAGTTAACTCATTTTATTATATTTAAAAACAATTTCTATATATTATGTTGCAGCAACTTTTTTATTTGTACATTAGAGTTTGTGTTTGATTTGATATCTATTATTTTGGTTAAATTTCAAACTTTTTTTTGGGGCTATGTTTTAATATATAAATACTTTTTTTTTTTTTATTTAAGAGAGTACCAAAATCTCTTTCACATTAGAGCAATTTATAAAGCGGGAGCTTTAGATCTCCAATTGTTACATTTGTAAAAAAGAAAAAAAAATAATGATAAAATTTTGGACGACTAAATTTAAGATCGATTAGACGTACACCTATTAAATTTTGACAATTAAAAGCACAAGAACTCAAAATAGAAGTAAATCCAAATTATACATTCTAAAGTGATTTTAAGTTATATCATAAACTTTCAAATTGTTGTGATTAGACTCAATTCTATGATACATTTTTAAGTTAAACAATACGTGGGTTGAGAGATTTGGAGCTCTAACTTTTTAGTTGAAAGTACTTACTTTATACCAGTTGAGTTATGCCATGATAACAAAATAAAAATTAATTCGAATTATTTCAAAATCAAAATGCAACAAAAATTCCCTAGTTGGCATGTATTTTTTTTTCTTTTATAATAATAAAACAAAAAGAAAATTAAAAGTATAATAACCGATAATTCTAAATGTTAAAATTACCTAAATACCGGCCGAGTTTGGTCTAAAGTTAAGGTTGATAGGGTTAGCCGACCTGACTAATCCATTGTATGGGTGTACTCGTTTTTGAATCAGGGTAAACCTCATGTGGATCATATTTAAAATGGGCCCATTAAATTGGGCATGAGGGCTAATATGTAATTAACTTTTACAAATTGCCATTAATATAATATTAAGAAAAAAAACATTTTATTTTATTTTGTTTTAGGTTTTCAATTCATTTCTCAATTTGCCACTTTTTTTTTTTTTTTCCTTATGTCTTCAACTTATTATTTTTCTCACTTTCTTTTCACCCTATATATCTCAGTCCACTTTTATTCTTCTTTTCTTCATTTTCTTTATTATTAATATACGAAATTCCCCTAAATTTTATGAAATGTTTTAATTATACTTCAAAGTTGATTAGTTATTCCATGAAAGTGAAGACAAAATATGCCATGGTGATGCCTTGTTAAATAATAATGGTATACATCGCATGAATGCAAGCTTTAATAATGCTCCTAAACTCTAATGTATGTTCTAGAGTGGGTGTAAATCATTAAATTCCCTTTCAATTCTCAACTTTTGCAATTGTTTCAAAATATCCATTTCATTAGCTTGTAGTTGTACTTGGCGGTGAGCTGTAAACAAATTGAAGAGATTGTAGGCATATTTTAAAACAGTAAGAACTTGATAAATAGATTTAAAAGATACGCATTAGTAAAAATGACAAGAGAAATATGTTTACGAAAAAAAAAAAAGATTGGCTAATAAAAATTGGAAGGATAACTATGTAAGAAATTTATTAAAAAATAATATTTCTTAGTTTCTATTATCTCGAGATTCTAACCTCACATACGGTTAAACTCAAACAAAAATCATCTATTCTAATTTTTAAATTTATTTATTGTTAAATTTAAATAAAAATCAATCAATTAACTTTCCTGTATATAGATCCATGGATTACAATATATGAGTTATTAGTTATTAGAAGCACATATGAAGTTTGGCTGAGAGTGAAATAAAGGAAAAGTAATATCTCTCAAATCGAAATAAAATAGTTTAAAGGGACAAAGAATGAAGAATCTATGATTTACATATCTTATAGAATCGTAGCAGAACCCAATCACGGCTTGCCACTTGTACCAATCCTTGGAAAGAATCTTCAAATTATTTGAATAATTGAGATCTCTAATTCTTTAATTTAATTTGTAAAAAAGATGAAAACCTTTGTCAGTACAAAAGCCACTTTCTTGTAAGGATTTTTGGTTTTCGAACATGGATGGCAACCCTACATATATATATATATATATATATTTGGTGCTCAAAGGCACCTTTATGTTTGGTGTGAATTACAATATAAATATTATAAATTCATTTCATTTTGATGAAATTTTGTTAGTCAATGGAAAAATCATCAACTAATTAAAGCAAATTTATAAAGGTTTAATTAGGTTCAAAGTGAACTATATTTACTAAAAAGGGTATGGAGATATCGATTGTTTTGAACAAAAAATGTATATAATAGTTACGACGACTCGCATCTTGTATGTGTTTTTAAATGTTTGAAAATAATCATAGGCCATAAAGTTAAAAATATATATATATTAATTGGTCCTTGAATTAAGTTGTCCTAACAAAAAGAAGGTGTGAGGATAGATAATGTAAATGTTGACGATGATTATTGACCTTTTGTTTTACTATCATTTATTCATCATCCTTCTATAATCCAATTGCACATGTCTTATTTTCATATATGCTATCAACGAAGCATTGTTTTTCTCTCAACATATTTATTAAAGTTTAACTCTTAATTACCGTATGCAACTGAATCAAATAAAGATTAAATCTAAGCTTTTAGGAATCAAACTTATTGCTTTTGAAACTTTAAAGGATCAAATAATAACAATAATAAAATATAATTCAAGAAAAGTTGTTATATTTTTTTGAAAATTTATGAATCAAATAGAAACTAAATCCAAACTTTAAATTTAAAAAGTGTTAGTTTTAGAATTTAAGTTAAAACCTTTTAAAACAAGATGATATTTTCATTTAAAAATAAAGGGTAGAATAGAAAAATTATATATATCCATATCCTCCCTCTCTATATATAGAGAGGTTATAAGGGAATAATCTTTACATCTCAATTTTATCCTTACATTTTTTTTAATAATTTCTATTTTGTCCTTCACTCCAACTATTAGAGATCGATGTGGTTACTGAGTGAAGAGATTTATCTTTTTGTAGATGAGTGTGATCTCTAGACTATAGACTAAAACATCATGATTTAATAGTGGACATATGTTTGAACAAATAGTGATGTCCTTTATCCTATTACAACTATTTAAGTTGCAATGATGTATCTTTTCGTATATTAGTGTGAGAGACCATAAATATGAAACATCACAATCTTAACGATAGAGAAATGCATATTTGAATGAGCCAGTCACATCAATTGCCCCATTACAAATATTTAAGTAAAATGGTTATTCGACAACGAGGTATAACCTTTCATGTATGAGTGTATTGTAGATCATATATTTGTAACATATCTCAACATATCTAATGGTGGATATGTTTGAATAGACAGTCAAGCTCTTTGTCCTTTAAAATTTCATAAATTTCTATTTTGTCTATTATTCAAATAGTTACAACTATTAGAATCAAACAATGTAAAAGATTATTTCATTAATTAGAATTTTATAAAACTTTTTTCTATGTACTAAAATAAAATTATAAAATTTATCTTTGATGGCACAATTTTAATCGTTTTTTATCAAATAAATCATTGTTTATTTAATTTAATTATTTCAAATTTTTTATTAATAAAAGGAAAAAAGAAAAAGAAGAGAAAGAAAGAAGAAAAAAAAAATTCCATATGAATTATAAAAACTGGCTTAAATTATTAGCAGCATCTAAACATATTTTTGATTCATTTTGAAATGTGTCTAATAAATTTTTAATTTTTTTTCGATTTTAATCTAATAAGTCCTAAACTTTTAATTAATCCTTTCTGAATTTGACTAAAAATTCATATCACAACATATTTTTTTAAAAATACAAATGATAGTAATTATTTTAAAACCTATTACAAATCCCAAATTTAACTTTAATAATGCTTCGATGTGTGTGAGAGAGAAAAGAAAGTTAGTTTAGACTCGGGTAAAAAAGGAACTAGATAACATATAAAATAATATAATTTAGAAAAAACGAATGTGATATATTTTTTATTAGTTGAAAAGGGCAAAAGGTGGATAATTATTTAATGAGACTGCTACTCCACTATAATGTAGCGAACAATTTTATGCTATTAAATGCATGAGATGGGAACTACCAAAAGACAGAAGTATTTCAAATTATTATTATCATTATTTTAGTATAAGTCCTTTGAATTACGAGACATAAATTCATCCAAAGATTTTCATGAGCAATATTGCAGTAGTCTCATTTAATAATTTTATAAAAAAAAAAAAAAAAATTGGTATCAAGAATAATTGAGATGTGTAGCATTTTGAGAACTAATAATTAAGTGTATAATAATAATTTTAAATAATTACTAATTTAGCAACTTTTTCAAATCTCCTTGTTTATTTGTTTTTTATTTTTATTATACATTTTTTTTCTTTGAGTTTAACATGTATTGATGGGAGATCCTGTCCTCTGGCCTCTCCAGATTTTTTTTCCCAAATGATCTCATATGTTGTTTTTGTTTGTTATTATTTTTTTCTTTTTTTATTAACATTAAAAGTTTTCTTCTCAATTTTGTCAACTTTTCCTTTCATTTTTATTACATGCCCAATTTTTTACAATTTTTTTCTTTAGTTATATCTAGTTTCATTGAGTTCCTTTCTCCTCTCTTTTGTGATTTTGTTGGTGTTTATCAGCACAACAATTGTAGGATTCGAACTAACTTTTTTAATCACAATTCTATGTCTTATGCTAGTTGAACTATACTCATGTTGGCCTCTATCACCGTAGAATTTTCATAGCTAGAAGTATAATAATAATAGAAATCTATCACTAACATACTTTTAATTCAGAACCTAAATCTATCAATGATAGACATATATTATATCTCTTCTATCATTGATAAGATTTAAATAAATATTTTTCTTCATTTTTTCACTTTCTTCCTCCAATTTTTTGCCCATTTGTTTCATTGATAACTCAACAAAATATTCAAAGTAATTTGATATAATCCAGTTTTTAAAGCAATCATAAGAACTAAAAACAACTAAACTGCAGGAAACTATCTATGATTTAAGCTTAAAAGTATGTAATAAAAGTCTCTAAGTAGCCTTCTATATGAGTGATAAATTTTTATATGATATATGAAATATTTTATTGGTCATCGTTGAAAGATTTAAAAAAAATATAAGCCTATAAATTATAGAGCTTATCAATAATATCTCATATCATTGATGGAGTCTAAAGTATTATTGGTACGAGCCTATCAATGATAAAAGTCTATTATTATCGACAGACTTCATAATTATTTATTTAGTTATATTATTATGCTATATCTACTAAAATATTAGATTTAATTACTATATTACTAAGGGAGATTAATGTATGAATATAAGACAGCGGTGTAGTGGAGTGCGACAAAGACATGGATTCTTATTTAAAATGAAAACATCCCATTCTTTAAATTTTACTTTTCTTATATTTTAATATTGAGAGATTATTACCGTTTCTTCCCACGAAAATAATAAAAATGAAAAAGAAAAATAAAAGTTTAGAAAGGAAGTTTCCGGGAAGGTGCATAAGGGACAGTACAATTTCAGAGTTCTCCTTCCTTCTCTCCCACCATTTAACCCCCTTCACATTCTTCACGCTAATTGCCTCAATTTCCAAATCCCAAACCAAATTCAAATTCTCCACATTCTTCATTTCAATTCAATTCAATTCAATGAAGCTCCTCAAATCCTTCAATCCCAACCGTCTCTTCTCTTCCAAATCCCACCGCTCCAAACTCTCCCGATCTCAACCTCCTTCCTTCGGCTCCGCCTCCTCCTCCTCCTCCGCCGGCACCCCCACCAGCGTCTTGCCGTCCGGCGTCTGGTCCGACTTCTCCGACTCCACACTCTCTCGCAAGGAACTGGAGGCTCTACTCGGTTTAATCGGAGCCGAACCGCCGAGTGAGGAAGAGCTCAAGATTATGATGTGCGAAATGGACCGGGTCGGACCGGCTTGCCACTCCGAGCTACGAGACACGTTTGAGATATTCGACGCTGACCGCGACGGGAGAATTACGGCGGAGGAGCTTTTTAGTGTGTTCACGGCTATGGGAGATGAGCGCTGCACGTTAGAGGATTGCCGGCGTATGATAGCGGGAGTAGACAAGAATGGGGATGGGTTCGTCTGCTTCGAAGACTTTGCGCGTATGATGGACTGCCAGAGATGAACTCAATCAACCCCTTCCATTTTTTTCTTTTTTATTTTAATTATTATTAATAATAATTATATATATATATATAAAAAAAGGATCTTTGTGTTTGCGTTGGTTGTTGCAAAGTATAAAAAAACGGCAGTAAGTCGTCGGATCGGACAACATTGGTCAAATCATCCATTCTCCAATTCTTTTTCTTTTTTTCTTCTTATTTTGCATGTTTATTTAATTACTTCTAATTAAATTAGTATTTTGCTCCAATTATGTATTTTTAAATCTTCAAGTTCCTTTTATATATTTTTCAATAATTTTCAATAAATCTAAAATTAGTCCTCTACACTAATTTTATTATTATTATTATTATTATTAATTTTTTTTTGGAAAATAACTAATTTTAGAACTTATTGAAAGTATATAAATTAGATTAAAATTGGTAGAGGTATTAAAATAATTGAATTGGGAGCAAATGCAACAACATAAATCATAAGTGTAAAGATATTAATATTTTCTTTTTCAAAAACAAATTTGTCTGAGAATTTTTTCTTTTCTAGTACAACTATGGTATTTATTACTTGAAGAATTGAAGAATGTCGCTGAGTTTATGAAATAAAATAATTCATAAATTAATAAGAAAGTTACTATTTCAATAGCATTTTTGTCCCTTGAATTTCTATATATGAAATGAGTTTTTATTTTTTTTGAAAAAAAAATTAACACATTGGAAAGATAGAAAGGAAGAAGAAGAAAAAAGAGTAATAAAAAGAGAGAAAATTGTAATTTAATTTTTTAGAAAAAGTGTCAGCGATTTTATTTTCTTAGCTACGATACGAGTATGAAAAACTGACAACCTGGACTAAAATGCTTCAAAACTTGAATTTTAGATCGTTTATGTCATCAAACAATTTTTAAACAAACAGAGAAACTGAAAAATTATAGGGTTATACTTACTATAAAATGCAATAGACTACTAATCTATGCTCGAATTAGCTTTACGTAGGATTCTTTATTTCAATCATACACTTAAGTTTTTAATTTGAATAATTACCTCCTAAACTTAGGAGCATATACACGCTTAAATAAACTATTTGAAAATTAATTAGTAGTATGTTACCAAATAAATTCTCAAAACCAAACCCTCGAAATTAATGCAAAGCAATTAGTAATTAATTAAGTCCAAACTATGTAATAACAGATATTAATTTGGGGTAAAATGGAAAAGTGGATACATAATATGAAGTTTCGAGGAAATTGAGGGGTGGAGGAAAAGACGTGGAGTAAAGGAAAAAACATGCTTCCAACCAAACTTCGATTCTAAAATTCTGTTTTTTTTAAACAACAAAAAACAATACAACATTAAACTGTGTCTGTTTGTTGTTCTAATATAATGTTTAATGTAATTTTCCTTCTCTTTTCTTCTTAACGAAAGTCCAAATTAAAATTGTTAATTTATTGCATTAGAAGCTACCCTACGCCGTGGACTCAACCCAATCTTAGTCCACGTCAAAATGTTATAAAAGGGTTAAATATATAATATATTTCGTTACGGCTAACTCAATCAACATAAAATATATACTACTTGTTGGAAAAAACTTCCAACTACTATCATTAGAAGATGAAGAAAAATTATAATCCAAAAAAAAAAAAAAAAAAAAAATAAAACACTTGTTGGAAAAAAAACCCAAAAAAAATAATAAAAAAAAAAAAAAAAAATAAAAACCAAAAAAAAAAAAAAAAAAAAAATAAAACACTTGTTGGAAAAAAAACCCAAAAAAAATAATAAAAAAAAAAAAAAAAAATAAAAACCAAAAAAAAAAAAAAAAAAAAAATAAAACACTTGTTGGAAAAAAAACCCAAAAAAAATAATAAAAAAAAAAAAAAAAAATAAAAACCAAAAAAAAAAAAAAAAAAAAAATCACTATCTAACAAATTATTAGGATTGCGCAATTTTATTCTTGGCCCCAATAGCAAAGCATACTCTAAAAACTTTTGTACTACTCGTACCATTTTCTTTACTCTTAAACCTGAGAATACATGATAATAATAATAAATAAATAAATAAAAATAATGACTAGAATTTCCAAGCTTGGACAACTTAAAATTAAAGTCACACTTGGAACTCATCACTCCTTCGAATTTTTTCGTATGGAACAATTAATCTTCTAATATTTTGCCAAACTCCTACACTGTTGACTCAAGGCATCAAAGGTTCGAATCATTTCCTTCTTATAATATTATTGAATTAAGAAAAACACATAAATTACTTTCAAATTCAATTGATAAAATGTATTTCCCTTATTGTTGAATAAATTTACCATCATCTTTGTGAAAATATTCGAATGTTTTATAACTTAGAGAAACTAATAGCAATCATTTAAAAGATAAAAAAGAATTGAGAAATGATTCAAATATTAAGCTTTAAATATATACAACAACTATAAACCACGCCCTTTGGAGGAGGAGGAATAAAACAAAAGAGAAAATACATATTTTCAAATTCTGGAGGAACTTAAAGAAAATAAGCTAAAACAAGTAGATTATGAATAATTTTGTTTTCTTCACAAAACTAGCTTAATGACTTAACCACGACTATATATTAAAAAAGAAAATTAGAAAAAAGAGGAGTGATAGGTCCAAACTTCAAAGTTATCATGTTGCATTACTATTATTAATAATTTTGTTTGTGAGGAATTGTTGTTGTAAAATTTGTGAGTTTGGGCTTTTCTTTGAATTTCTTGGGAACTTCGTTGGCCGATGGGTCGGCAAGGACAAAAATACAATTGGTTTGTATTATTTCTATTTATGACTAAGACTACACCAAACAGTCTCCCCCTATATATCATTTTTATTTTCCGTTTTTCGAAGCCGGTGGATTTTTGTGATTTTCATTTCTTAATTAGGTTTGTTGGGGTCTTTTTTTGTTTTGTATTGTATTTCTTTTTAAAATAATCTTATCCTCTCTTGTAGTTCATAGAAAGAGAAGTTGTTTTACAAAAGTCTTTTTAGTAATTTTTTTTAATTATTATTATTTTCTTAGAATCCAAGTGAAGATCTTTTGAGTTTGATTTCAAATAAAGGAAATCAAATATTTTTTAGTTGGTTTTCAATTTTTCTAAGGTTATGTTAGTTGTAAATGTGTGAGCAACTAAAAGATATGTCTCATCCTATCTCAATTAAAACATACCACTAAATTTTTTTTAGTACAACAATTGTGGAATAAGAGGAATGAACCTCCAACCTCTAAGATGAAATGTCATATCAATTACCATTAAACTAAGCTCATTTTAGTTATGAATTAGAAAAATGTCTAACATCAATTATCATTAAACTAAGCCCATTTTAGTTGTGAATTAGAAAAATGTCTAACTTAGGAAACTAACTTTCTATTATATGATCAAAGCAAGTGTAATTAAAAAAATGGACAAATTATTAACAATTATAAATTGAAAATTATGAGACCAGAAATTAATGCAACGGCATTAGTTTAAGTTTATAATAATTACGCTAAAATAAATTAAAATAGTAAAGAAGTTGGAAAGAAATATCTCACATATTAGATATACAACAAATAATAACAATAATAACAATAATAATAATAATAATAATATTTACTTAAAAAAATATGATCACTTTTTATTTTTTGAGTTCAACGATTGCAAAATGGCAAATTAAACTTTCGACCTCTAGAGATGAAGCACATGCTAATACTACTAAGTCAAATTCACTTTAGTTATGATCACCTTACTTAGAGGATTAACAATCACATCTTCATAAGCCTCCTCCTTGACCAAAGAGTTTAAAACATATCCTAGAGTTTAGAATCACATCACACTAAAAGTTTAATATTAAAATCATTTGAGACCTTGGGGAATAGAAAAAACGCCTAAAAGTTTACAATCGCATCCTAAAGTTTTCAAAACCAAAATTTTATGCATTAGACTAGAACAAACATGCCTAAAATTTTATAAAGACCTAAAATTGATTTAATGCAATTATAATTATTTTTAGGTTTCATTTGAAAATCGTCCACAAAGGCTTGGAACAGTACGATTTGGAGCCATTGATCTTTTAATTTTGTCGGCAAAACTATGGTTTTCATTGCAAAAAGCTCTAAAATTCATTGGTTTTGTAGAGCTTGCCAAGACTATTATTCTCCTCCATGATATTTTTGTAATTGAAGAAGTAGAAATTTATCTTTTTTGGATTTGAAATTAACTCAATGTTTCTCTAGAACATACTTGACAGTAGAGACCTTTTCAATAACAAAGTCCTAACCTTTGTTGATGATCGAGCTTTTCATACTCGAGACATTATTTTAGGTTTTTTTTCATCAACATTGCAATTATGTGTTTTAGTATCTAGCTTGCCATGCTCGAAGAGCAACCAACACCTCTGGTGAATGACTAGAAGAGCACCCTCTATTGGTTGATGTTGCTGTGAACTGTGATTTAATAACTCTTTAGTTTCATATTACTTAAAAATGGAAAAATCTAACCATCCATATTTGATTAAATTTGACATTTAAAAAAGTCTACACAAGTAAGAATTGATGCAAAAATAAATTTCAAATGTAATTTTAATAAAGAGTTTAAATTGATACAATCATAAGTCTCACATAATGTTTTTCAAACGAAATTTAGAGGAGTGAGTACGATAGAATTACAAAAGTCAAGGGTATAAATAAATATAAATATTAGTTCATGGTTTTAATCGATATAACCTTATAAAAGTTAGGGATATAAATTGATATCATTCTTTATGCAAAAAAAAATCATTTGTCCTAAACCTTCAATTTCATCGATTTAAATCTCAAATTTAACCGATTATATTAAGTTCAAATTTATATTATCAATTTCATAACAGAAAGACTTTTCAGTGCAGTAAACAAAAGTTGTGTGCATATATATAATATAATGTCGGCCAAAGATAAAGCGCAAAAGAAATAAGTGGTCGAAAAGTGTGCTTACTGACATTGTATGCTCGTCACTGTAGGCCTCTTTCCATTTTTTTATCCTGCGGTGAGAAGCTTGGATTTGTCTTCACTAATGTTGGGTTTTCTTCGCCATTTATGGGCTCTTAGCATCATTAGTCATGGATATTTGGCTTCTTTAGAGTGTTTTAGCGTGAGTTTTGTTTAACATATTTATTTTAGTTGTAACTTGTTTAGATCTATCAATTTTAGTTGGATTTTGTCTTTAATTGCTGTACTTTTAGCCATTCTATATAGATCTATTTGTGCATTCTATCTACCACATCTAAAGGTTTGATCCTCTGATTTCTACCATTTTTACGGAGACGTATGAATAAAAAAGATGCGGGGAGTGAATTTTTTGTTTGAAGAAGAAGAAAGAGATCTTGTGAGTTTTACTTTAAGTTGGTTGACGGCAAAGGTGGTAGAGACAATAGTGGTGGCGGAGAGGTTGAAAGAAGAATTCACTGGAAGAAGTAGTAGGTGTGAATTGATGAAATTGAAATTTTGGTATTAAAATTAATACCATTGGACGCATCTGAGGCTTAAATGGATGAAATTGATAGTTTAGGGTTAAAATTGATTTAACGGGTCAAGCTTAGGTTTAAAAATCAACTTTTTCTCTCTTCTTTAAATTTATAGTTTAAAAGAAAAATCACTTGCGTTGCATGGGAAATAAACTAGCATTATATTTAGGTTAAATTACACAAAATATCCCTAAACTTTCTACCTTGTGTCAAAAATACTCTTGAGTTTTTAAAAGTTTCAAAAATAGCCTTAAACTTCTAAAATGAGTTTAAAAAATACCCTTAACATTACTTTTTGATGGAAATCGTTAGTGTTTTATGTAAAAAGTATCTTTGAACTTTCAAAAGTTTAAAAAAATACCCCTAGACTTAATAAAAGTTGAAAAATACCCTTTTATTATATGAAAAAAACCATTAATGTCATCTTACTTCTCTATTTTCTTCTTTTTTTCTCCTCTTTCTTCTCCAATACTCGCCTACTCCTCTTTTTGTTGAATGCTTGACATTTGTATATCTAAACAAAGAAATCGCATACTTCAATTAAGGTATATAGATTATAATACAAAAAAAAGAGAATAATAGATTATAGAAGCACCAAAGAATTTTTGAGCTTACATTGTTTTAACAAACTGTAATAACATGGTTTAACAAACTTATATTTTTTTCTTAAAAAAAAATTGTATGTCAGTAGTTGAGTATGTGTTTATAGCCAATTACATTTTTTATTTGACAATTTATCATTTTGGTATGTTTTAAAAGGAGATTTTGATTTTGGAATTTGTGAGATTTTTTGTTTTAAATTAAAATTTTTATTTTTATTTTGGCTGGTGAAAAAGTTGGTGTAAAATTTAGAAAAATATATAAGAGAAAAGTGAAAGTATTTATATAAAAAAATGAAGATATCTATATAATTTGTTTTAAAATTAGTTTTTTTTTTTAACTCAATAAAATTTCAAACGAATTGATCCTAGTAACGGTAAAAGTATTTTTAATTTTTTTTTTAAGTTATTTTTCCAATGAGGCGTTAACAGCTTTCGTTCGTATAATAATAGTGAAGGTATTTTTGAACTTCTTTTAAGGGTATTTTGAAACTTTTGACTTGATTCAAAACTAACAACAAAAGGTGTTTTTAAAACTTTTCATAAGCATATTTTTTACCCAAAATTACAAATTTGATTTTTTTTTTCTTTTTTTTCTTTTTAGCCTTATATTTATACAGATATCGATCATGCCTTTCTAGGAGGTATGATATTGATCTTCATCTTGTTTATAGCTTTCTTACGGGACATTCCTTTCTGGGATTATGCAAGCTGCAAAGCTATCTGCTAAATTGACTCGACAAGGTTTTTCTTGGCGCCATGCATATAATCTAACCATGGAAACTCCCAGCCGATTTCTTGTTTCAACTTCGGCTACGCATCTAAGCGTCAACTTCATCAGAAGGCTTGGCATACAACGAGAAGTTGATAATTGCAGGTATGGACGAAATAATTCTTCATCATAAAATCATTATCCAGTTTGTATGATTTCGATTTATGATCTGATTATAGGTAGAATTAATTATACCCTTTTGACTTTGAAGCTTTAGTTTTGTATTGAACTACTTGATTGTCGTTGCGATATCATTCACTGAAAATGTGCAATAGAATTCTTTAAAAATTCTGTAGGGATGAGTCGTGGAATATGGAACTTGAAATTAGGGCATTTTTCTTCTACAATTTTACGATAATAAATCGAATTTAAGTACTTCTTTGTGAGCATCCTTTCAAGAGTAGAGCTAATAAGCTTTGGGTAAATGCAATCCAGACTTGTCATTGGGTTTGGGTTTGGAAGAAACAACATATTCTTCAAAGGAAGGGTAAAGATTGGAGAGAATAATTTGATTAATTTCAATATTCTATCTTCACTTTTAGTTTCTATAGCGGTGAATGTAGAAATTATCCTTTTGCATTTAATACAGATCAAGACAGGTTTTTATATGCTCCGCTGGGGAGTATGGTCTCTCGTACGTGATACTTGGCATGGTCTATTGGACTTTTTAACTTTTCACTGACACAAAGATTGGTTCCAGATTCAAAAAGAGGAATACACGCACACACACACCAACAATCGATAACTGGTTGGTGTATTTATTTATATTATGGAGCTCTTTAAGCTCTAGTAGCAGTACACAACTTGTGAAATAGAATCTAAAAGTAGTATAACTTATCTAATGATGTATACGTTTAAATTAACTGTGGTCTCTGTAGTATCTATTCATGATTTTCTTTAAGTCTCATACTTAAGTTTGAATGTAACATTCTGTTTCTTTCTCTCCAGTCAACAAGATGGAAGAGATGCAGTCCTTTCGAGAGAAAATAAGAGGGGATTGTCCCAGGTGATGTTCTAAAATGGATGGTTCCTAGTATGAGATGTAAATACTGAGAGTCAAGTAATCTTCATCACATCCTCCATTTACCAAATCGTTACTATGGCTCCAATAATTGTCAATTGTCTATGAAAAAATGTGGACTTTATCGTACCTATTCACATTTCTTTAAGTCTCGTAGTTAAGTTTGTGCTATCATCGGGTTCTGTTCCAGTTAAGATCTGTCCTCTTATTTGTACCCTCGTATGATATAATTTGAAACAACCTTTTTTCCTTTCTTTTTGGGGTACTGTAATCTTAATCTTAACTATTTGCATTATTGTTTTCAATTATAATGGTTATTTGAAAATTTTAGTGGTTTCCGTTTCTTATAAAAAAGAAAAAAGAAAAAAAGAAAAAAAAAATACATTGAATTGTTTGATGAAAGACTTTTTCTGCCTTTGCAGTATTTATGCCGTATTCCACAATTTGTGAAAATTGTAGAAGTTGGTCCAAGAGATGGATTACAAAATGAAAAGCACATTGTACCTACTGCTGTTAAGGTTGAATTAATAAAGATGCTAGTCTCTTCTGGGTTGCCTATTGTTGAAGCCACGAGTTTTGTTTCTCCAAAATGGGTACCACAGGTAACTTGGCTTGATATCCTATGAAGATGTTGGCCGGTATATTTTTCTGTTCCTGAAGCAGTTCCTTGTGTCATTCTTCATACTGCTGGCCTTCAACTTTTTATGTGCTCTGCCTTCATGTTTTAGTTTCTTGGACATATACTTATTAATCTCCTTTCCTCATATTTTCCTCAGTTAGCAGACGCAAACGATGTTATGGAGGGAATTCGAAATGTTGAAGGTGCTCGATTTCCTGTGTTGACCCCAAATCTCAAAGTATGAGCTTTTAATACAGAAATGCAAAAGTAGGACTAATCTGGAATGCATTTTGTGATTATTGATGAGATTTTTGGACTTCTTTGTCTAGGGTTTTGAAGCAGCTGTAGCAGCTGGAGCAAAGGAAGTAGCCATCTTTGCTTCAGCGTCTGAATCCTTCTCGAAGTCAAACATCAATTGCAGCATAGAAGAAAGTCTTCATCGATACCGTGAAGTTGCTGATGCGGCAAGAAAGCACTCACTTCCAGTCCGTGGGTAGGCATTCGAACCAGAAAACTGAGTAATTTTAACAATTGGACATCTTGTTTGATTTTGTAATCTTTTAGTGTTAACGTATCTACAAAATTTGAGGCTATAATACTTCGACCCCTTTATATCTACAAAATAATACAGTTGATACTTGATACGTTCATAGGCCAACAAGCATATCATCTATAACAAGTCTACCTGGCGTAAGAGCACTTTGGTTGGTTGAAATGATCCGATCCAATCCCTTTTAAATGGTTAGCAAGAATCTTTGAAATAATTTTGTAAATCACATTACATAGATTGTTGAATCATAGGCAGATTCAATTCACTCCTAATGAAAATGACTCTAGTAAAGTATGAATGAGAATATGTAATGGGTAATTGCTAATTACAAAGTCCTTACACACTAAAGCTCAAGGGAGGTACGGAACCTAGCAGGGAAGTATCCAACTTCCTCCTTAGATCTCTCAACTCCTCCGAGAACTCTATTGTTCCTTTCACCCTAAAGACCTCAAAACTTTTTCATCCAACTTGTAACCTTTTTTGTTTCACCAGCTTCTTCCTTCATTAGAAGATGTTGAAAATCTTCTTGAACGTTTGAGTATAATTAACATCAACGCCACCCTCCTCCCCTCTTTTGATTAGATGCTCTGCTGTGAAATCAGTCCTCCATTAACCTTTGCTTTTAGCTGGTTTCCATCGTTCCAATATATTTTCTAGCTTCCTCTGGTGAAGATGCTTTGGTTTAACACCTGAAGTGTTCTTTGGAATGTGTGGTTGGAATGTTAAGGAGATTTTTTAGAGATGAGGATAAATCAAGAGAGTAAATTTAGGAATAAGTTATTTACTTTTTTGTCATTTGGTGTCTAAATTCTAAAAGCTTTTGTAATTATAGTCTTACATTGTTGACCTTTGTAGAGCTTTGTAGCAACTTTGGAGTTCTGTAGCAACTTTGGGGTTCTTTGTAGTTTCTCTTATTAAAAAAAAGGGAAAGAGATTTAATTGTAGTTGGATTGTTACTACCAAAGTATTTCTACTCTTTTAATTGCATCTGCCTTCTTTTACTATTGGAGGTGGGAGGATGTCTAGCCCTCCCATGTTATTTCTTTCCTATAAATTAAAATGAAATTATGTACATATGATAATTATATGTTTATTTAGATTAAAATCTTTTTAGGGGGAGTGATGTGATTTTCTTTTTATATTTTGAAAATGTCTCCTATAAACATGTTAGATATGTATCATGTGTTGTGGGCTGTCCCATTGAAGGAATGGTGCCCGCATCAAATGTAGCGTACGTTGCTAAGGAGCTTTACAGTATGGGATGCTCTGAGATTTCCCTTGGCGATACAATTGGTGTTGGTACTCCAGGTAACCTCTTGGAATATGGTTTAAAATCCCAGTTGATATGAACAAAATCTATCTTCTAAAGGCAATTGACAAACTGAAGAAATATTATATCACAAGTTAAACTAGTTATACGTATGGCCTATGCCTCTCATTCTAGATTGGTTAACTGATATCATTCATAATTGGCATGACGTAGCTACTCCATTATTGGTTTTCTGTTATTTCTTTTCAAATGTTTGTTTTGTATTATATGTATTTGGTATCAGAGCCCAGGCTATGGGTTTCGTAGACTAGCTTGCACTGTAAGCGTTAGGTGTCTCTATGGCCAAGTAGCAACCTTTTGTTGCCGCTAGGTAAAAGAAAGCATAGATACCTACACTTAATTGAATAAAACAAATTTCATGCAAACACGCATATGTTGATTTTTTAAGCCTACATTTGGTACATTTGTTGATATCTATGTACGATCCCAGTGTTCGTTCTTAAGCTATTGTAAATTTGGGGTAATGTTGGCTACCAATCTGAGAGAGTTAGTTTGAGTGTAGTGACTTGTTAATTGGTTGGTTGTCTTTCTTCTATTTGTATTTGATTTGAGAAAAAGAGAGAAGAAATATGATAATTTTTCTTCACAAAATTCTAGTTGGTATCAGAGCCTAAAAAACCTATTGGCTGCTAAAAACCCTATCCGTTGCTAATGACGGATTCCTAGTTTCCGTTTCAAACGACACACTGTACCTCCAAAAACATCTCTGTATTAGCAGGTGGCATCTGAAGGTAGGTTGTCGGCAGTTTCACCATGGTTGTATAGTGTTATCATCGATTGCTCGTGTTCGCTTGGTCTAGATTGTTTGTGTTTGCTGGTCCTTTTTTTTTTCCTTGCATTTCCGTATGTAGATAGGTTGAATTTTTTTGTGGCCATTCGAGATTGTTCGTGTTCCACAACTTTGAGGCTCTTATTGTAAGTTCGTAGGAATTGCATGGATTCTTTAGGCTAACAAGTTATTATAGTAAGTTCATGGTAGATTATGGCTCCACTGCTTTCATCTAACTGAGGTACTTGATAAAAATGAAAATTCAATTTTGTTGAGACACTTAACAAGCTTTTGGATAACAAAAGTCTGATGATGTTGGTGCCTACCAGATTTTACACAGCCTTTTAAATTGGAGATTGATGCGTTGGGAGTGGGAATTGAGACATTTGATGCAACTTCAACGACCTATCACTTTCTTTGGCCAGGCTTTGCCGCCCACACGAGTGAAGGCAATTTATGACAGAATTAATTGCCATTGTTCTTGCTGTTCAAGTAGCATTCATATCTCCTGGGTCGTCTATTCATGGTTTGTATGGACTAACAGAGCCTCAAATTCTTGTTAGAACGTTTTCTGGCCAGCGAGTACCAACGTTGGATTGTGAAATTATTGGGTTATTTTTTAATGTAGTGACTTGTTAGCATGCCTCCAAGAAGGAGAGGTTTTCTCAATGGGACAAGATCTTTACGAGTTTATTTTGGGAAGAGTTATTTCGTCGCATGGGCACTCAACTTCAGTGTAGGATCGTATAGCACTCAGTAATCAGACTTTCAAACAGAGGTGGTGAATTGTGGGTTGGAGTCTTCTCTCTGCTGTTTTATGATGACCACTCAGTTATGGGTATGCTGGTTGACGTGGGCAGAATATAGAAACAGCACCTCTTTTGATTTTTCCATTTATATGACACCATTAGAGGTTGTTTATGGGAGGGTACCGCCACCCATTTTGTTTTATGTATATGACATTTCTGTGGTAGATGAGGTGGACCGTCAATTGGGGGCTGGGGACTAGATGTTGGCTAAGTTAAAAGGCTATTTACAGCAAACCCAACAGTGCATGGTTGAAATTACTAATCGAAAAGGACAGAGAGGTGAAATTTTAGGTTCATGATTGTGCTTATGTTAAGCTCCGACCTTACTGCCAAGTTGGCACCACAGTTTATTGTGGCATCATTCGCTGTAGGTTTGGTTTCTTATTGCCTTGCTTTACCGAACCTACCTCTGTTTTATGTGTGCAGCCTGAACCTGTTGGGTTGTTGGGCCTCTTCTATTCATCATCAAAAGAGGGAGAATTGGAAGTTTTAGTTCATTTGTTAATATTTCGTGCTTCCCTGAGGAAGCCACTTGGGAGTAAGCCAATTCCCTGATTTTCACCTTGAGTACAAGGTAGTGCCGTTGTGGTTTGTGCAGTGGGTAATGACAGACCTCTGATAATGTTTTGTCGGGGCCATTTTATGTTATGGGTGGGACCCGAAGATTATTAGTTTGTCATTTGTCTTTTTTCTATATAGGGTATGGTAGAGTCTGGGACGATCATCTTTTAAGCAATTTGCTGAGCATTCTCTACTTTGCTCAGCTAGTGTTCATACTTTTTAAGAGAAAATTTCCCATGGTATACCTACATTCTATTCAATTCTTATAATCCTATTGAAAGTGTCTAAGTTATAAACTCGTAAAAAGTAATCATTATCCTTATCAGATATTGCATCATAAATTTTTTTGGTCCGGAATTTTGCTTGGCAATGCTTCCCTTCTTCTTCTTCTTAACTTTAGTTTTTTATCACTGCAGGAACTGTGATTCCGATGCTTGAATCTGTAGTTAATGTTGTTCCGATTGAAAATCTTGCTGTTCATTTCCACGACACTTACGGGCAAGCTCTGGCCAATATCCTAGTCTCACTCCAGGTAATCTCTTCTTTTCCATCTTGGTTTAATTGCTCTGAACATACAAGTCCTCAAAAAATATATGCCTATGAATTGGTATTTATTTGGCGAGTATCTGATAGAATCACTACATATATTCATAGAATTTAAATCAGAATTTAGGGAAATCAAAGAGTCCTTATCTCTCGTACGCTACCTTGCACTTCGCAAGAATCCTTGTATCCTCTATCTCTTTCTAACACCCTATATACTCCTAGGCAACCCACTCACACAACTAACTTATAGCAACCCACAAATTGAAATTTTATGGTCTTTCTAGACACGAAATTCTATTTTATGTTTACAGACGTGTTAATTTTTACAAATGTCAAATAAAAAAATGTTATATACAACATAAAAGTTAAAGAACTAGATTTTTAATTTAACCAATGACGATTTTTAAATACAACTTAAAAGTATCACTGACTGATGTATCAAATAGTAAAGGAAAGGGGTAGGTACTGTCAGTACTAAAAATTTTCTCTTTTCACTTGCTTCCTCTTGCATGTTGACTACAAAGGCTAGAACTTTTTTGAATTTCATTAGGAGGAAAGATGTATGTTGGACCCAAGTACAAATATATTTATATATAATCTAGTTTTGCAACATAAATGAAATACTTAGTAAAGAATTCCAACTTAGAGAGCCAAGACTTTTCATCCTAGAATTTCCAAACTTAGAACAATTAGATTTTCTTGAAGGGCTGAACTTCTAAGACTCCATTTGATAACTATTTGACTTTTGGTTTTTGAAAAATAAGCCAATAAACATTACTATTACTTTCACACCTATGAGTTTTTTCCACACTATTTAATTTTGATTGAGGTAATGAAAATGAATCTACTGCATGGAACGAATACAATGATGTTGAAAAACGATACAAATGATGAAGATGAACAATATTTTATCTTATTACCAGATGGGGATTGGCACGGTGGATTCTTCGGTTTCTGGTCTTGGGGGTTGCCCATATGCTAAAGGTGCTTCTGGAAACGTTGCAACTGAAGATGTTGTGTACATGCTGAATGGAATTGGGGTGAAAACCAATGTAGATCTTGAAAAGCTAATGTTGGCTGGAGATTTCATCTCCAAACACTTGGGTCGTCCTTCAGCTTCAAAAGTAGCAATTGCATTGCGGAAAGTTGCCTCCAACGCCAATAAATGCACAGCTACTGCATCCAAATTATGAGGTACTTTACCCAAGCTGTAAAAAGATGCATACTTCATTCTTTCTTCTTCTCTTATATTGTTCCTCAAGACCCATAATTTGTATACCTCTTTTGAGCTTTCTTCTAAGTTTTAGGTGCAAAAATATTTTATTGTGTATGTTGCTCTCATATAACTTGAAATGAAAGAATAAATTATGTGTACATGAATACCCGAACTTTCATCAAGAAGGGAATGAATTGAGGGGATAGAAAAACAGAGAGCCACAAAAAGGAGGCAACCTACTACTCCCCCCCCCCCCCCAAACAAAAAAAAAAAAAAAAAAAAAACCCCCCCCCCCCCCCAAAAAAAAAAAAAAAAAAAAAACCCCCCCCCCCCCCCAAAAAAAAAAAAAAAAAAAAAACCCCCCCCCCCCCCCAAAAAAAAAAAAAAAAAAAAAACCCCCCCCCCCCCCCAAAAAAAAAAAAAAAAAAAAAACCCCCCCCCCCCCCCAAAAAAAAAAAAAAAAAAGAAGCCAAAAACAAAAACTTAGTTATACTTGCCCATAGAGACACGTTGAAAAGGAATGAGACCAAACCTGACGCAAAGTTCTATTAAATGACGAGCATATTAGCCAATCATATTGACACAACTTATCATTCTGTTTAGGTGAAAGATACACATCTCTTGTTTATCTAATTATGGGCTATGTCTATGAAGAAAATTCTTGGGGCAAATTAACTATGGTGGTAGTTGCAATTATACTTTTAAACTTTCAATTGAGCCCTCAAAATTACATAAATGTTTTAAATTAGATCTTCAGACTTACATAATTGTATAAATGTTAACATTTGTATAAGTTTGAGGGTTCAATTTTTAACATTTGTGGGTTCAATTTCTACAATTATTATAAGTACGAGGGTCCAATTTTAACACTTGTAGAAGTCTAGTGGTCCAATTTTTCAATTGGAAGTTTGAGGGTATAATTGAAAAACCATCATACTTCAGTGGTGATTTTTGCAATTTGCCCAAAATTCTTGCTTTCAATATTTTTTGACATTTTGAATGCCCAAAATTAAGTATTGAAGAGATACACAATCTTGATGGCGAGAGGTTAGAGGACATATGAAGAAATAATGGAGACGGGCTCTATTTTAATTATTGAACTTTTAAAATATATATATATATTAGAAAGTAACTATTTTGGTCCTATTTGTAGTTTATTTTAATACATTAATGATATAGTTTGAGAATGTGTACTTGTCGATGATATGCATTGAACAAGCTGTCACGGGGTAAAGTCTAAGGTTGTGACACAAGCTAATGTTAGTGGTAAAAAATATACAACAAGGGCTGAAATGGTTATTTTTGAAAAGTTGAAGAATTAATAGATATTTAGAAAATTTTGAGAACAAAATAGAATAAATGGATTATATATGTATTTTTGACATTTTTAGGTGTGTAGTTTTGTTTTTATCCCTAGGTTAAAATTGGTTAAATTGTAAAAATTACTCATAAACTATTTGAGGTTTGTTTTAATTATACCCTCGAAGTTTTAAAAAGTTTATTTTAATGCTTGAAGTTTGAAGTTTGTTTCAAAATAATTATTGTAGGCTTTTGTTGTTAAATTCATTGTATCAACTTATGTGAACAAATCTAAACACATACATGAATAAAGTAAAGACACATAGTGCATCTATAAATTATATATGTGTTAATTTGTGTTCTTTCACTTATGATTTGTTTTAACTCGAACCCTCAAATTTATTTCTTGTGTATGTGTTTAGATTTGTTCACTTGAGCAATATTTGATCAGATATAAACTTATCTAACCATAAAGTTAACAAGCAAAATGCCAATTAAAGTAGTATAAATGAAATAAACTACATATTTCAGCAGCAATTTTGATGATTTAACCTTAAAATACATCAGAACATCCAAAAATTTTTGTACATTTTTCGCTTGTGATTTGTAAAGTTTCTCTCTCATTGAATTGTTCAATCAATTTCTTCCTACATTCATCTTCAATTTCTCCATACTTCATCTTTTGTTTAGTGTAATACCATGGGTCTCTTCACCAAATTGTGGAATTATGGGTAGCGCAACATGTTTAGAACGAATGAAAATGTTTGATAAGCATGTGTGGCGCTGCAAGAAGCATGTACTACGATATTACTATGTTTGATAAGCAATTTGGTTGCACACCACAATTGAATAAAATGCGACCCCCTTGTTTAGGAAGGTGATCGCTAAACACGATGAGCAACACGATATGCAATGAAAGTAATTTCTACTTTATTTTTGCAAGTACTTACAAAAAAAAAAAAACACGAATGTTATCGGGTATATCTTATCAAACCTACCTAAAGATATATTTGAATCTTGTCACCTACATCCACATGTACGTCTATTTTTAAACTCATCAATCCACATAATGTAAAAAAGCTTAACAATAGAGATAATTTAAGAATTATTTTCCATAAACATTGTAAAAGTTAAAAAGTGAATAAAAATATACTAGTACCATATTGGAGACCTACATAACTTTGAAGATAATTTTGTTTAATTCAACCAAATTAAAAGGAAAATAATTGATTAGTCGAACACAAGTATAGTTGATTCACAATTGCCACACACTTCTTGTCTCGTGATTGAAAGTTCAAAATTCAATACCTATAATATTTGTTGTACTAAATATGATATTTTATTTTAGCTTTGAAGTCATTATTCAATGAAAAAATCTCTAGTACTAAGATAATATAAATTTCATTTTATTGTTTGAAATACCTTTTCAAGTGTTTAATTTAAAAAATAAATCATTTTGAAAGAAATACAAGTATTTGACAATAACTCAAAATGGATTTTGAAAGTCATGAATGTCTTTATATTAAAGAGTGATTATTAAAAATGTTTAAATGAAAGTAAATTTCTTTTTTTAAAAAATATTTTTAAAGTTAATCAAACGAATATTTAAAATTTGTTTAATTTTAGCCTTTGTAATTTAAATAAATCTTAGATTTAGTCCTCCAAATTATTATTATTTAAAATTGCTAATAGGCTTTTTAACAATTATCAACGAAGTAGAAAAGACTAAATTTGAGGTATATTGAAATAACATAAACTAAAATGGAACCATAAAATTGAATAAATTCCATATTTGAGTCAACCAAAGTACGGTCGGAGTTTTGATCCTCGTTCCGGATAGTTGTATTTAAATAGATATATGTACGGTAGTACCTTTTCCCAAGTTCCAATGACGGGTGTTCGAATTGCAAACGTGTCCGACGCGCGTCTATATATCTCCATCACACGTTGCCTCCAGCGCGCTCCACAAAGGATCCAAGCGGAGGTACGGCCATGAGAGATCGATAGCTCTGCTATGGAACTTCATCGGAGCTCTTCACTTCAAGGTCTGTGGAAGACTCCTTCTCACCTCCCGCGTTTTGCTTCCATTGAGAAGCATGCTAATTCGGTTGAAGATCAACGCGTTTGGCTTATTTTAGTTCTCATTTTAATTTTTGTTCTCAACAAGTACCTTTCTGGTTCAATGTTGCGTCTCTGGATCTAATCCACCTAGTCTTTTTTAAAGGATTCGATGATGTAGGAAGGAATTGGTTTGTGGCTTTGTGCGTTGTCAAATACAAATTTTTCCTAGAATTGTCAACATTTTCGTTGAAGAGTTCAAGAACGATCTAGGAACATCATCACAACTTCAGTACCTTGTACCTCATGATTTATCTGTTGATCTTTTGCTCTTCCTTTTTTACACCAGATAAGAGAGAAGATCCTTCCGTAGTAGTTGCGAAAGGGGTTGCAGAATCAGTTTCAAGCTCACCAAAAGATGTGCAAACCAAGAGAGGTAGGGAAAATATCGTGAAGGCTGAACTTACGCAACAGATTTATATGGCTGGGGAAACCAGCATGGAGGCCTCCATGTCGGCTGATGATGTTTTACGGGCTGGAGGGTTTGGTGCGAGGGATGATATTGGTAGTTTTCTTCCTGTTGCAAGTGATTCTACTGACTTTGAGGCTACAATTCTCAATGCTCGAGACTATGAAGGTCCGCAGGGGGAAATTTCTAGACCAGGTCTTGGCTGGAAAGAAGCTACAAAAACTGAGTAGTTCTGACTTTGAGCATTTTGTTTGTGTCCAAGTTCAGTCATTTGTAAGCATGGTTTGTTTACTAGGTCTGTACAGGATTATGTTTTGTGACGTTAGGGAGATGCATTAGTTTGTTGTATCTTTGAATCAATATAGATCAGGACCCACTGCAATCCAATCATCAAGATATATTTTGAGAATAAATCTTCCAAAGTTATGCTTGGTATGTCCTTTGGAATCAAAGGTAAGTTCATTTTTCTATGATGCATTGGACGTTCGATTGTGGTTTTAAATCATAAACCTCTCGAAGACAAAACTCAAGATGTCCAGTCTTTGTTCTGATTAATGGTATTATTATGATAGATTATAGAATACACTTTTAATTTATTTTACCTTTATCATATCATTTTCGCATTCCCTTCCTCTAGGATGCTCCTTTTGTGTTTTGTTTTGGATTTAAGATGTTGTACAGGAGTGGCTTTCTGGAAAATTCTTTGTCCTGGTGCAAGGATTGACAATGGGTCATAGGCAGATTTCCTCTCCATCAGTACTCTCCATTTGGAGCCAAAATGAGCTTGCCACTCGTCTTGGGAGCTATAATGAGGCAGATATTGCTTACATCCTGGAAGGGCCCTGGTACAGTAGTCCAGAATTATTTGATTTTGGGCTAAAATGTATTCTAAGCTCTCTTTTCCGGTTGAAGTTGGCAGTGCAGAAAATAAGAAACCCACTAGGTAGAAAATTTCTTCATCTGGTGTGGCCAATGATGTTTTATTGTTCCACCTGTATAACCCAAACTGATTTGTATTAGGATGGGGAAATAATAAAGTGACAGAGTTTCTGGGACAAATCTAATGAAACAACTACTTGGATTTGTTGACCGGGTAGATTAGGATGGGACCACTTGTAGAATCTGAAAGAATTTTGCCAAACACCTCTGCCGCAAAATCATGTATTTTGCTTCTTGGGATCATTAGATTCAGCCAAGGATGAGGTACCTCCCATAATCCTTTTGCCCTGAGTTTTTCCTCAGATATGTGCACTCTATCCAGAAACTCCACGTAAGGAACTTCCGATAGAAAGAGAGTGGCTGGAATGTAGCTCAATTGCGATAGCAGCTTTGCAACTCTCTGCGTGACCAGGTAGAGCTTAGATATGACATTATATGGTAAACATTGCTCTTTTATTTTTATTATGTTTATTACTTTTTTTGGCTGTTTGACATGAGCATGATATCTGATAATGTTTATGGCAATGCTCACCATGTTCATAGTTTCTTTCTCTTCTGGGTTGAAGTACATGGCCATTTCTAGACAATACAAAGTTGTCCTATCGGCGACGAAATGACTGGCTTGAACTGGATCTTTGGGATCAAAGGAAGATCTCCAATTGTTGAGAATACCAGTTCTATTTATTAGAACAAAGCCTTCAATATAATCAAAGGAGTACTTGGAGGATATCAGATGCTCCTGGTCCTTGGAGAATATGGCGAAGTCTGAATACAAGGTTCTTATCCACTTTACCTGACAAAAGATGGTGGATTGTGTTATACATTACTAGATATCACTAAAAGGTTTATATTATATTACCTATTCTGATGGAATGCAGGGTATAGTACCCTTTTTGGTGCTGATTCTAAAGATATCCTCGCCCTTGTGATGATGCCAAACTGACCAAGGCCTCCAAGTACACTGTAAAACAGGTCTGCATTCTCCTGCTCTGAACAGGTAATTACCTCTCCCTTTCCTGCGCTCAATTGAAACTACATCGGTTTTGTTTACCTCCAAGGTTTAAATGTTGAAATGAGTTGAAGCTTGGCTTTCATTTGCTTGGGTGGGCCCTTGTTTTAATTATTTTTTCCCTGTAGTTTCTCTCTCAAATTCCCTCTGGATTCTCCATTTGTTGGTGCTCTTGGCCCTTGTCGGCCTCTTGTCATTTCTTTTATTTCTTATTGAGATTTTAGGTTATTTTCACAGTGCTCCTTTTCGTCTTCACTATTGGGTTTGCATCCAGACTCAGACATCATCCAACGTTTTTATTTTCCTTCCTTTTTCACCGAATAAGGAAAACTTGGGACAGGAAACAAGAAATGAAGATGAAGACAAAAGCCTAGGGAGTTACTAGTACTTTATATTTTCCTTGTGAATGATAGCATTTAATTTGAAGGTATTAATTTCAGAGGGTTTGAAGAGTTATTGATTTGAATGTTGTATTTTAATTATAGATCTTACATGATTGAGGGGTTTGACTGAAGCGAAAAATTCTAGTGGTCAACAGTTTTCACTGTTAAAAGGAAATTACAAAAGCGCACGTTTTCTTTTGATAACTTTGGTGACCTTTCTCGATTCTTAAGAAAGCTCATGCTTCAGGCGGATACAATTGTCCATGTTTGCATAGAATTGTAGGCAATAGTTGCTAAACTTCTTCATTAATTTAACGTGAATATAAGTCTAAATCTATTGAATATCATTGGATTATCATAAAATAGGCTTAGTTATTGTTTTTTTAGAAGAAATTTTTACAGTGAATTGAAGATTTGACAACTTACATATAATTACTGTTGATGATTAAAATGACTCGCCTTTTTAAACTTCTCCATCAAATTTTATCAGGGACTATCCATGTTTTCATATTTGGTTTATATCATTGTTGCCCTCAATTTTCTCAACAGTGAGATTATTCATACAAGTAGAAGAAGAAACATATAGCATGAGCAATTGAATTAGGAGGGGAAGTTATTCTTCTCACCAAAGAGGAACTACAGAGGACCCCCACAGCCAACACAAGTACTATTTAAATTTTCTGCAGTGTTACTTTGTTACGGAGCATATAAGCGGATATGAACGGATTACATATTTTTGTCCAGAGTGAAAAAAACCATCTCTTAATTATAGTGTTCTCTTACTAAATTAATCCTTGCATAAGTGTAAAAATTATTCTCTTTTTTGCCTCATATTAAAGATTCTATTTGATGAGAAAAAAATTTCTTTATAAAGAAACATCTCTCAACTACTCTGCTCTAAGAAAATTTCTGCTTCTCTATCATACAATTTTCTCAAAAGATTTCTTTATTGCAGCCCTCTCCCTAATTTGTTTGATAGAGAAGTGTGGTAGGGGGATAAAAATAGTATTTAAAGCGGCATATGTGAGAGAGACGTTTTTAGAGAGAGAAAAGTTCTTGTGAGAAAGATTGTTAATGGAGGGTAATAGAATTATCTATATTTTACACTTCAGAAATTTTGCAAGTCAAAGTTTTGGGGGCCACCTTAATTAAATTAGGGGGTTTGCGCAATTTTCCTGCTGATCAAGTATAGCAAGGAAGGTTCATCAATAGTATCCAATATTGGTAATTGACATGCATGTTAAATGATAAGGTCGAAAAGTCAATATCCTATTTTCGTGAATTTTCAATTTTCCCTTCAGGACTGTTTTTGTTTGTAATTTTAATTTTAATTAAGTTCTACCACAAAGTAAGTTCTTGGTGGGGATTTAAACCTCCAATCTCTTGCTTGAGTGTGTATTTAAGTCACCTAACCCTTGTTGACAAGTATCATTTTAATTGTTATATTATACTTAGGCCAACGAAGTTTATACCTAAATTTGGTGATAAAAATAAATAGTTTAGAGAGCTAGTTGAGCCATTCCATTACTATAAGAAGGTAAAGCGAGAAAATTTAATAGTGCAATGAGTCCGTGATCATTTTACAGTTATTACTCAGTGAGAGGAATTCTAAACAATAATATGCATTATAAAAAGCTTACGAATAAGCCAAGGAGGAGTACCTGTGACAACTTCTAGCTGGTGAACGTTACTGATTTGAGGTCCATGTCTAAAAGCTTGCCCGCTAATACCAGCATTTGATAGAGTACCACCAACGGAAAGATGAAGGTAGTCGGTCCAAGATTTCGGCGTTAAGCCATATTTAAGCGTTTCATGTAAGATATTTATCCACAGCTCTCCTCCGGGGACATCCACCCATGGCAGGTTTCCACTATTAACCTGCATGGCTGGTTCCTTAAGGGACTCCATGTTGATAACAATGCCTTGCAAGGCTTGTGCCTGACCTTGAAGAGAATGGCCGTGGCCTCTTGCAGCAACTGTAAGTTCTGTTCCTGAACCCATTTGAAAAATATGCTTTAATGTAATTGAAATGTCACGAACCGAATGTGGATGTAGAACTGCTAAGGGTTGCATGTGATATCTATTGCCAAAATCTTTAGCAGCTTCTTCATTGTTTTTAAAGCTAAAGTGTCCATCTAGGCTTATTGTTTCCAAGGATGAAAGCACCTTGGAAGAAGACTGTATGGGAGGGTTACCTGTTGGCTCCCCAAAACACTTGGTGAAACAAAGGTTGGGTCTATAAGTTGCACAGTTCATGAATAGGATCGTAGAAATTTTGAAGATTAAGATTTTTTTGTGGTTGAGGAAGCTAGAAAATGGTGACCCCATGTTTCTAAATATTGAGCTTCTCTTTGTTTTCCTTTATGAGGCAAAGAGGAAAGAAGTGGTGGTGTAGAAGGGCTTAAGGTAATTGGAATTGGAAGCAGAGAATTTAAAGAGCTTGTTTGCCCAATGAACAGTTTAGACTTGGGCGCAGACGTTATTTACTTACTGTCTTGTCTTTGGGTGGGTAGGCGTCTTTATTAGCTCAGCTTGGATTCTAATGTAAAGGCGGCATTTGGTTGAGAAAAGTTGCTGACTGTCATTTAATTTGTTTCCCCCCCTCTTAAGAACAATATGTGTAGAGTGACTTATTTCTTTCCTTAAATAGATGAATTTATTCATCCTTCCAAATTCTTTAATAGTGATTTCATGCCACGGTAGTATTAACGTTGATAAGCTTTCACACTTAATTTAAATACAGCAGAACAGAAACTGACTCAGAAGTTAGTTCGAAACTTTGGTTGAATTTAATAAAATCTTGATGTCTCCTAGGTTCGGACCCAAGGCCTTGGGGTGGGGATGGGTGCCCTCAGGTTTTGGGGATCAAAGCTTCGACTCCTGGTTATATAAAAAAAAAAATAAGAAAGAATAAACTGAAACTGTTTTGAAAATCATGTTTGGTTTCTTTATGTTCTTTTGTTCTCTGATGCATTAGGATATTTCATCTATATTATTTCCGTACAACTTATGGATTATATTATCACTCTTACTGATGCAAACATAAATAACAAATTGGGTAAAGAATTCAAAGTGCAGACTTGCTGTTGCTGAAAACAACATGCATAGACATGTATTAAAAGGAGAGAAGCTATGGATGTGGAAGATTGTCGGGTGAGTCCTATTAAAAGCAATGTTGGTTGATTTGAATAGTATTGATTCTATTATTTTACTTGTTTTGAGAAAAGTCAGGTGACAAAGTGAAATGAACTGAAGTAAGTTAAAGGCACAGTGGTGAGTTGAAATGGACCATCTGGAATTCTTTGGGGATGTTGACGTATGGAAAATGGTCCAAAGTCTTAAAGGTAGTTGATCATTGTAGGTAAGTTGTCATGTGGGTCCCCGAACATGTGATCGCCACGAGGAGCCACTGGTACAACAATTTTCCTCACTCTCACCCTCACTCTCGGAATTAAATTCTCAAGAAAATTCATAATTTCCATAGCCCCTATAGGAACATGTTTGTGTATTTTTGTTACTTTTCATGCCTTACAATATCTTACACAAACCCTCTCTCTCTCTCTATCCACGTGATACTCTACATTGAGAAATTTGATTGGGAGAACATTAATTAAGTCAAGTTAGAATTTCGCTACGAAATCTTTGTATTCTCTGTTAGTGCCGGGGTTTCTTCTTTAGTATCATAATGCCATGTCGGAGAGAAAATGGTTGGAGCAGATGGGTACGCGAGGCATGTAAATCAATGAAGCACTAACAAAACATAGTACAATTATTGTTGAAGTTGTCACTTCTAGAGAGGAGTGGTTGTTGCAGAAGCTTTAGAGAAACCTCCACGAAGACCTCGTGGTATAAAGCAACTTGGTTACCCTACCAAGTTTTCTAGAGTGACATCCCTCTTTTCAAAAGTTGCATCGATGTCGATGTGCTTTGGCCTTTTGAACGATATATAATATATCACATTGACCTTTTGAATGACAATACCCTTTCAAATAGATGATTTCATGAGATGACGTCATAATGTAGAGTACTAGAACGGGCTCATAATTTGGTTTAAGACTTTAGGATTACATTTAGGAGTTGTTTGGGAGGTTGGAATGTAATTAGGATTACTGAGAATATGAGAGGTGTTAGAATAAGTTAGGAATCGAGGCTGGAACGAAAGTGAGATCGTGAAGTGTGAAAACGGTAGGAAAGAAAGTTGGGTTGAAAAATTGTGTGAATGGAATGAGTTTGATACTACAAATCGGGTTCAAAACACTTAATCCAAACATGTGCTTTAGATTGTGTTATTCCATCATGGGCTTTCAACCAATTTGTAATGGAATGGGCTTGGGGTGTAGAAGTTCCCGTGTAATAGAGAGAGAGAAAATGATGGAGTTCTTCTATAAATGTACAAACTTCAGTAGTGAACATGATTCAAGTTGGTGGAGATGAGTTATTTAACACTAATTTACGAAGTCGGTGGGCCAAACACTCCGTTAATGCTTGCTACCTGTATTATTATTAATGTTTTACCCTTGAGTCCCTACACCTTTGTAGAAAAAGATTCACATTTAATATTGGACATCTCAGCCATTGGACCCTACCTCCGTGGCCCTGCCTCAATAATGCTACTTTTGTCAATGAGTATCAAATCTTGTCATGGGCTAGATGCTTCTTTCGATGCCTCATATTCCGTAGAAGCAAGATTTGATACTCATTTTCCATAGCTATTTCTAAAATCCGAATTTATTTATTTAATGTTATAAATATCATGGATGAAAGTAGATGCACATAACTTGGTGGATTTCATAATCTTTTAATTTATTGCCAATTAATTCTCATAACTCTCCATGTAACCCTATCATTTTACACCTTTCAAACACAGCTCGACAGACAATCTCAGTTTCTTCACTAGTTTGCTCTATAATTGCTTCGGTTAGGATTTTCTTTTTGTTCTCTTATTTTTATAACTTGTCACAAGCAAGACGCAAGACCCCTGCTCTTTTTTTTATTGCCAAGAGGGTGCAGTTTTGGTATTATCTCCTTGGGGTAGGACAAATTTTTTTTTTTTTTTTTTTTTTTTTGTTGTATATGTATACGTATTATCTACTTTATATACCTATATATTTTAGAGTTTTCAAATATAAGAAAATGAGTCAAAATATTTACAAACATAGATAGCTATTTGAAAATATTTTCAACAATTTTGTCATTTAAAATAATTGACATCAATATCTATTTTATTTTGAAATATGGTTATGATTCCATATTTGAGTATAATGTCCATGTCAATTAACAGTGCTCAAATAATTACATATTATTCCTTTTTCCTCTGTATGTATTATTGTCATTGCCAGATGATAAAAGCATAAAATAACTATGGTAGTGGTAGGGTAGAAGTCGGTGGTTCTATTCCAAAAGATATATATATATATATTGATCTAAAAGTTAAATTCTATTTTTGTTAAACATGATGCACACACGTGTTCCGTATGCCATCTAATTTTTCATCATATGCATCTAAGTTTTTCTATTCTATTGCTGTAAATTAGTGTCATTAATTTTTGAAATATTTTTTTATGTCACTTCGGCATTAATGGCATGTTAGCTATATTGTTTGTTACAATAATTATATAAGAATATGGGGAAATAGTGATAATAACGTTGGACATGTGGAGAGGTAAAGAATAAAATTTCGATCATACTTATGAAATTGAAAATAGCATGGATGGATGAATGCGTTACTTACCTTGTTCAATGGAGATCTAAGAGTGAAACGTGAAAATCATGGTTTTATGAGAAGTGACGAATTAAATTTAAAAAAAAAAAAAATGCTTAGCTACATTCATAGTTGAGTAACCTATTAAATTGTTCGATAGTTTATTACTTGACAAACTTTGTTTTTAGAATGTAAAATTGATTTTTTTTTTCTTTAGAGTAGATTGGGTTGACAAAAATGAGTGTAACCTAAGATACATCACAGTATTAAAAGATTGGTCCCAAAAAGTTTGGCGAGTTTATTTTCGTTATATTTAACGAATGAGGATAAGATTGTAATTTTTCCATGGATTATATCATCAAGTACCCTCTTTTTAGAGGTCCTTTGAAATTTGGCCGAAAGTTTAAAAATTGTGTTTTGCTGACGTCAATCACATGTGGAAGTACTTATTTGACCTCAAAATTCATGTAGAGGGTTTAATTCTTGCTTCTTGCTCTTTTCTTTTACTTCTCGCTCCTTTCTCTTATTTCTGCCTTTCTCTTATTCCTACAAAGATAACTACAGTTTTTTCCTTTATTCTGATTCTTCTTTTTACTTCTCGCTTCTTTCTTTTGCTTTTCGCTCTTTATTCTTGTTTTTCATCAGATATGGCTATAGTTTTTTTTATTGAATTTTTTCCTTTGTTTGGATTCTTACTCTCCCTTCTCGTTTCTCATACTAGCTTCTTGCTCCTTACTCTTGTTCTTCATCAGATACAATTATAATTTCTTTTCTTAAAAAAACTTGCAGAATGAAGAATTAAAAGAATCAAAAGGAAAAACACAGAATGAAGAAGGAAAACACAGGGAAGAAGAAGAAGAAAGAGAAAAAAAGAAAGGAAGAAGAAGAAGAAGATATAGAACTAACAAGTAACGGAAGAAGAACCGAAAAAAGAAAAGAAAGAAGATGAAATAAAAAAAGGAAAAAAAGAAAGAAGAAGCACAGAAAAAATGGAAAAAAAAAATTCACAAAGGGAAGAAGGAAAAAAAGACTAAAGTGGTAATTTCACGGGATGACGATATTAACAAAACACCAAATTTTATTGGTTTTAAAATTTGGAATTATTTTTTATTTGGCCCCTGTATGTACAATTATTGCAATCTTATTCCTATAATTTTTGTTTTGGAAACTTCAGAAAATTGCATAATATATGTGACTCATAAATTAAAGAAAAGAGGAGAGAAAAAGAAAAAAGAGTACGGAGTTTGTGTGTGTTTAATTCTTATCATGTTTCTCCATATCTTATTCTTATCATCTTCCCATATGCCTTCGTCATCTTTTACACTACCATCTATTGTCGCTGTGAAAGATTTTCCGTCAAAGGACAACTGGCTGGTTGCTTATGAACCATAAATTACAACTTTACTATTATTTATTTTCCTCCTACCTCCAGATTTTGATTATTCTAACTTTCTTATGTTCGGGTTACGTGTTCTCTATTTGTTTTGAATTGCTTTTAGGAGTGAAGATAATTTATTCTAGTTTGTGAGAACAATCTCTAATTTCACAAACCGTTCCAAATTATTCATTTCTTCTTCAAAGCACTCAATTGAAGAAGTTTCTTTATATTCTCTTTTTATTGCCTCCAACATCTTCTATGTGTACATATTCACTGGCTTCAAATAACCTCATTCAAAAAATTTTAAAGACTGAAAACATCAACCAAGGGGTGAAAGAGATTCGAACCTTTAATCTATTAGGTGAGAATATATAGTACTTAAGGATGTAATTAAATTTCCATATTCTTTGGTGGTTAAGTTTATTGTTATGATTCTATTAAACTTTCCTTCTATAAATATTATTGTACTTTGGTTATTCTTTAATGAGATAACTCTCTCGATGTTAAAAGAGATTGTTACATGGTATCTTGAGCGGCCAACGAACTTGAGGTTCCAAATAATTACTATGTGTGTTGAATTATTTTTCGACAACTTAACAAATCTTGTATGTGTAGATGTTAAAGTGAGCTTAATTCAACAGTAATTGACATAATCTTCTTTCTAGAGGTTGTTGTTTTGCATATTCTCCCATATTTATCGAGTTAAACAATTATATTTATTTTTGTACTTTGTAAGTCCATGATAGATATCCGACAAAGTATGCCCATGATAGATATCCGACAAAGTATGCCCCAAACACATAATCAAGAACAACTTAACCTCTTGAGTCATGCATATGAAGCAAATATGAAAGCAACATTTGAGTAAAACAGAATAAATGACGAAGTGACCTTAAATCTAAAGCCTAAAACAGAATAAATGACCATATAATATATAGGGAGAATGACCTTTTTGTCCCTGATATGTTCAAGTTTATGTCAATTCTATTTCGCCAACATTTGCAACTTTTTTCAAAGATATATGACTTTCTTATGTCATTCTTGTCTCCATTTTGTCTGTTCTTTTCCCCTCAATTCATAATTACTTTACCATGCTTTCAATTTGTTGGTGCGGTTCGGGGGCAATGTTCCTAAAATTTACGTTGAATTTGTTTTGTTGTATTTATGTTATCTACGATTTTGACTTTGGGATTTAGAGAAATGTAATATATAAGTTCTCTAGCTCTAGAGACACATTGGATCTATAATTTGAATTATTTTCTCTAATAATAAACTGCTCTCCTTCTGTCGTGGAAGTAGTTAACACGCTGTTAGTGAATTACATAAATCTCTATGTTGATTCCTTATTGTTCTATGTTTTTTTATTCACCTTTGATTGTCAATTTCTTAGCCCAGTTAATTTATACTAAATATATGATTATGTTTTGTTATGTTAATTTCATCAATTTGAAAGTTTCAATTTGATCTCTATATTTAAATGTGTTAAATTAAATATTTCCTACCGTTAATGGAGACTTGGTTAATTGCATCTCATTGTGCATACACAGCCGTTGCATTAGATATTCTTTTTCTTTTGTAAAAATGGCAAAACAAATTAAAAAATAAATAACTACGAATGCGTAAAAATCCAAACTACCTCAATCTATGCGAATGAGATGTTACTACCTTATTAACAAACACCTAAATTTTGAGTTGGAACACGTAATAAATTTTCATAGTAATAAAACACCTAAAATACACTGTATTAAACACTTAAAATTATTGACATACCTTTAATGGATTGGAACACGTGTCAAGAAATTTTCAAATTTGAAACCCCAACGGCCGGTTCATCTTCCCAAAGGTAACAATGCACTCTTTTTACATTAATCACTTCCAACCTCGAAGGAATAACCAAACACTCTCAACTATCCCACAATAATCCCAAAACCGAACCCAAACCTCTCCACTACCCTATGATAATTACAAAATAGGTTCAGAAGCTCCCCATCCACTCCATCAATATTTAAAAATTTCAGAAGAAAAATTCACAATTCGAAAGTGAGATCGTCAATCAGTGATACTTCCATTATTATTTATTATTTTTTAAAAAAAGAAAATTAGTTTCAGTGTACATCCTTCCAAACATCTAAATTCACGACAAATCAAAGTTCCAAAAATCTGAAAGCTGGACAAATGACTAAAATTGAAACGCTATTTTGACAAATAGCTAATTGATTTTTTTTTCTTTTTTTTTTTTTTTCAAAAGTAGCTAAGCGAATAAATTTATTAGTTTTATTAAATTTTTAAATGGACAGATACATCCATATATGGTAAGATGCTTAGATGTAATAACCATTTGAATTCAGCGGCGGATCTAGAACTTAGTATCCGAGGGCACAAATGCATATGAAGTTGGAAGTTTAGCCCACAAATTTATATGTAGTTTCTAAATTTTAAAAAATGTTTAATAGGTCAATGAATTCTCGATTTTTGTGTTTAATAGATTCTCAAATATCAATTATGCATCAATAGGTTCTTATATATTTAAAAATGTTAAAAAAATTATATGTTATATTAGACATCAAACTTAACTTTGTGCTTAATAGGTACGATTAGACATCTTTTTAAAATCAATATTATCTATGCATTGCAAAATTTAAAACTTAAGGTTCAATTAAACGCAAACTTTGTTTTTTGTCTTTTAAGATAGTTAATTTTTAAATATTTTAATATTTTGAAATTCTATTAAATATAAAATCGAAATTTATACATTTATTAGACATTTTTAAGAATTAGATTGAAAATTAAAAATTTAAGGATTTACTAGTTACGTGAGAGAAGATTAAAATAGAATTAAGTTTTTTGGGACAGTGTATTAAAAATTTAAATATTATTTTTTAAAATAAAAATAAAAAAGTGTAAATTTATTCAATAAGTTAACTAGTTCATTTTCATTTTTTAAATAAAGTTAACTAATTTTAGAGAGAAGGATTAGAAATATGAGATAGAAATATATTTTTAAAAACTGTAATTCTCTCGTTTCGAACCCGGGTTCATTTATTTTGTATACAGAGAGAAGATTAGAAATTTGAAATAGAAATATGTTCAAAATTAAAAAAAATAATAAATAATAAAAAACTGTGGGTGGGTTAGAAAAACAACACATATCCGCACTACTCCAGCAATGGTTATTTATCTACATTTATAAACAAATAATCTAATAAATTTAACTATAAATATTTCATATTTAATAAAAATAAAAATAAAATATATATATATATATATATATATATATATAAAACGTTGCAATGTCAGGACGTGTCCCCTAGCCCCTTCATAGATCTGCCCCTGTTTGAACTACTTGTTCACATCTTACATAAATTCAAGGGTGAGGAGCGTGAAACTGAAGGACAAAATCTAAGTGTGTTGCTATTCCTCACAATTTTTTAAAATTACTGTATATATTTTTTAATTGGTTAAAAATTCAAATAACATCTCGGAGGTGATGAAAATCATTACAAACGAATCACAAAAAAACTACCACAATTTTAAAAATCAAATTGGATAAACAAAATCAAATCTTTTATCTATACCAAAGAAGAGCAAAGGTAACCAAAACAAAAAGCACACTGATATAAATAACACAAAAAGAAAAGGAATATCAAACATGGTTAGAGATATTTCTTATAAAATCTCCATCATAAGATGACCAAAAGGAAACATCATTGAGAAATGAAAGCCTTTGCTTAGGAGTGCTGATTGATCTTGTCTTAGCCTTAGCAGATTCTGTGACACCCATATATGTTGGATAAACAGGGGAGCAGCTTCTTCCCATGGAACAACTATTATCTTCACCACTTGATGAGTTATGTTTTAAATGGCAAAATGATCTTCTTGGGAATGAATATTCTGAGCTTATATTCACATAACTTCCAATCTTTTTCCCATACATTTCTTCTTGATCATCACTTACTAAATTTATGTGCACACTTTGCCTTGAACTTCTCCTTGGACTTTCTTCTGCCATTTGGACATTTCTTCCTTCCTAAAACAATTCACCAACCCATGAGAATTTTGGGCTAGTAGAGTTTTAAGTTGGTGATTCAAGATATGTCATATATTCTTGTCTAGAGTTTGTTTTGACTTTACCCCTAGTGTTTTGATAGAATCTGAACATAACCTCCCTTCCTCCTTCCTCCTTCCATACTCACTCTATTTATAACTAACAAGCCCGACAAACTCTCTAAACTAATTCCTAATATATCCTTAATATCCCTCTAACACTCTAATATTATTTCCATCACGTTTGACATATAGTTTCAAGATTCAAATCTCCATACTCCACATTTGTTGAACGAGAGATCTCATGTTCGAACTTTTTTACCCATCATTTCTCCTCATGATTTAAGTGCACAAAGTTGAAAAGCTGCCTTGCATGTATTCTTACTTGTTTAAAGATAATTATGGGGAAAGGAGAGAACTTACTCTGTGTGAAAATGAGTATTTCAACATTCTTTCCCTTTTGATAATTGCCTCTTGCTTTCTCAACTGCAAGGCTTCAATGCCCTTTTTAGATAGGCTGCTGCCATCCCAGTTTCTCAGACTGTTCAAATCAAACTGACATATAATAACAAACAAAATTTTAAGTCTAAGTACTCTGAATTATACTTTATAAAGCTACTAATTTACATAGAACTTCCTATGTTATTTCTACTTTTGTATACCTTTAATTCATCTTCCTCAAATTCCTCCTTTGGTTGGATGAACACCTTCTTCCCACAGCTGTTGCAACTTTTCTCTGGAATAAGATTTCTTTTCTTAAACATTTTTGAATTCCTTCTTTCCTCGATTATCATCGGTCGCTTCAAAAGGGCATCTATTCGACGTCTCACAGCTCGACCGCGAACTATTGCTTGAAGTCTCACTATTCCCTTTAGCGCTCTTAATGCCTTCTTTGCCTTCCTCAAATTTAAGATCAAGATTGAGTGAGTTTGGAATGACTTTCTAAAACGTGAAACCCTTTTTTTCATAAACACATTAAAAGTACTTCTCGCCGTGGTCATATCAAACTTTACTTGAGCACTATTCTCAAATTTGTTTGTAAAAGAAAGAAAAAAGAATAACAAAATCTCCTCGTTCAAAAACATGAGCAAATGCAGAAAAGCTTACAAGATATCCCCTGAAGTAACTTTGAATCTTAATGGCAGCCGAGATTCGATCTCTCTTCGAAAACGGACAGTAGGAGCCCGAGGCAACTGTAAGGCGGACGACCTCCGCTGCAGCATTGGCAGCCGCAACTGCAGCCTCGGCCGCAGCTGCTGTGGCAGCAGCAACACTCAAAGCCTGCCTCCTCCTTTCATCTGTTGCTTCACTAAGTGTTCTTTGTGGTGCTGCTGCAATCACTGGGCATTTCTTAATCTTGAATCTTTCATTAACCCATCTCCACTTTCTAGATTTCTAAACATTAGAAACCAAAGCCAACAAGAATAATAAAAAACAATTCAAATCTGAAACCAAAAAAAAAAAAAAAAAAAAAGTAAATGAATCCAACCTTTTCAGATTTTGCTTTGGGTTGATCAGAACTAAAAAATCTCTTGACCCAACCAAGCCAGCACATTGTCTTTGCCATCATGGATCAAACACCATTTTCCACTTCCTCACAATCCACCCTGCATCAAAAGAAGAGACATCATTCTAAGAATTCGATTTCGGTACAACGATAACGTTCATATGCAACTCGAGCATAGTTGCGATTGAGACATTAGTAACTTTTCTCGTAAGTTGGAGGTTTGAATCTCGCTTATATTAGACCATAGGAAAAATAAAAATGGTGAAGAAAGAAGGGAAAACCTCTAATTTTTGGTTAATTAAGGGAGCATTAGAGTGAAGTTGAAGGGGCTTCTGTGGCCTTTTTTGCTACTTTATCTCTCCTTCCCAACTGTCAAATTCACAACTGCCATAGACTAGTTCAAAGTGTTTCTGTTATGGTGGAAGTACTTAATTGACATCTATTTCTATGTATCAAGTCCATATATGTGTGGTTTCATTTTCTAAACTTTTGCATGTGAGACCAATCTTTCATGATGATGATCATGATTTATTTGGTCCCATTAGGTGGCTCATCTTTTGCAAATAATCTTGTTTATGTCAATATATATATATATATATATAAATTTCTCTAATTTTCTTTCTTTCTTTCTTCCTTTGTTTAATATATTCTTATGTCCATTTAATCTGAAGTTTTAAATTAAAAGTGATGAGAATTTAATGGATTAATCAAATGCTTTTGTTTGCATATATTACTATTCTAATAAAAATATTTTATTTTGTTCATATTACATGGAAGATTCTCCAAGAATTTTAGTCTCTTGATTTTGAAAATTGCGTCTATTTAGTCTTTAAATTAGAAAATTCAATAATTTAATCTTTCGACTTTGAATAATTTGGACTTTATGTCGTATCTATTACTAACTAAATGATGTGGCAACATTTTGATGAGAAAAATCTCAGCCTTATTTGATATCTCATGAAAGATAGACTATGAAAAGTTGTCAATAATAAAATACATATAAAACGTTAATATATATGTTTGAAGCAACATATGAAATATGTCAATTATAGTAATGAGATTCAAAATTTTGTAGACTCTTTGCATGATCTACACTGTAGAGGGGCAGTCAATGATTTTTCCTTTGTTAATCGTAATTGCAATTTCATTGCAAACATGTTTGCTTCTCATGCCCGCAGACATTAATTGACATCTATTTGGCTTGAAAATCATTCACCATGGGTGGATTCCCTTCTAAACACTAACTGTTGTTTTCCTAACTTTTTTTTTTTTTTCCTTCTAGTTGCTTCTTGTCTATTTCCATATAATAATAATAATAATAATAATAATAATAATAATAATAATAATAATGTCTTAAACTATATACTTTTTTTTATCAATATTTTTTACAACATACCAAAGTATGCAATAAGCATGTCACGTTATTATTTAGTTAATTATCTATTATTCAGAATTCAAATATGAGAAACCATATTATAATAATATAAACTAAAAGTTGAAGGAATAAATTTGTAATTCAAGCTAAATTGAAATATTAAAAAGCAAACATTTTTCGACTTTGATAAGAGGGAAATTTCAAAGCTTCTACCAAAAAGGCTTTGAAAGTACACAAAAGTTCCATCACCAACCTCATCAATTTTGGTACCACTTTAAATCCTTTTCTTTGACAATTAATAGTTGGTTGTTTTTTTTTTTTTTTTTTTTTTTTNCAAGCATGCTTCAAAAGGTCCAATTCATTCCTTTAAAAGCTTTTTTATTTTATTATTTTTCATTTTATATTTCTTAAATCATTCCCTTAGATTTCATATTTTGATTTTAATAATAAAATTTTCTCTCATGGGCCTTGGTTAGCATATCAAGGCCCACCAAGTTGGTCCCAATTATCCATTGATCATGAGCCATGTGAACAGTTTATGACTTGTTCAAAAGAAATTGAGCCTTTTAAAATCTCTTGCCCTCCTAATTGTGGCCCATAAGAATGAGATCAAAGTAGCTTTTGAGCTGTTCCAATAACACCTAACCTACAAAAATAATATGTACTTTTAAATAATAAGCTTATATTACCATTCAAGTTCATGTACCAATTTTTTGAGCTGTTTCATAATTTAATCATTGTATTATTTTTTAAATAAATATTTATTATATATCGTCAAAAATAGAAAGAATATATATATAGATTTCTCAATACTAAAATTATTCAGTTGTATAATAATGAAAATTAACATGACAGAACCACATGGAAGTTGACATTAGCTTGTGTTAATTTAAGTTGGAGACTAAGGCCTTATTTGGATGGACTTTTTAAGTTTCTTTTATTTATAAACATTTATTTAAAATCTTAGAAAGTCAATCCAAACGCATCTTAGATCAATAGAATAAGAAATATTTTCTCCAAAAAATTAACAAAAAAAAAAAAAAATCGAAAGCTTGGTTGGTAACTTTTTGATTGTTGTTTTTTGTTTTTGAAAATTGTCTATAAACAATCCTCCTGCTTCTAAATTTCTTGATTTACTATCTATTTTTTTATGAATGCTTTCAAAAACCAAGCCAAAGTTTGAAAAAGAAAAGAAGTAGTAGTTTAAAAAACTTGTTTTATTTTTTAAATTTGACTAAGAATTCAACCTTGTATTTAAGAAAGACATAAATCATTGTAAGAAATTGAAAGAAAATAGACTTAATTTAAAAAAACAAAAACAAAAAATGAAATAGTTACCAAATGGAGCTTTAGTTTTTTGTTTTTAGTTTTTGAAAATTAAGTCTATAAATACATTTTCCACCTCTAAATTTCTTGTTTTGTATCATTTCTAAAAATGTAAACTGAGTTTTGAAAACTAAAACAAATATTTCTTAAAATCTTTTTTTGAATTTAGCTAAGACCTTTTTTGAATTTGGATAAGGTTCGACTTTTTAATTTAAGAAAAAAGCAAAGCATCGTCAAAAATTGAGATGAAAAAAGTTTAGTTTTCAAAAACCAAAAATCAAAATAGTTACAAAATCATCTCGAACAAGTCAAGAAAGGAAAACTTGTCTTCAATTTGGATGGTTCATGCTCATATTTAAATGTCTTGATAAAGCTCTCATGAGTTTGCAATTGTTTCAATTGATTGCATGTGATCGTTCAAATGAGTCCCCCCATAACCCCATTCAATTGATAATTCATTTGCTTTTTCTTGCATTCTTTTATACCATTGCTTTTCTTTGAAATACTTTTATTCCCATTCCAAATTGACTGCTATTTCTGATCAAATGTTGTAATGACATCAAAACAATCTAACTAATTAATACTAATTTGATTAATTTGGCTAAAACAACCCTACAAGTTTCAATCCCTATTTCCAGCCATATAATCTTCTACCTAATAAAAAAGGTATAATATTATTGTAAACGCTTGAAAATCTATTGTCGACCATCTTTACATCTACTAGTGCACAATACTTTATTAAATAATAATAATAATAATAATATAAAAACTTGTCATTGGTCTCAAAAGTACTTCTTTCTCCCAAAGTTGCAATATGACCACCGACTTTATGTAAATAATGCTTCAAAACTACCATTCAAATAGAAATCAATTTAGAATTCTAGATAGAAATTGGGACTTGAAATATTGTGATGATAATCTAGAATAGAAATTTGAATTGTCACATTCGTAAACCTAGAATAGTTCTAGAAATTTGAATTGTCACATCATTCTATGTCACAGCCACAGTGGTTCAAGATTCCCAATTTCATGTCTACAATTTTAAATGGATTTCTACTCCAAAATTAGTTTTGAAACATTTATGAAAAACTAGAAGTATTATTGGAACTTTTGGAAGAATATGAATATACATTTTAAACAAGTGACAAACTTTGAAGACTAATGTGAAATATATATATATATATATATGAGTGGATGGGATAAGAAAATCTATGGACTCAAGATGATTTCACTATGTAAATGGCCATCCTCCATCCTAATCCAAGATTTGAGAGAGAAAGGTTGGTGTGTGATGTGGATGATCCTAGCTCCTCTTGCCCAGTTGCCATAGCCACCATACCCACTATGCCTTGCAAAGCATAGCCAAAGTTTGTTTTTAGTCTTGTGAGGGCAGCACCAATCCAATCCATGGTTGTGTCCTACAAACACTGCCTACAAATCATCTTCATTATTTACTTTCTAAACCATTATTTAAGGGAAATTTTGTTTTCTTTTCTAATAGTTAATTAATTAATTAAGATTTCTTCACCTTGTTTATATGTAATTTAATATATATATATACCTTGACCGAAGGTCTTTGTTCTAGTAGACTCATGATGCCAAATTCAGCTTGTTGAGCAGCAACTTTCTCCTTGTTAATTGAACCAACACAAGGCTTTTCTATGGAATTAGATGGAGCTACTTCCTCATATGCTTCACTTGGTATGTGCCAAAATACAATCTCTGGTACCCTGGTCTTCACAAATGCATTGTTGGATCACAACCAAAATAAACAACTTTCATCGAAAAAAAATGAAGGAATAAACAAGTATACAAAAAAGAAGAAAAAAGCAAGCCGACAAAAAGGAAATTTGGCTAAAGAAAGGGACTCCTATCATACGAAATAGAGCCTACATAGTAATTACAAAACGTCTTTGAAATCACTAGGATCAACATGAAATGTAACAAGGGACCAAACATCATTAGAATTCCTATCCAATGCAAGAAACACGCGATTATTCTACTCGTCCCAAAGATTCTACGATATATAAGTAAAGGTCATGCATTACTCTTTGGATTGTCTTAGAAAAAAATCTCACTTATATATCCATGATTTTTTCTTATCTAGTCAACGTGAGACCAAAAGTTAAAACATTCTAAAATTTCCTATAATTTTCTTAATTCCCTTGCATTTTTAGAATCTTTGAAATCTTTGTTAGAAACAATAATTTTGATGAAACCAGAAGTAAACGATATATGATCATACTATTTTGGAGAGTCTATTGTTCCTAACAATATTTCTAACTCTACCCTTTATACAACTATCTTAATTCTAACCGATGTGAGACAATATTTGCATTGTTGGAGGGGAGGGCAAGAATCATCATCCATACCTAAAATGAGGATTGAGTTGTTGTGCTGTTTGCTGGAACCATTCTACTTGAGCACTGGAAATTACTTGGGGATAAGAACCACCACCAGAGTCTAAGAAATACAAAATCATTACTGGTGGTTCAAAATCTTGTAAAAATGGAGAGATTTGAATGTAATAGTTGGATACACTAGGCCACAGATTCTTTGGACCATTTCTAGATTGTGATAACTTGCTGTTCTCCACCTCATTTTTCATCAACTCCAAACGTTGTGTGCCTCTAAACTCACATTCTTCTTCTTCTTCTTCTTCTTCTTCTTCTTCTTCTGATCCTTAATCAAAAATAAGACAATACAATCATAAAAACTTCCAAATCTCACTTAAAAAATCAAAACAATACAATCATAAAAACTTATTCCACAAGTCTAATCTTGGTTCTTATCTTGGCCGGAATTTTTATCAAGCATAAAATTGATGGTTCAAATGTGCCACTTTAATGTTTTTGTCTCGATATCAATCTTGGTCGAGATAGGACTAATGTGCTATTAAAACAATGGTTCAAAAAGGGTTTTATTTGTGAAATATAAAAACTTATAATTTGTGTTATTTCAGATAATTTATTGTATATATATGCTCACCTGAACATAAAGAAACATCATCCCGACAACGACGTGTAGGAATTCCGGTGGAAGAAAACCAGTCGATTGGCCACGAAAATGGCGCATCGTCGTGATTTCCAAACACACTGGCCCATGGAATGCCTCTGGCTTTTGTTGGAGAGGTTGCCTGATCCCAGTACAAACTTGCATTTGCTGTTGGTATGTTGTTTGCTGTAATCACATCTCCAAGGTATACTACCAAATCTATATATGATCACAATTTCACTTATTACTTCCTTTGTAAATCCAGATACATGGATTACAAATGTATGTTTAAATTGATCAAAGTTAAAACCATTCGACTTTATATTCAAATAATGTTGTTTAATGGTTAATGTTATTAATTTCTTCTAAGTGGTAGATGTTCAAGTAGAAGGCTACCCCAACTAGTTTAGAATCTTCTAAGAATATCTGCATAACATAAACGTAGATTAGACATTTCTCTATATTTATCTTGAAGATTGTAAATAATAAGTGTCTTAAAAGAAACGCCCTAAAAACATCTAGCATCTCTATAAGAATAAATCTCATAAAAATATCTAAGATAGTTTAGGTCCTAGAAGAGCATAAAAATGTCTTCTTGCTTGAAGTTCCAAGGATCTTATACTTAAAATAGGACGAGTGTTCTCATATAAGGAGAAGTGAGTTGTTGAGGATTGAAAGAGTAAGTGACCACCTTTGTACTTTCTTGATAAAAGTTTATTTTTTTTTCAAGTGTTTGTCTCCCTTCCTTTTGTACCAATTTTCATCAACCTTCATTGATCAATATATCTTCTCCTTTTGTACCAATTGGCTATTAATGTTATTATTAATCAATACCATGTCATTTTAGATTATGGTTACCACAAGTTAAATTCACACATTAGTTTCAATGAAACAGAAAGAAGCATAGATATCAAAACTCACTAATTGCAATTTTAAAGTTTGGTCTTTTAACGGTTTATGTCCATCTAGTCCTCCAACTTTTAAAAGTAACTATTAAGTTTCCTAAACTTTTAATTGTGTCCTTGAAGTTTTAATTTTTGTCTAATTGATCCCTAAAAATTTAAACTTCTTTTTTAAATTAATTGATCTATTATTATATAAATTTGAATTTTATGTTTAATATAATCAAACCCTAAACCTTAAATTTTGGGTATAGTAGATCAGTAAATTCTTAAAAAAAAAAAAAAAAAAAATAAAAATCAAAATTAAGAGACTAAAATTTATAATTTTAAGTTTGGGACTTTTCAATTAACACTTGCCGGACTAAATTCACTTTAACCTCAAAATAAAGTCTCGCACACAGGTAATTAGTTCGCAAATAGTACATATGATCTTGATCACTGTAGAACAAATCTCCAATATAAAACTCAGATATGATGTAAGGTTGTTTTTTTCTTTAATCTTAAGAATTTATAACTAAACAAGACAAAATGAGCATAGCTTAACTGCCAAAATGTTAATAGTTCTATATTGTAAAAAAATAAATAAATAACACACATAATTTAAGGTTAAATTTGAATGAAATTGAAAGTAAAATTAAAAAAAGGAACCTGGGTTCTCGTGGTGGAGGACAATGGACATGAGTCTAGAGGAATTGGCATCTTGAAGAGGACCCCAATCAGTCCAGGCATCCTCCCCAAAATGCAAGTCAGCAAAGAGAGCGATGTTGAAGCTCGGGGAGCCTGATCGGAACCGGAGAACACTGCCCGGGGCCGAGGCGGTCAGGCACATAATTGTGCAGGTGAAGAAGGATAAGAATATTGTGATCCCATTTGCCATTGAAGGAGGTTTGTATCATCTCCTACTGCTCCTGTGGAGAGAGACCTTAATTAGGTTCCTCCTTTGTTGTACATTTTCCTTTTGTGAAATGGAAATTGAAGTTTCTTTCACCAATGCTGTCTTTGTTGCAAGGGCAAGAACTAGATGGGTCCAATCCTCTCACAACCATTTATTTGTTTGGTTGCATCTGACACTTCGAATATTCCTTCAGCATCTCAGCCTTGAAACAGACACTTCCTTTGTTTTGGCAAAGTGTATGTATCAAACAAACATGTGTCCGGCACGAATACGTTCGTAATCAAACACGTGGCCGACACATTAAAAAAGTGTCTTAAAACGGGAGAAGTGGTGGCGGCGGTTGCAGTGGCAATAACGCACAATGACGGTGGTGCCGACAAAGACAAGGGATGATTCGAAGTAGGGGTGAATTAGCAGCAAATATAGGTCAAGCAGCTAAAAACAATAGAACAATACTCTCTTTTGAGTGTATCTTTTGTTTAAAAAAAATTAAGGGACTTCACACTTGTAATAAAATAAATAGGCTAATATTTTCATTATTGATTAGTTTTGAGATAAAACTAGTTATACCAAACCTAAAGAGGTGAAAGATAAAAATAGAAAGAAAAATTGACTATCGGTACTTTTAAATTTTAATGACCGTCAGTCATCATCATTTGATCAACAATGACACATCATGTGTTATGTCAAAAAGCATTAAAGAAAGGGTGATTTTTTTCTCTATGATTTTATTGACGTCGAAAAAAAAAAAGCCTTGACAATTTCTTAATTTGTTGTAATCAAAGATATATCAATTTATATACCTAAATGGTTGTATCAAATATAATCTTGAATTAATAATTGGATCAATTTAAATTTGTTAGTGTATCAACTTACCTCCATCACTAAATTTGGTTTTAGAAAACATCATGTTAGACTTATAATTATAACAATTAAACTCGTAAAAATCTTTCATTAGTCTATCAATTTAGAGTCTCCTTTAGAGTTTTCTTTTGAAAACTATCCATGAATCAACTCTCATTATCCATTCTATAAAACCAACATTTGAAGAAGTCTGTATACATGTGATAATTAATGTATAAATGATTTCAAATCTAGTAGTAAAGATGGTTTATATTCATTTGCTTATTAAAATTTAAGAATTTAATTGATATAGATTATAAGTTCCACACAAAATTTGTAGAACAAAATCTGGAGGAGAGCGTAAATTAATACACTTACAAAAATTTGAGGTTTAAATCAATATAATTAATATTTCATAATTTTAATTAATACAACCCTCAAAGTTTAGGGATATAAATTGATATATTCCCATGATTAAAATGTTTATTGATCTTTTCAAAAGAAAGTTCATCAATACATGGACATATTCATAAATTAGAGAGTTCGATATGATACAAATACCTATAAAACATAAAAGATATCATCTATAAATCTAAAATGCAAAGATATTCACTAATAACAATAGAAAAAAAAAATTCCCAGTTTTAAGTTTATATGATTTTTATAAATTTTTTATTTGTGTTAGTATATTGATATATCATAAAATTAAAATATTCTTAGTAAATGTATGACATAGTTTCAAGTGTGTGAATATGAACAGTGTTAAAGATAAACACTTTTTCTTAGTATTACAATGTGGGGAAGTGAAAACCTCTTCTTTTAGAATTGTTTTCAAATATTGGAAAATGAACCAAAATATTTATAAATATAACAAAATTTTATTTTGTCTATTGGCGATAGACCATGATAGATTACTGTATGTGTCTATCTATGTCATGATAGACACAAATAGATTATAATATTTTATATTTGTTTGTAAATATTTTCAACAGTTTTGTCATTTAAAATAATTTCCTATTTCTTTAATAACGGTTGTTAGTATATTCTTTAGGGTTGTTTTCAAATATAGCAAAATGAGTCAAACTATTTACAAATATAGAAAAAATTCAATGTTTATCACGATAGACCGCGATAGATTTATATAGCTCAAGTGATAGAAGTCTATCGCGATCTATCGCTGATAGACAGTAAAAATTTTTCATATTTTATAAATAATTTAATATTTTTCAATTTAGAATAATTTTCCTATTTTTTATATAAATTGAAATTTACTCATTTAGATGTTAAGGTAGACATCTTTTTAAGTCATATAAATGGTGGGATACTAAATGGAAAAATTAATTACAAGAATGAACAACTATTTTTTAAAATAATATATATGTTCTATTTTTTAAAAAAATTATATATGGACAAACATAAAAATTGATATTTGAACAAAAAAAAAATTGTTAATTAAAATAGACATTTTGAAACTTCGTACCATATTTTCCAAACGATTTCGTAAGTTTCATATTTTTTAAATCTATGTTTGTTTTCTCCCAATTTTCTATTTATAGTTATTTATCTTTCTTCACAAAATACTTGAACTATAGCGTTTTTTAGTAAATAACCATGGAGTAGAAGTTGAAAGGTTATGTCATTAACCTAAGCTCACTTTATCAAAACAAAAATAGAATCTTGAAAACCACTTTTTTTTAGTTCTCGAACTTTAACGTTTTTGAAAATATTAGTAAAAAAATATAATAAAATATAGAAGCTTATGGATAAAAGTAGGTTTTATAAACTTAAATTTTCAAAACCTGATTTTTTTTTTTTTTTTTTTTTTTTT
>QLSR01000081.1:1058227-1087610 GCA_031780015.1 Citrullus colocynthis
TTTTTTTTTTTTTTTTTTTTTTTTGACAATTTTATCCTCCATGTAAGCCTACCAAAGTTTACGTAGAGAGATCAAAAGGCAATTAGATTTCAACTTGAATTTTTTTTTATTATCACTCACATATCATTGATGGTAGGGAGATTTGTCATCTACTTTGCACAATAGTTATATTTAATTAAAAGGTCAAAAGTTCAAATTTTTTATAAAATTTGTGCCATCACCTTCAAGATTAGAGATTCTATTCTTCATCGACTCCACTCGTATATTGTAAAGTATATGTATATTGACATTTACACTTTTTAATACAATAGCATTTGGTGGATTCGAAGCATAGAATTGATACTTGCTGACACATAATGCATGCTAATGAAACTTGCTGGGGCATGTTTACATTTTGTTTGAATACAGTGACAGCCTATGGTACGTTTATACACTAAATGGTTATAAACATCCTAATTGTGAAATAATAATAATATGATCCGGTGAGGAAAGAAAGTTTATTTCTCCACCGACAGAAATGGAGTTGAGTCTTTCTTCCCTGATCAATCTGTATTTTGTATTTAATGAAGACTACAAACAACAATTACTATTGTCATTATAAAATTACACAACTTTCTTCGTTTCATCATTCATCTTCATGGATCGAATAATACCATTTTTTTTTTCTTTTGATTTGACACATGTCGGACTAACAAACAACAGAAATTTTCTCTGTTTTCAGTTTTTTCCATCACCAGCAAACTTCCACCATACTCGCTCGCAACGATTCTGTAGAGATTAGAGATTACCCTTTTTCTTTTATTTTCTTTTTCCTTCCCATAGAGATCCCAAAAGGGAAATGCCTTTGATGCCATTGCAGCTCAGATGAGAGCTTCCCTTCCAAATCCACCCACCCATTGAACCACAATCCATAATCAAATTAGAAATTGAAGAATACCCAACACAAAATGGCCTCCAATCAGCAGACCCTTTTCGTATTATCTCTTGTAATCTTTTGGTATTCATCTAATATTGGCGTTCTTCTTTTGAACAAGTTTTTGCTCTCCAATTATGGCTTCAGATTCCCAATTTTCCTCACAATGTGTCATATGTCCGCCTGCGCCATTCTCAGCTACTTCTCCATTGTTGTTTTCAAGGTTGTGCCTATCCAGATGCTCAAGTCCAGGTCCCAATTCCTTAAAATCGCCACGCTTAGCCTTGTTTTTTGTGGCTCTGTCGTCGGTGGCAATGTTTCCCTTCGCTACCTTGCTGTATCCTTCAACCAGGCGGTCGGTGCGACGACGCCGTTTTTCACCGCTCTCTTTGCCTATTTGATGACTCTTAAGAGGGAGGCTTGGGTCACTTATGCTGCTCTTATCCCTGTTGTTGCTGGGGTTGTCATCGCCAGTGGGGTGTGTTTGAGTTTTCGTTGGACACTTTTAATTCTCTTTTGTTTTTATCTATTTTGTGCATCTTTTGGTTGCATATACGCAAAATAAATTAAGATTCCTTAGCATTAGCTTCGAATTTAGCAGGCCAGATCTGGAATAATGCTGGATGCAAAGCCTTAAACTATTTGCTGGACCGAATAGTTTGAGTATTTAGCGATGGGATCCCAAATCTTAAAAGGCACCAATACTCATTGATTGGTTCAAATGATGATATTGTCTTCCATTTTCAAATAGGCCATTTATGAATCATTGGTTATAAACAGATGAAAGTTAACGTTTATCAGGGCAGGCTCAAGTGTTATTAATCATTAACCTCAAAAGAAACAATCTGTGAAGTGTTCAAGTGCGATGCTAAAACAAATGTAGCCTGTTGAGTGCGTATGTGATTTTGAAGGGGATAGTTTATGGGATTTATTAGACAAGAATAGAGGGTCAGCCCTCAGCCTTCAAATTAGCAGATTGCTGAGGCAAAGTCTTTACCTGTTTGACTTTAGTAGTTCCCATTTGAGAGTATTCTATTCAGAACACTGTTTCTACATGTAGATTGATTTTTTTAACATGTAGTACTTGTGTTATATTTTCTTTATGGAGTTGTAAGACTTTTGACTTTCTATGGTTGATGGCAGGGTGAGCCGGGTTTTCACCTGTTTGGATTTATTATGTGCATAAGTGCAACTGCTGCAAGGGCATTCAAGTCTGTTCTTCAGGGTATCCTATTGTCTTCTGAAGGGTAATTGTAATTGTCAGAAACTTCCTTTCTTTTTCTTCTCAATAAATTTTCTGTTGTCAAGCTATTGCCCCAATTTCATACAGTTACCATCTAACAATTCAAATCTTTGAAGAATCACTCTCATAACTAAATTAGTTTGATGTTACATTTTTCTTGTGGAACATTTTAATGTGGAAGAGTCAAGCTTGCATGGAATTGAGTTATAAGTAAGAAAAAATGAAAAATGTGAAACGCTGATGTGCAGTTGATGTAATAGACCACCATGTTACCTTGAGTAGTTTACGTGTTGATTATTTTAGTGTTGTATGTGCATAGTTATTGCTTAAATGCTACAAATTCCTAAGTAGGATTGGATAAATTTTTCCCTATGTTCAAAGCCCATGTCCTAAAAGGTCTGCATCCTCCATCTTTATGGAGGTTGCTTTTGTTGCATCATAAAGATTCTGTTCCTTCTTCGGAACTTTGTCAATTCATCTAGCTGTATCTTCCCTCTCTGAGTGACAAAATTATATGCTTGCTGTCTGTTGATTGTTGGCAGGGAAAAGTTGAACTCAATGAATTTGCTGCTGTATATGTCCCCAATTGCAGTTCTAGCCTTGTTACCTGTAGCACTTATTATGGAACCAAATGTTTGGGATGTTACCTTAGCACTTGGAAGGGACCATAAATTCATGTGGCTTCTTCTTTTGTTGAATTCAGTCATGGCTTATTCAGCAAACTTGTTGAATTTCTTGGTTACTAAACATACCAGCGCACTGACACTCCAAGTAAGATATCTTAAATCTTCTTCTCTTGTTAAATGGTTCTAGGATACTACTGCCATAAGCCGATATTACTTTGTTTTCACTGCATCAGTCCTCCCAGAAATCTGTGAAGAGATTTCATTGGATTTGATTGATCATGTCACTTTTTAATTTTTGTGTTCTTTCCTTCAAAAGAAAAAATTAGAAACAACTTTTATTGTGGAGAGATTAGGGAGGTGGTTTTCTGGAAGGATAGGGACAATGCTCGTTGTTTGGGGGGTGCCTTTCTCCAAGAGAGTCTGGCCAATGTTAAGGATGATATTAAAGGGCTTTTAGATTTTTTATTTTTTATTTTTAATAAAGCAATTGCTTTCATTTAGGAAAAAAAAATGAATGGATACAAGGGCATACAAAAAACCAAGCCCACAAAAAGGGAACCACGCTGAAGAAAAGGGATCTAATCAAGCAAAATAGTACTTCGAAAATTTGAATGGAACTTATAGATGTCTTGTCTCTAAGAAGAGCAACATTAAGGATGACAGACTATAGTGCATAAACATGTCAGAATTTTTTTTTTATGAGAAACAAGAAATATTCTTAAGACGGAAAAAACCTCAGAAGATATTCCTTTTCTTAAAAGAAAACAAAACTATCATTGATATTTGAAAAGTTACAATATGAGATAAGAAAAGGTTTCATATTCAAATTATGAAAAACTGAAACATTGTTAGAATGCCCACCAACTAAAAAAGTTCACATCAATGCCTCCTTTGGTATCTCTGGCGAGAGAGGAGTTAAATAATTTTGAGGGCTTGGATGGATCTTAGATTTTTAAGTAGGGATTTGTATAGTTTCTATTTGATTAGATGTTGTTTTTTTATCTTCATTTCCTATTTGACTTTGGATAGAGCTCTGGTGAAATTATGTGAGATTACTCCTTTGGCAACTTTTTCTTTGAATAAATGTCTGCCAATCTCAACTTGCATTGTGTGGTGGACAGAATTTCTGGCAAAGCTTGTGGTAGCTTAGTTTTCACAGTTCATTTATGGTATTCTCTGTAGGAATCTTCAAATCCATTAGAACTCATGCTAATGACATTCCTTAACATTTGCCATGAGCCATAGGTTTATGTACAGTATCACTGATCCTACGCAAAGCAATTGATTTTTTCTTGCATTGGAAAATTATGCTCTTTTTTGGTGTGAAAATATCAACTGCTCTCAAGTTACAGCTTAAATTTCCATGTTTATTTTTGGAGGAATCTTTTGTACTTCCTGACATGGGCCATTTTGACTCTTTGGATATTTCATTAAGCAATGAAATTGTTTCTAAAAGAATGGAAAATAAAAAAAAAAGTAAAGTGAGGTTGCCTCAAATTTGGCTCGATTATCATGTAAATATCCTTTAGGTTTTATTTGGCTCGATTAGACTCCCTTCCTTTAGTGAGAATCCCTTTTTTGTGGGCATAGTGTGTGTATCTTTTCTTTTTCTTTTTTTCGTTTTTTTTTTCTTTTTGTGTGTGTGTGATGCCCTTGTATTCTTATCATTTTTCTTTTCTCAATAAATGTAGGAAATAGACAACGTAGAAACTTTTTTGGATGTTGACAAATGGGCATGAGAAGGAGCATTGTTCTGTGGAAGATCCTTTACTACGATTAGCAAAACCTTGGGATGCCACCACTTCTTTGTTTTGCTTTTCTATCAAATGCTCTTTTAAGTAGAATGAATTCGGCTATGTGCACCCTCCTCTAAATCTTCTTTGGGAGGTCGATGGTTAGAGGATAGTCAAGAAAGGTGGGAGAGTATTATATTTATGATAAAACCTAAGTCCCTCAAACTGAAGCTGAAAAAGTGGAATGGGAGGATGTTTTGGCACCTAAGAATCCAAAAACCGGAAATCATTTCTAGGATCCTATTCCAAGATTCCAGGAAATTATCTTTAGGGACCTTAAACTCCAAAGAGAGGGTTCCTCCATTCTCAAGATTCCTAGGTCGATTAAGGCAAAATAGAAAAAACCAGATTCCAAGGTTGAGGAGGAAGGTGGATCTCATTCTCTTATTTATCAAATTGGAGTGTGGTGTTTAAATTCATTTATGGTGGTCTGTGGATAGGAAATTCGGGCAGCAAAAATATAGACCTCCTCTTCAAATAGTTGTGGTTCTCATCAAAACATCTGACTTCAAGCTTTGTGGCATCAAGCTACGGTAAGTATGTGTTTCGTTCCAATAACCAAAATTCTTGTTTAGTTTCTTAGAGCACCTTTAGAACTTGTGGCAAATGATCCCTCTCTTCCTTTGGGACTCTGCTCATCTATTCACCTTTTCTATGGGAAATATAAGTGTAGTTCTGAGAGAATGTTTGGCTTCGTTTAGAGCCCCCTTCCTGCTTCTCTATTCTTTGCCCTCATCAAAAGATTTTTGGTCGTACTTTTGTTTGTAGGTTTTGGGTTTAAGGAGTTGGCTTCTGTTTGTCTTTACTTCAGTGGGTTGTTCTATTGTTCTTTCTTTGGTATTTAGAGATAGACCAACATTTATGGCCTATTGGACCATCTGGATCTCTCATCTAACTCTATTTCTTTGGATTGGCTCCGTTTTTTACTTCTTCCCCTACTTGTTTCTTCTCATTCAATTCATTGCTTGGTTGGTTGCCGTAGGAAGGATTAATGCCATTGACAATCTACAGAAAGCCTTCTCTTATGTCTTGGGCTCAACGTCGTGTTCAGTTCTGTGTAGGAATTGAATAGAAAGGATCTTAATCATTTTAGTTGTGCCCCTTTTACCACTACTGTGGAGTTGATTGTGGGAGAGTTTTAGTTTATCTTTTGTGCTTATCAAGCATTCACAAGATGATGAAGGATGATCTCCCTTTTTGGCAGAGGGGACATGCTCTCTACTAAGCTGGTTTTATCAATGTCACATGGTTTCTTTTGTTGATTCCTTCCCCAAGAAAGTCTCTAAAAAGCTTCTTCAAAGCATTGGAGAGATTAGAGAGGATGGCTTGTATAAGGGTGAGGTGCCCTCCTTTTCATATAAAAAGTTTTCCCTTTGAGTTTGGGAGCTCATTGTTGGTTCTCTGAATAATATAGGAGCCCAACAAGAGGAGTGAATGTGGATTGTGCCATGAAAGGAAGCCTCTAGCTAGGCCAGAGTTTAAAGTAGGCTGTTCGATGTGAGTCCTCACATTTGATGCACAATTATTTGGGTTTGCCATAATTGATATTGGGACGGAATGCTTCCTCAAAGATAGGGACAGTTTTTAAAAACATTGTTTGTGTACTGCTTGTTAAGAGAGGAGAAAATAACAATGTCATGGATGATTGATAGAGAGATGTACCTCCTTGATTGAATACCTATAAGAGCTTGTATTTTGCGTTTTAAGTTTACCTTTGATAATAATGGAGAAAACGGCACTAGATATACAAGCCCAAATCTACTTTCTCTGCAGCCGGTCAAAGTCTTTGGTATGATGCGCTCATCTTAGATTTTTGTGGAGTTTTAATTCTTCAACTAGTCATTTTAACTAGATAGGATAAGGACACGTAAAATTATCGAATGTGTTCTACTTCCAAAAAAAAAAAAAGATTACTCAAAACTGCTTCTACCTAGATTTTCTTTATTTAGTTTTTTTGCATTTTGAAAACACAATTGAAATCTAGTTAAATTTTAAATGTACTTATACCGCATGTAATTTTAAAAATAGGCTGTGATTCAAACATAAATAATTATTTTTAGCTAATAAAAAGGTGAACTTAATGTTAAATGTGTATACTACATGAAATTGGTGAAAATAATTATAAAAAAAAAAAAGAAATAGAAATAAAAACTGTATTTTTGTGTTACTCTTTTTTTTCCCCCCGGAATTTGCCATTAAATTAGTATTGCAAATTCAATGAACCAGCTACATCACATTCCTTGATACCCGTTAGTGTGTAAAGCCATTCATTTCAAAGCCATAAATCAGTTTGAATGAGAAACTTTCCATGAGAGATGTGTTTCTAACTGCTGCAATCTGTTGAGAATTGTGAAGTTTTAACAGTTGTTACACGATAACAGGTGTTGGGGAATGCAAAGGGAGCAGTCGCCGTTGTTATCTCCATTCTTCTGTTTAGAAACCCTGTCACAGTCATCGGAATTGGTGGTTACACGATAACAGTTCTCGGAGTTGTCGCATATGGAGAAGCGAAGCGGAGGTATAGATAATCGGATGTGTGCGGAGAAGGCGAGGTATGGGATCATCACTATGATGATGACCCATTGTTATTCTGTGATGATCAGAAAAATATGAAGAAGAGTTGGAGATTGTTTAGTAAAATCATAGGAAAGATGGTTGAGTAGTAATTCTTTTTGTTCTATTCATTTGTGTTCCACGTTATCTTTTGTAGAAGATATTGTCCCTTGTTCATTATCAAGTTAAGTTGAGTTTTCACCACCTCACTAAGAAGAATATATAGTTCAAATTTGATTGATCTCTGTAGAGAGCTGTTTGTTGCTAATATCTCCTTATTTTCCCTTTCTCTCTCATGTTTTTTTTCTTTTTTTATGGATAAATTCTAATGTTTAAATTACTGTTAAATAGAAATCCTTGACTAAGAAAAGGATGCAGCTCCCGTTTTGGTGGTCTTAACATTTTTATACTTAGAAATATTCATATTAACATGTTTTTACTTTTAACTCCAAAATTTAGCATGTTTGACTTGAAACAATTCTATGTTGAGTTATCTCGTAATTTTTATGAAGCAAGTAGATGAGGACAAGAGACAATTTTTGTTCTTGTAAGTTATTCGAGACAATTAATTAACCTAACTAATGCCAAAACTTACTTAGACCATTGATATCAAATTAATTGAATGAAACAACTCTATCAAAATGAAACAAGCAAAAAAAAAAAAACAATATTCATCATAATCAAACAAACATCCATCGTGCATAATAAAAATCATGGTATATCAATTGAATAAATGATATACTTAATATACTTATATATCATTGGATAAATGATATACTTTATATACTTATATACCAAATGTAAATTATATCAATCGATTGATATACCATGTATAAATTCTATCTACATAAATAAGGATAAAATTAGAATAATCATACAAAGCAATAGTCAAATTTAAAATTTTTGCTATATTTACAAATTTAGAAAACCATTGATTGATTTGTAAATACCTGTCTTTTTCACTCATTTCAACCATTAATTAGTTTTTACATTTCGAAACAATAACCTCTAAATATTCTCTTAAAAAATGCTCAAATATGAGAGACCATAACATATATTTAGCCCATAAAGAATTTAAAATATGAAAAAGTAAAATTCCCCCAAATTGTTGGAATGATGATTTTTCTACACATACACAAGAGCTCAATTGGTCTTGCATCATTTACCTTCTTAAGGTGCTCTTATTCCACTAAAACAAAAAGATACCAAGAAAGGATAAAACTTTGTTCTTTTCTTCAGTTGCAGCAGTTGAGAGAGAGAAATTGTAATAATTAACAATATTCTTTTGTTAATGAGACAAAAATTTGTGATCATACCGCAAGCTTAAACAAAGTCCATTCTTTATCATCTCCAAAACAAATACAGATGCCTTGCTTGGTAGTCTTGGAGCTGGGAATTTCAAGCCAGCTCTGGGCCAGAAGGGATTGGTTCATAGCCATCATGTTGGGCTGTGAATACTTCTTTACGAACAGGGATGAACTTCAACACGACTGCAACTGGCATGCTCACAAATCCAATCAACACACTGAGTCCCCATAGTTCCCAGCTCAGTGGTACAGTGCTTGCAAAAGCTCCCAAAAGTTCTATAATTATTATTTGAAACCCCACTGTGGATACCATTACTCCCAAAAATATCCAGCTGCTGAACATCCCTCGGAAGATGTTGATCTTTTCGATCTCACGGCTGTTAATTTCGTTGAAAACCTGTAAATAACAACCATCCAAAGTTGTAAAATGTGTTGAGTCATGGCAAAATATTAGAAGCATAGTTGTTTCACATTGGAAAAGTTAAAAGAAGTGATGAGCTCTATGTACTACAAAAGGAGTCTATGGCTTTGGTTTCAAATCGTCTTAGATTGAAACACTTTAAGTTTGAGTGTACTAACTCTAGCTAAATTCCCTTTTTGTATTCTCTAGTTTCAAAGTGAGGAAAAGGGTGTGAGTGGTACATATGCTTTGAGAGAATGTTTTCTTTGTAATTAGGGTTAGGGAAAGATTTATGTGTGATTATAATAATTTTTCACATAGTGGAATTTTTTTAGTTCGTGGTTTCTTCTCCAGTTTGAAGTTTTTCAACGTTAATTCTTGTGTTTCTAATTTTATTGTTTTCTTTTAATTTCTCTGTTATTTTTCTGCTTATTCCTACTGCAGTAGTGAGAGGTTTTTCCCAACAAAATGAGTGTGTCAAAATATATGAGAATTAAGCTTAAGAAAATTTTGATGGACAGTGTTGCACATAGCTTTACCTGGCAGAACACAAATGAGTTGAATATCAAAGTGTTGAGAACTTTTGTGGAATCAGATCCATTAAGTCCAAGAAGTTGCTTTCCCCCAAAATTAAGAACTGCCAGCACAGCAAGTTGATAGATACTCTGACCAATAATGTTCCTCCACATGGCTTTGGTAATAAAGTTAACCCCCTTGGGAATTGGAGGTCTCTGCATAAGTCCATCATTTGGAGGCTCTGTGGCCAGTGCCAAAGCACCAAGAGTGTCCATAATCAAGTTCACCCAAAGCAACTGTACAGCCGTAAGAGGAGCAGATCCTGAAAGTCGGATAGGATTAAAAAAATCATCAATTTAGTCATTTTCAAATGGTCTTACATAAAGGAGCAACTTCGTCGATGAATACACCTGAGAGGCAAGCAGAAACGAAATTGATCACTAGAGCAACAATGTTAACTGTTAGCTGAAACTGCACAAACTTTTGTATGTTAATGTACACCGCACGTCCCCATCTCGCAACATTTACAATAGTTGAAAAATTGTCATCCATTATGATCACATCGGCATTTTCTTTGGCCACCTGCAAGTCATCCAATGAAATTCCATATAAAACCAGTATCATCAGACCAAAAAAAATATAATGATGATAGTAAGTCTCATCATTAAAATCCTTCAAACAATCACCCGATGATTATACAGATATCAGCAGTCACTAGTATTTGCAAAATTTGTTTGAAATCATTAAGATAATAAAAGTTTAGTTATCAAATCAATCAATCTTCAGTGAAAGGCGTAAGGAACGTTCTTCCCCTATCTTTTTGTCATGGATATGGTAGTACTGCCTTGGATGCTATATAATGTATGTAATTTAAAATTTATCCCAAGTGTGGTAAGTTCCACTAAATAACCTTTACTTGATGGTCTCCTTCTGCTACTGATCCTCATCACTTTTCTTCATAAGAGCTACTTTGTACCATTTTGAGGACTTATCAGGGTTAGCTACTAACCAATCCAAGAGCTTGTTCTTCCATGCAAGATAGACCAACATAATGTGGATGATCAGATACCAATGGTTAATTACTAGCCGGTCCTCTCTTCCTATCAACCTAGGTCTCCACACAATCTTTTCTAAATTATCTTCCAGGGACGGCAACCCCTTAATCAAGCGCATTTTGCACCAAAAAACAGATTTGGGCTTCCCACTGTTCCTTTCGTTGAAATGCTCCAACTAATCAGGTCACTTCTCATGAGCTTCCATGTGTATGGTTGCAATGCATTTATCCTGCCCACTAAAGTGACTTAGAAGATTGAATGTCTGCTTAGGAATTTCTATGGGAAGGGAGGACAATATTCTTGTACGTACAAAAGCTTCTTGGGAAGATATTTGTTTTCCCTTTTTAGAAGGCAGCTAGATATCAAATAGATTGCTTTGTGGAACCAAGCAGCCATCGTGAAGCTCCTCCTATGCAGGCTTTGGCGTTGTGCTGGCATACATTCTAAAGGGAAGTGTATTAGGCCTGTTCACCCAAAATTGCGACTTTCATGACGTTGGAGGAAGATTTTGAAGAGCATTATGAATTAGCTCAGGCCCCAAATCAAGTACATCACTAATAGTGTCATGCAATGTTTTGTTAAGCATGATCCTTTGCTCTTGTGTGCAAACTTAACTTACATATGATCTACGGTGATAAGATTATCTAGGATGTTACCAACATCCAAACAACCAAAGTGGCAGAGTTCATAGGGAGAGTGGACCTGATCTATATGTTCTATCCACTTCCTTCATGTTTGAGATATATACACGAGTAATATATGTATACCGTAGATTCAGAGAATTAGAGTTCTCATAGAGTCAAGGATTTTCTTTTGCAGCCTTGTAGAAATGTTGTCTATGGTGTAGCTGAGGCAACTATGTGGAGAAGAAAAACAGAGTGATAAAAAATATCATACGTACCAAGTTTGGGTTTTAGGAAGTATTTCGATAGAAGTGGATTTCATTATTTCATAAACTAATCTGACATTTTTATCGTTATGCCCACAAGTAGCCAACACGTCATGCACCCAAATTTGGCTAGTAATGCTTCTCTCTTACCAAAAATAAAAGTTGTCATAATAGAATTACGATATATAAACAAGGATCATTGGTAACACTTGGCACAAAGATGTTATAGAGGAATAGTTTTAATCAGGAGTTATCAAAGACAAATAGCCGCCGTTCAAATTAATAGACTAAATTTAGATGGAGTCTGGAGAGATACTGCAGTATGAGTTCAATCAGCTTTGATTAGAATACAATGACTTTGAAGAAGAAATTCTTGGGAGGTAAACTAGTAGAAAACTCTGTTCAGTAGTTTGCTAAGTAGAATTAAGTTGCTTCAAAAAAAATCTGAGCCGGTACTGGAAAGAATGTTTTCTTCTGATTCTTTCTACCCTATAATTAATTATGCACAGTATGCATATAGCAGAGGCAGAAAAGAAAAAGGAAATCTAAGAACAATAAAAATGAGTCCATGTATTCCAGCCAGTTGCAAGCAATTATACCATTACTATTTACTTAGCTCATGTACAGACCTCAGTTCCGGCAATGCCCATAGCTAGTCCAATATCTGACTCATGCAAAGCTGGAGCATCATTCGTCCCATCTCCAGTCACTGCAACAACCTCACCCATACTTCGCAAATTGTTAACCAATGTGTATTTGTCCAGCGGCAAGGACCGAGCCATCACCTAAATCCATTGCAATTTATGTAAAATATGCAATCATGTTCCAAGAAAAATTAAATATAACTAATTTCAAGATTGAGAGAGTAAACCTGCAGTTTTGGTATAACTTGCTTCATCTGTTCTGGAGATAAATTACGGAAGTTTGGTCCTTCTATAGCTAAACCATCGGCTGTAAGTATACCACATTCTTTAGCAATAGCCTTTGCTGTATTAATATTGTCACCAGTGACCATACGCACAGTTATTCCAGCTGCTAAACAAGTTTTAACAGCTTCCTTGACCCCTGGGCGTACAGGATCCTTGATCCCAACAATTGCAATTAATGTATATCCATCATCTGGAATTGATTTGTCACCGGATTCCTCTATATCTTTGAAGGCCAAGCAAAGTGTCCTCAAGGCTTCATTGGCAAAACTATTGATAACATTTGTAGCATTATTTACCTTCTCTTCTGTTAAATCGATAGATTCTCCATTGGAATCAATATACTTGTCACACATACTTAGTATTATTTCAGATGCACCTTTGACAAAAGCTCTGACCCCACCATTAGGAAGCGCTACAAGTACAGACATCTTCTTCCTAACAGAATTGAAAGGCTCAACCTTAAGTATCTTATATTCTGTACGTTGGGCACGAAAATCCCCACCCAAATGGATGCCAAACTCCAATAGTGCTGACTCCGTTGGTGTTCCACCAACGATTGAGTTCTTCCCCTCTTTATCTTTAGTCACTTCGCAGCTGGTATTTTGAAATATGGACTGCAAAAATATGCCTAGAACATCTTCAGAGATCTCTGATTTCAATTTGTCTACACTCCCATGGTCTTTATTCTCCATAAAATTTTCACATACCCATGCACGGCTAACTATCATATGGTTTGTGGTTAATGTCCCAGTCTTATCTGTGCAAATGCAACTGACCGAACCCATTGTTTCACATGCAGACAGATGCCTAACTAGTGCTCTTTCATCCATCAACTTCTTCATAGCAAAGGCAAGGCTTAATGTCACTGCCAGTGGTAAACCTTCAGGAACTGCGACAACTATTATGGTAACTGCAATGGCAAAGAAATCTAAGAGTTTTAGTGCATCACTTGAAGTCCACTTTGTAAATTGATGGTGAGCAGCTTTTTCTCCGAGAAACCTTCCTGTCATCACCAGGAATGTCAATACAGCAAAAGTCAAACCAATTTTACCAATAAGAGTTGCTACACCATTCAGCTTCACCTGCAGTGGAGTCTCGTCTTCTCCTCCCTCACTGAGAGTTTCCATCAGTTTTCCCCATTCAGTTTTCATACCAACTGTTGTTACCATCATCTTTCCAGATCCATCTTGCACTTTGGTTCCTGATAGAAGAAATGGTTTCTCCTCATCTATGTTCACTGGTTCACTCTCACCTGATAAGCTGGATTCATCAATTAGTAGACTATATCCTGATATGAAAACCCCATCAGCGGGAACCTGATCTCCAATGGATAGATGAACAATATCTCCAACAACCAAGTCATAAATGGAAACTTTTTTCCTCAGCCCATCCCTAGTGACATCAACATAAATTTTTTTCTTCTCCCTGTCAAGATCCTTGAATTGCAAAGACTGCTTGTAATCACTAATAGAAGTAACCAAGACGACCAATAATATACTGAGTAGAATTCCTAAACCATCATATGTTCCCTTCGGCCACCCTTCTGTGGCAATACCAACGCCTAAAGAAATTAGTGCACAAAATATTAGGATGATTAATGTCAAGTCGTGTAATGCTTCCCATACAAACACCCAAAAGGGTCTGGAAGGTTTCTCTGTGTAACGATTGTAACCATAAATCTCTTGTCTCTTGGATGTATCTTTTTCACTGACACCTGTGTCTAGTGCGACAGAAACTTTCCTTGAAAGTCCTTCCACACCACCATGGAATCTCAATGCCTTGTAATCATGGCTACGGACTATGGATGCAAGCTCATCTGGATGAATACTATAGCCAGCTCTCCTAGCCTCATCTGACAGATGGTACTCATCCCGATTCACGGCTGCACAAGAGTACAACATACATAAAGAAAACGATAAAAACTTAATAATTGTGATACAATATCAAAGGATTGAGAGTAAGCATAAGCCATTACCATCAATAAACTGTAATGCTGCCTTCTGAACATAAAGAGCAACTCGAATTTTTTCCTGGTAAAGAAAATAGAAGGAAAAAAGATGAAAAGAAAAGGAGAAATACTCTTATGTATAAAGTAATTGCTGAAAATTTGTAGTACAGTGCCATGGAGAAATAAATCAAGCAATATATTTAACTAAAGAACATCACAGGCATTAACGTTGTCCCTCCCTATCTACAAAATCAAAAAGGCAATGGAAATGTATTCACAGCCATTGAGATCTATGAAATAACCTAGACTTAAAACTAGCCTCCAGCCCTATGCAATTCTTCAATTTGTGGAATCAATTTCCCATGGAAAGGGTGACATAGCAGAAAGGTCCTGATGCAAAGCTAATGAGTTGGGAATAGCTTAGTTGGAAATGCCTTTGGGAGGAAATCATTGAACGATAAACTTTAAACTATAGTTTATCGGAAGATTGTTACATGTATCGATCAAAGAGAGGAAACAAAACTAGGAATGGCAGGATAACATTATCTTCAGATGGACATCTTATGGTCCGATCCTGTTTGATCTACGCAATTAGCAACAAAAAGAAAAAAAAAATGGATGTAGACGTGACTTTTGGGACGGTGGAATAAAGTGATTGAATCAAAGGTTGTCTAATGATCAAAAGTAAAGGAAGGGAAGCAGTGGTAGAGTTGGTTAGGCATAATTGTTTATTGTGGAGCTCTTCATCTGCTTTTTATAATTACTCCCTAAATCTAATTAATCCAAGTTGTGGTATTCTTTTCTAAAGTCTAAGTGGGTAGACTAGATATAGAGAACTAGTGACGTAATTTAATTGGGAATAATTTTGCATTCTAGTATACCTCTTTTGTGGTTGCAAGTGGATGTACTCCCTACTCAATAAATAGAAGGTGCTTCTTGTTTCCAGAAAAAAAAGAAAAAAAAAACTCTACCCTTTCCTTTTATTAATGCACTAGATCTATATAGAACCAAGATTCTTAAAGGCGTCTATTTTATTTCTGGAGCTTATAGTAACTTTAACCTGCAAATGAATAAATTCTCACTTAAAAACTCATGAGTATACCATTTTTTTATGAGAAACTAAGCTTTATATTATGGAAAAGGAAAGAACGCACACAAGGGATATAAAAAAGAATTAGCCTGCCATAACAACCAAAACAGAAAAGCGAAAAAGAGAAAATATCAACATAGAACTCCTTGGTCATAAACACTGAAGGAAGGTGTTTTCACTAGCCAACTAGCTGTATTGCATAATGTCCGCCTCTCCCAGGAACTCCCGACCCGGTCAAAGAAGAGGTTCTAAATTTTTCCAAATAGACTTTCTTCAAAACATCCGGAAACAATCTTATAGAAATCACATACATATAATCATATCTAATATAATACAGAAAGTTCAAAATACGACCAAAAACTACAATTTAATTAGAAAGGAATACTCATAAGTCAAATGTTCTATGAGATAGCAAAAGAGGTAATCCTCCATTTAAACCCAAAACGTCTCTTCCCCAAAACCTTATTCAGGAAGTCCCAATCTACCAATAGCCCTTCTCAAAATCAACTATAAAAAGGAAGCTTGCATGCTTTCTCCTCCTATAATCTTCAATATCCTCGCTAAGAATCAAAACGTAGTCCAAAATTTGACGCCCAATAAAAAAGGCTCCCTAACAGTCTAGAATCGCAATCATATTAGGCAAACTCTTCCTCAACCTATTTCCCAACTCCCTCATAATGATCTGTTAAAGGTTTGTTTTCTCTCACCCACGATATTTTGTTTGTTGATTGCTTTTTCTTTTGGCTCACATGCATACGAGCCCTCTCCTTGACCCAATTAAGTAAGTTATTTTGGAAGGAATCTGAAAACCTTGCGCCCTTCCTTCTCTTCATTCATGGATTTCGAAAGGTAACTTCTTCAATGTGGTTAGTGGTCCTGGGAGGAGCCACTCTTCAGCTACTACTGAAAGTATGAAACTTTTCAACGAGTTGATTAAAGACGGTTTTGTTAAACCACTAACTTAATAATGTCGAGTTTACTTCAACAAATATAAGAGTACATTTGGCCCACCGAGGGTAGTTAATAAGTCCGGAATTAATATATTGGAGTTAAGAAGTTTTGTATGAGGTATAGAGTTGTAAGATGTAGTTTTTTGATAAATAAGCAAAATAGAGAAAGAGGGAAAGATGGAATTCTCTAATAAATGTGCAAACTTCAATAGTGCTTATTATTAAAATTGAGTTGTTTAACACCAACTTAAGACGTTGATGAGCCAAGCGTTTGCAAAAGTAAGGTCTACTTTCCACTCTAATAGAAATCTATGTTCCAAATTTGCTAAAAACAAAGCTTCTAGATTGGACAAAATCAAAATGGATCCCCTCCCTGTTATTTTTTATTTGGGGGATGAATTGAGGGTTTCATCCTTGGTGAATTTTTAAAAATATGATCATAAATTTTATGAATAGTTAAACCACCAATTGCCCCTCCGGAAAATAATATTGAAGGGTGTTGGGGAGTTTGTTATTCCAGTATGATTGCTAATAGAAAAAACTTGAACAACATGTTTCTGTAACATGTTCCGAGTCATGTTGATTCTGCCTTGAACTTATATGTTGATATGTGTAGTGCATATTTGCTAGTGTGTTTTTCTATCCTCTGTAACATGTCTGCAACATGTTAGGACATTGTTACGTGAAAGGCAAAAGACTCTGCAAAACTTTTTTTTTTCCTTATCTGTCAGCAGGATTTTGTAGATTTTGTGGCCTCTTGTCCTTTTCCATGCAAAGATGCTTTATTATTTTCTTGAAGATCTTCTCAAAACTACAATATTGGGTTGGCTACTTTGAAGAATATCAGAGTCATTTGTTTTGTGTGTTTGCCGAAAACCACAAGTGTGTCAATCCTTAGGATTGTGGAAGTTTGTTGCTGTAAATCTTAAGGTGTTTCTATATATCGTCTTGAAACTTTATCTGTTACTTGAGAAGGAATTCTCAACTTAGGAGGAGTCTAAGTTCATTAAGTGGAGTGGTCTTCATTTGAAAGTGAAAAGATAGAAGTTGAGAGGGTCTCACAATTAGGGGGAGCCTAAGTTTAATTGAGAGGGAGTCTCATGCTTAAAGAGCATAAGTGTTCATTCACTAATATTCTAACACTTAGGAGGAGCCTAAGTTTTATTGAGAGAGAGTATCACACTTAAGGGAAGCCTAAGTGATCTTGCGCTAAATTAGACTATACTTGTATCACTATAATCGTCATTTATTTACAAATAAATAGGATGTTGTAATTGTTTGACTTCATATTAATGAAATTATCTTTCTCAGGCACACTTCCCCCTAGACATAAGTGTTATTGCACCAAACTGAGTTACCAAACTTTGCATTCTGTCATTTAGTATTTTTATCTGCACTTGACATTATGTCCCTGGGATCGTTGTAAGTTGTAACATTGTGTTTAACAAGTTACATTGTGTGTCAGATAACCTTGGTTTGAACTCAAAACCTCCGACCACCAGCTTTAATACAAGTTAAATTATCAATTGATCCAAGACCTTAAAATAATGAATGAAAATAAATTTAATATTATATGCATGAATATTTTCAACCCGAATGAAGATCTTTTGCAAAGTAAATTATATTTTAAGACCATAAAATTCAAGTGTCTATTTTATTTCTGGTTATTCTATAGTCATACTACTCATGTATTGCATGATAGACAAGTTTATTTTCCTTAGCATTTCATGTAGGTAGAATTATCGTGGCCGTAGGTTGGGTTGAAGTGTCACAATCTAACTTTGAAATAGTAGATAGTGACCCCACTTGTGCAGACAGTGTAGTGGCGACACAAGAGTGTCGACACATCTGGCAATGACAGAGGGCCAAGTGAAGTGTCGTGATGCGACCAAGGAGGACGGTGCATCATCCAACACACCAAGATAAGTGGGCAAGCATGTCAAGTTGAATAACAAGCAAGAAGACAAGCATTGGTGTCATCTGCAGTGTCAATGACAAGCTTAGCGGGGGCCACGTGGGGCCCCGGGCCATGACCTAAGAAGTGGGGGTCTCGTTGCGAGTTTGGACAAGCGGCTCTGAAGTTAGATCCATATTGATGGAAGATAAAAGCACGTCGAATTCCAATGTCAATCGGAATTCAGACGAGCGCTCTACGCTGGTGAGTGACCACTCGCCACTTTGTATATGCATGAGTGCCAAAGAGGAAATTGTTCAAAATGTACCACAGGGGGAGGCATGGTGTCAACTCTCCACCACCCTTGGGCCCTATGGCCTAAGTGAGCTACCCCGTGGCACACGAGTGTGTCATGGTGTGGGCGAGCGTTGCAAGACGAGTGTCTTAGGAGTCTTCCATCGGGAATGGAATCTCGAGGACAGTGTCGGACGGACGGGTGTGCCGACATTGCGCCCCTTCTCATGGGCTGGAGGTTCGATATAGTACCCGGTATGCCATTTTGGCTTGGCATTGATCTGGCATGGACACAGGAAGGTTCATGCCTAGATATGTCCGGATGGATGGATGTCCAGAAAGTCTCGAGTTGGAAAAATACCCATGGGGTGATTGTGACGGTTCTCGATAAGCTGACCTGAGCAGGAGAGAGAAAGCTGATGTCATCCCGACACTCGGGATGACATCCAAAAGCATCTGTGGGACTCGATAGTCCTCGTTGACACGATATTTGTCCGAATTGTCCCGATAAGCTGTATAATGTCCCAGAAAGCCCCGGTAGAGCATTATAAGCCTGTTTGGCCCGATGAAGGGTTTGAACTCATCCCGACAAGGCTCCGAAGCAATGTAGAATTACGGGAGTTGTGTTGTTGAGAATCACGATGACAAAGGGAGTCATGAAGAAGGGAAGTTACACGTACAGGTGACGTGTAGGCCGAATGAAGTCAATTCCGCATGAGTTTAGTTCGCTTGAGGACGAAAGAACCTCGCTTAAGGTCTGACAAAACTTCAAAAAGAGTGGGCAAAATGTAGATTGGGACTTGTGTTTCTCTTAAGGCTGACCATGATCAAGCGTGAATCATGGTGCCACACGGCTAAAGAAGTATGACCGTGACAAACAGCATCATCGCAAGGTTCGGTTGAGAAGTCATTTTTTTGTTAAAAAAATAATAAGGTTAAGAGACACATTGAACTCAATCTAATTGGTTAGATTATGAACTTATTTAATTATCATCTCTAAGTTCTCAAAATTTTTGTTTTCATTTCAACATTTTACGTAAAATTGCATTTTAATGCTTACAATTAATATTTAGTAAATTATCTAATATACAGCCGGCAAAACTATTATTCATCTGGATAAATATTGAAAGCTACACTTTAAATAGAACAATATCTAGTGTATGTTTGGAAGTGGTTGTTAAATTAGTGATTTTAGAAAAATGAGATTTAAGTAAGTTGATTTTAGAACATGTTTTGTTTCAGGCCTTTAAATGTAATTTTGAATTATTTTGTTTGGACTGAAAGTGATTTTAGAATGACCAAATTACTAAAATTGACATTTTCTAATTAAAAAATGATCAATACACAAGTGTGGGTAAATTTGCTGTTAAAAATAATTATTATTAAATAAAAAATAAAAAGTGGGCCTAAGTATGTGGGATTATTTGGGACCAATCAACACACATTTCAACTCATTGTTGAGAAATAAATTCTAAATGATTTTAGATTTTCTAAAATTAATTTATTGCTTAATATCAACTTAGAAAGAGTTGTGGTTTTAGCAATAACAAAAGTGATTTTGACCAACCATTACAAGTTACAGGAATATAATTAAACATCAAAATTAAAAGAGTTGTTTCTAAATATAGCAAAACAGGCCACTTTATTTACAATTATTACAAAATGTTGCCATTTTATCTTTATTTTAGAATTATATGTAAAGTTTAGGAAAAAAAAAAAAAGCAATTAGAAAAACATATGTCTTTTCTCCAAAGTCTAATTCTTTCGTTCTTTGACACCATCTCCAAACCTGAACATGTTCTCTCTTTCACTTAAAAAACAAAAAAAAAAAAAAAGCAATTAGAAAAACATATGTCTTTTCTCCAAAGTCTAATTCTTTCGTTCTTTGACACCATCTCCAAACCTGAACATGTTCTCTCTTTCACTTAAAAAACAAAAAAAAAAAAAAAGCAATTAGAAAAACATATGTCTTTTCTCCAAAGTCTAATTCTTTCGTTCTTTGACACCATCTCCAAACCTGAACATGTTCTCTCTTTCACTTAAAAAACAAAAAAAAAAAAAAAGCAATTAGAAAAACATATGTCTTTTCTCCAAAGTCTAATTCTTTCGTTCTTTGACACCATCTCCAAACCTGAACATGTTCTCTCTTTCACTTAAAAAACAAAAAAAAAAAAAAAGAAAAAACAAAACAAAACATGTTCTGTCTTTAATCTCTGCCATTCATCTGCTTTTCTCTCTCAAGACGTGTTGTCATTCTAGTTTCTCTCTAAAAATGATCCTCCGTATTTCTTGTCCACTCTAAAATTGATTTTTCTACCTAACATTTCCACCCACTCTTGTATTAAACTAAATACTCGTTGTTTAGGCTCTATGAGCTCTAATATCATATTAAATAGTACGGGGTCTATTTCAAAACCAATTGACAATTAAGGGAGTAACATATCTATCTTATTAAGAATGTGAGGTCCTTAGGTTTTCCAATATCAAATCTTCTAACAATCATTAACAAAATAGAACTACATCTGACCCTACAATATTTTGATATAAAAAAAAAATTGTAGAATATTAAATTTTAAGTAAGTAACCATCACGGATTAAAGCACATAACCTCTTAATCTTTTATCAAAGTTATGTTTCCCTATTTACCAAAGTCTAACACATGATAATTTGTTTTGGAGTAATTTTAATATTACAAAATCATTCTTGTCATACTTAAAATTACTGCAAATGATATTTTTAATCACTCAAAATCAATTTAATATTTGATTTTACTTTCAACCATAATTTTTATATTGTTAAAATTGATTTTAAATTATCAAAACATTTTCTGAGTAGTTTTAGAAATAATAAAAGTATTTTAATATCAAAGAATCACTCACAGACATACCACAAATCCTGTCAAGACTAAGAAAATCACACATACTCGAAAAGATAAGAAACGGGGAGAATAAATAAAGATAACAATAATTACAAGGAGAATAAATTATATGCAAAAAAGCGTAGAACACAAGGTATCCATTCTCAACCCTACGTAAGGGGTTAAAAATTGCAACTTGGCACCCACTACATCAACGTCCTCAAAGAAATTCTATCCTTTTAGATTTTCTTTTTCTTTTAAATTAATATTCTTTTAAATTTTAGTGCACTACAAATTGCCCCACGAAACTTCCACGAAATTTCTCCTTTAACGCGCTTTTGCACGCTTGTCAATGAAAGCGGTTCCCATTTCCAACTACTTTCCTCCAATAACTTGACTTTTTTATTTCTTTTTTTCCAAGAGGACTTTTTTTATTTCTTTCTCCATATCTTTAGCATTCATTGTCTGCCATCGTTTTCAAATTTTGTACTACTCTCCTAGAATTGTACTTATGAAAATTAATAAATAAATTTGAAATATAATTATACTTACCTCATTTTGAGATCTTGCTGATATGACTTTCATAAACTGAAAGAAGAAGAATTGTCCATATTCTTATAAGGTAGAGAGTTTCTATGGTTATCGAGTAAATTCCTTTTAATTTTTTTTCTTTCCTTCCTATTTTGTAATTTATATCTATAAATATATTTAGAATTTTAATTTGTATATAATATAATATTAAATTGGATAGCATGACCCGCCTAAAGCATTTTTTTTCTTTTTGTCTAGTTATCATATTTGAAAAATTAAATTCATAGGAAAAAATAAAATATCTCACATTTGAAAGCTTCTTAAAAGGCAATATTCTATAAAATACCATCTTTACAAAAGGCATTATTTTATTTAACGGCGGCTTTCTAAGAAAAAGGTAGATTTATATGATTAAATATATTTAAAATAATTATTCAAAATAGTATATTAAAAAGAAAATAAATGAATTCGTTAGAAAAGTTTGGATATTGTGTATCACGTTCTAATTGGCCAGATTGATGCCACAAGGTCAACTATACAAATCAGCGTCACATGACCTACACACGTGACACGACCGACCAATTGCGAAAGGCCATTTTATTTCTCTTTTGAGCTCAACAGCATAGTAATTATTATTTTACAAAATGAAATATGTTCTGATTGAAAAAAATGAAATGTGAATTAAGAGTTGAAAACTTTTTTAAAGATATTAAATATAAGCTAGCTAAATTTTTTTAAAATTAATATCAAAACCCCAACTTGGCAACTATTAGAGCTAAACATGGACGAGATAAATAATATATCTATATCTTTCTCTAAATTTCGTTTGACCAATATTGTGTGAAACTTATGATTTGAACCAATTAAAATTCCAAAATTTTCACAAGCCAATTAATTTAGACCTGTAATTACAATTATTAGTAGATAATATAACATTAAATTTTTTTTTACCCATCAATTTAACCTTTTAGATCAATTGGCAACTAGATAACAGCAAGAATTAAATTAATTAAAATATTTATTTTCAAAAAACAAAAATAAGTTTGGATCTCACTTCTACCTATCAAAGAAGAAAAATGCATTATTGTCCTCAACCTTCCTTTCCAAGTCATTATGTGTAAATATGAGCTTTGCTTTGCTTTTCATTTCAATTTTTTAGTAAAGCTTAACTTTATTAGTTAACTATATATTTTCGAGCACTAAAAAAATATCTCCTCCTTTAGTAGAACAAAATAAAATTAAATCCAACTAAATTATGTCGACCATATTAAATGACCATAATCTGGCCCAAACATATTTATTTGTGGGTTTGCATATATAGTTTGATAGAAAGTTGAAAAAAACGTGTAAATATATCCAAATTTAAATTAACCTTTTTATTACGATAGGTATACAGATTATATATCATTTAATAAATTTTACATTTTATAAAATGTTGTCATATACTTCATTATTTGTTTAACTAAGTCAATACCTAGCTCAATTACTCTTTATTTATTTTGGGAAGGGCCCACAGATATTTTTACCATTGCCGTTTGGCATCCCCATCGGCATTCCTCGTTGGCTGGAGATTTTTCTAACTAAGAATTTCACGACGGCCTTAATGGGCGACCTCTTTCTCAAAGCTATTCCGTCGAGAAACCCTATCTTTGCGTAATACGGGAATGGAAGAAATCGAGGGGAAAACTGAACTCAAAATTCTAAAACCAATTCGAGCGTTGCCTGAATTAATTAACTATTATGCATCATTCGCTGTTTAAAGATAATCTACTTTTCTAGCATTTTTTCAGCAGCCAAACAGACTAGAAAAAGGAAAAAAAGAAATCCACATTGTGAAGATTGAAATCGGGAATATGAATATGAATCATGAGATTCGAATAGCTTGAGAATAGAGAGTATTAGGAAATCGAACCTGGATTTTGAGCTTCTTTTTCTCGGCCTCCGAGCGTTTATCGAGATCTGCAACATTTCGGAACCTCCGTCGTCGATTTCTGACGATAGAGACGGCAGATCTCCATCTCCTCAAGGCTTCCTCTGAAGGATGTTTTGGCTCAACTTCGAAGTCCTTCAGAAGATACTGCTCCATATTCATTGCCGCTCGCTGTTAATAAAAGCAAAACAGATAAGAGGAAAATGAAATGTTCTTCGGTTTTTGTTTTCAATCGCCGGAAAAGCCGTATCCGTCGCCTTTCTCGGCGTTTTTCCGCAGACCAGACAAAGTTGAAAAAGGAAGGAAAAAAAATTTATACAAACGAAGAGGCTCTTCCAGACCAGGAGTTCTGTATGGAGTCCGGTAGATTAGAGAGAGTGAACTAAAATGAAGATATGTAGAGATGAATCTCTTTTTTCCCACATAATTTCTTTCTTTTTTTGTAGGGACGTTTTCAAAAATTTAATAAAAATAAAAAATAAAAAAACATGTACAAAAATTTTAAGTGATATTGAAATAGACATATATAGGTGACAGGATAAATGTTTATATGGGTTGGTCTATCTTAAAATTTAAATAAATGTATATCTAGTGTGTCCTGGTCTATCACTAATAGAAAGTAAAATTTTATTATATTTGTAAATAGTTTGATATTTTTTTTATTTATGATAATTGTCTTCTTTATATGTAATTTATTTTAATGCTTTACTTTTTTGGGAAATTAGTGCGGATAGAAAAAATATTAAACTATTACCAAAATAAAAAATTTTCACTATGATAGATTTTTATCGCTTGAGTGATAGAACACGATAAACTTCATTGCTCAAACAATATAAATCTATTGCGATCTATCGTTATAAACAATGAAAATTTTCTGTATTGGTAAATAGTCCAGTTCATTTTGCTATATTTGAAAACAACCATTAATTTTTCATTTTTTATTGAAAAAAAATATCCTTTTAGCCTTTGAATTTTTAATTCATTTGATCGTAAAGTTCCAAATTTGTTATTTCTATCCTTTAATTTTTAATAACAGGTTTAAAAGATTATTTTGGTCATCCAATTATAGAAACTAAAAAAAACCAATATTCAATAATATATAAATGTCAAGGTTGCACCTAAGACTCATGTTCTCTTTCCTTAATTAAAAATAGGTGTCACGTTAATTTTCTATTCGTAGTTTACGAAAAATCTAACAGAGGGATCAAAAGTGCTAATGAAAACAAACCTAAAAGGCAATGATTATTGAGTTTGTAAATTCATCGACTCAAATACAACTTAGATGAAACGGTGTGTTTTTTTCTTAATTAATTTAAAATAGTCATAATTAATTAGTTTTTCCAAAGTTTTCGAAACTAGTAAAATTAATTTTTATAATTCTACTTTATAATTATTTTAAATTAAATAACTAAAAGTGAGTGTTAGAAGAAAAAAAGTAAAAATATTACATATTAAAAATTAGATACAAAACAATAAAAATTAAACTAAATAGAAATTAAACTTAATATTAAAATGATATTGTTTTTAATATAATTTTTTTCATTCGCATCATTAATAGTCTTTTCTTGTATATAAAATTTTCATTTTATTAAATTTTAAGCACTTTTTGAAATATTCATGTATATAACATTAATTACATTTTCATTTGAAAAAATAACCAAACATAAAATTATTTTGAATTATAGCAAAATACCTCATCTACACGTGAGACATTTTTTTTTTGTTAATGTCATCAACGATATCTTGTAATTGTATTATACCTTTATTAAATATTGGCATTTCTATATTATAGCCTAAAAAAATCTCCCTGGTTAGAATCTTGAGATGAGATCAATTTTTTTTTTTTTAAATCTCACTTCATCTAAAATTTTCGCTTTTTTCTTTTTTCTAATACTTTTTTCAACTCTCTTATTATCCTTATTGTTCCCAATTTTTTTTCATTTATTTCAAATTTTATGTCGTCCTTATTATTTCATTTTATCTTTTCTTTTATACATGTATTGTTATTTATTTTTATTAGATGTCTAAAATTACGGGTAAATCAATGTGTTAACCCTCCCACACCACTTTATTTCTTAAAGTTTTTGCCTAAACACTTAAAAACTAAAATTACTGGTAAATCATTTGTTAACAATTCCAGTCCACTTTATTTTGTTTCCATTTTTAAAATCTTACTTTCAATCGTCTGTGTGTTTTTGGTTCCACTAACTTCACGCCATTGTTCGGCTATAGGTTATCGTCGCCCAACTCGCTTCTAGTAAGTGAATTTCTTTTCCCCTCTTGTTTGTCTCTCATAATCGCCTCTCTCCCAACGTGAGTATTGTTGTGGACAACCTACCCACCACTGATAAGCGAGTTTCTATTCACCTCTTTTCTCTCTCATGTTGCCAGTGTCAATATCATCGTGGGTCACTAGCTAGATTTGATCTTGCATTTTAATTCAAAATGATTTTGAAATAATTTTGATTTGTTTTAAATTACTCCATAATGTTAGGTTTTGGTTTATTCAATTTGGTAGAGATTATTTATTGAATGTGTTTGCATATCTCAATCTTAGGCATGGCAAAAGAATAAGAAGATCTTTAACTTTTTTTCCACGATGATGTATCTACATAAATTAGTTCATAAAGAAATAAAATAAATAGCACAATAAAAATGAATTTACTCATATTTGACAAAGCTATGGTAATATAACAAATGTTATAATGAACGAAAATAAAAAGCATAATGTAAATGTCATAAAGTTCAAACTAAACAAAAGAAAAGTAGATAGAAAAGTTAAAGAAAAGAAAATGACAAAATCTCCATAGAGCTTACTAATTTATCTAACTTCATCAATATTATTTTAATACGAATAAAGCCTTTGCATTTGTCATTTCTAAACAATTGTTTGAATAAGGCTCGACAAGACAGTAGAGAGGGATGCAACAATAATTTCTTTTAAGGGACTCGATATGGAAGTGATAATTTTTTGAGAATAACCCCAAATGATTGAAGCTTCGTGTATTTTGGGAATCTTGGTCTTGCCACCTTTTATAGGCCTTGTATGACAAGGATTGCCTCCTAACCTGCATGAGAATCATTCCCGATCAATTCAGAGAATAAGGATGGTTTGATTTGATTGCAAAATTTCAAATCTTATGCTCTATGCACTTCTTATCAATTAGGTCTGGCCACAATCACAAAGCTCATAAGTGCATTTATTGTTTGTAAATTTCTTCAAAACTCTCTTCTTAAATTGCGAACACATCCTTTATTGGTGTATTTGAGCAGATCATGCAAAAAAAAAAAAAAAAAAAACTATCAAAACATTCAAAACATTAATTTTTCACACTAATACACATTTGTTTGATTAATTAGTATTAAAACATAGACTTTACTAGTTTTTACTTAAATTTGTTCTAATTGGTATAACTTTGACAATAAATTTATGAACTCAATACAATCAACCTTGATTTTAGAGCTAAAAAAACTCACATACGTGAGTTATCACACTGCTTCTTGCATTTACTATTGTAACAAAAATTTTAATTTTGAATGTCGAGGAAAAAATTATAAGATTAAAACAAAACTTCTATTTTTCATATCTATTCTTAGTTACTATCTAATCCCTGATCCTACATTCACCTCGTTTAGCTGGAGGAATAATTTGTTAGCTCAACTTTTCGTTTGAGAGTTTGTGAGTCTCACGACTAAAAAATATCAATTCTACGGTAAAAAGATAAATTCTTATCAATTTTACGTCGAACAACTTCAAAATTTAACCGTCTCGTAAATAACAACTTCATATCTCGTCTAAAATGTGAATAGGGTGTTTGTTTTGCTGAGAATTTTGTCCCTTTGTAATATTTTCTTTTTCTCGTCTTTATTATCTATAAACTTCTTTTTTAAAATCAAGTCAATTTTGTGGAAAAACCTTTGTCATTTCTAGCCACTGCCCGTTCTTAAGTCTTTAAGTGCTGAAACTTCTTTATTTCTTTTTCTTTCTTAACAAACCATTTAAAACCTTAAACCCTTTCATCTTCCTCTCACTCGTTGCTCCACCGTCTCATTCACTTTGGCCCCCCCTCTCTCTTAGCAGTTCAGTGCCGCCGCCGCGCCGCCGCTTCTCTCCCTCCCAAGGGCATTAGGCTGTTTAGCCCCAATTGCCCTTGCCTCTCACCACAACTCTCCCGGTGCCTCCCCTCAAGAGCCATGGCGAACGACCAAGACATGAGTGGCTGGACTGATCTGCTTCACTCTTCTACAAAGCTCCTCGAACAAGCTGCTCCATCAGCCCAGTTCCCTCCTCTCCAGGTTTCATACTCTCTCTCCGCTTCTCTTTGGTTGCTTTGCGCAGATTCTGCTGGAAATTGAGGATTCTAATTTAATTATATACCTGCATTTTCAAAAATTTCACCTCTAACTGGAACGAGCAAGTCTAATTGTCTCGTCAATGGATTAAACTCCTAAAGTGCTGTTTAAATATCTCTTTATCTCTAGAATTCTATGTATGTATATCAAACTTTATTATTATCATTCATTTTTTATTACTACTATTTTGTTCAATTCGAGGCAATTAAAATGTTATTCGTATAGAAACAAACATTGAAGTTAACAAGAGTTTTGAGACTTTCTTAACCGTGCTCTCTCTTCGTGAACCCGTGCTACATCCACCCTAACCGAAAAAGAAGAAGAAGAAGAAGAAGTAATAATGGTTGAAATAAAATATTAAGTAACAATCAACGAAGAGGGAAGAAAAGATTTAGAATGCATGATGCTTTCTAATTCTAAAATAAAAAGAATACAAGAAGAACGACCAAGAAACAAAAACTCTAGGTTCTTGCCTCCACATTATGTCCCTGTTCTTATCTCTGAGTTTCATGATGTGTGATTGTTTCAGAGGAACTTAGATCAGTTAGAAGTGTTATCTAAAAAGCTCAAGGCAAAGACCCTGAGAACTGAGGCGCCTACACAATCTATTGCTGCTACAAGGTAGTTCTATTCCTGCTACTCATATGCTCACCTCTTCAATTCGGATTTTCTGTTACTGTACTGTCTCTTTAGCAACCAAGAAGAGAACGCATTTTACATTTTTGAATCCATTTACTTGTATTTGCATGCATGAAGTCTTATACCCAATGGATCTTTGTAATTGGTATTATTATCTTTTAATGAGATGTTTGTAGGTTACTTGCACGCGAGGGAATAAATGCAGAGCAACTTGCTCGAGATTTGAAGTCTTTTGAACTAAAGGTGAAGAGCTCTTCAATATTCTTACTTGTATATAACCTTTCTTTATGATGTGTATAAAACAAGAAATAGACCTTTCGTTATTTATGATGAAAGATACTGAAAGGGGGAGTAAGGTCTCAACCCGCGACTAATGGGGTTTCATGAAAATTCTCCATAAGCCCAACTATTAGAAATAGAATAATTACAAACGAAATTAATGAGTCTATACCTAGAAGCAACAACAAAAATGACATTATTGAGAAGGGAAAGCAGTTACTATTATTATTGTTATTTTGTTTTTGTTTTTTTAGGAGGAAACAATAGATTTCATTGATAAGTGAAATATACAAAATGAAGGTAATACCCCAACCACCAAAGGTGGACTACCAAAAAGACCTCCTATTAGCAACTAAGGTAGAAAGGTGATTTGGGGGGGGGGGGGGGGGGGGGG
>QLSR01000081.1:1087901-1197291 GCA_031780015.1 Citrullus colocynthis
GGGGGGGGGGGGGGGGGGGGGGGGGGGGGGGGTGGCATTTGCACCAAAAGAAAGCAGTATTTGCAAAGAGAGCTAGATGTTATCAATTTTTGTGTACTTATACTTGAATATTCAGTTGTCTCTTTCCCTCCAAAGGTTCCGGAGAAAGCCTCAAATGATGGCTAGACATAAAAGCTTCTTCTTTCCGTTGGATGGGCATCCCATGAGCCTGAGAGCCAAAAGATCTTGTATATTCCTGACATCACAACCTTCCAATCAAAATCCATCAACATAGTAAACCATAGCTTTCTAGCAAAAGAGCAGCAAACAGAAAAAGGTCTTGATCTTCTTTGGAAATGAGCCTTTCCAAATGACCTTATAAAGAGGATGTTTGTTAAGACCCATTGAGCAAGAAGTATCCTCTATCAAAGGGCTGATGGTAAATTTTTTGGATGGGTCAAGTGGCCGTCACCACAAGTCTTTTGTCTCTTTTAGATTAATCAAATTTAGGGAATGAAAGAGAGGTCCATTCTGTAATCTCTTCATCTTTTAGACGCCTTATGAAATCCAAACTCCATGTTACATTGTGCCCACAGTCCCAAGTTGTGCTTTATCCTGCTATATATTTTATTGGAGAGGCTTGCACTCAGGTAAATTCTAGCAATATCGTCATTAAGAAGCCACCGGTCATGCCAAAATAAAGTGTTTCATATTGTTGCCCAAGTTGTGCTTTATGTGGCTCGCAAGATGATTTAGTCTTGTGAGGGCTTTCCGAGGAGGTTTGGCTGTAGATTGCTCAAGGGAAAAGGCCAAACTAAATACATGGAATTTGGGCAGTGCTTTGTTGTGACAACCTTGTGCCAAAGTGCTTTGGGCTCGTGTAAAAATCTCCAAATCCATTCTGCTAGATGGGCTTCATTTCCCTTTTTATGTTGTCGATTCTTAGACCATCCAATGCTAGAGGAAGTTGTGTCTTCCCCTAATTAACGTTTTGCGTTCCCTCATCAAGTCTATGGCCTTCCCAAAAGAAATTTCTTTGAAGCTTATGTAATATGTTGACAACCTTAATGGGCAATTTAAAGAGAGAGAGATAAAATGTTGGCATGTTTGAGAGGGCAGATTGAATGAGGGTATTGTTTCTCCCCTAAAGATGAAATAATACTTTTTGTAGTTTGCACTTAATCTTCTCGATGATGTGATCCTAAAAAGGCAAATTTCTAGGAATATCCCCCAATAGAAGGCCAAGGTAACTTGTTGGCCTTGGCCAATAACCCATCTTGCACCCATGGGTATTAACGATGTATTGAAGGGACTTAGGAGGAATATTAATCCCCATCATTTCACTCTTGCCATAATTTTTGTTAAGACCATATGCCATTTTGAGGATCGTGGTGTTATTAAAAAAGTTCATAATGTTCAATGGATCATGTGAGGAGAAGACTAATGTGTCATCGACAAATTCAATGTGGTTAACCATTAGAGTATATTTGTCTGTGCCATTGGTGTTGAGGTTGAAGGTGCCCAAATTGATGCCATGATGGAGAAGTCTACTAAGGCAATACACTACAAGGATAAAGAGAAAAGGCAATAACCCTCTTTTTGGGACAATTTTCCCTATTGGATGACCACTTATGATGATGGAGTAATTAGAAGTCGATATACTCCCCCTGATTCAATGCCTCTGTATTAACTCGAACCCTTTAGCTTCTAGTATTGAATCAAGAAAATTCGAATTCACCATCAAATGCCTTTTCTAGATCAAACTTGATCACAATGCCTTCTCGTGGGATTTCTAATATGCTATCATCTCATTTGCTATCAAGGAAACATCCAATTTGTCCCTTTGCTACAAAAGTCGCCCTGTGGACCCGTGTAATCCACCCAGCTCGACAACTATAATGGAGCTTTTGCTAAAACAAAGGCCAACATTTTCTTCTTCAAGGCCCATAAATAGTCGATGGCCCAAGGGCCAAAAAGAGAAACCATTAGAGAGAAAAACATGTATGGAGATGGACAACTGACCTTAGATTACCTCTTGTTTGAGATAATTGGAAGCGGACTACATGATAAGACTACCTTACTTTTTAGATATGAAAATGAGAAATAGCCAGAGAATGGCTTAGTGACGTGGAGGGGCACCAATTCACTGCCGCAGGTGCTAGGTTGAGGGATCAAGTCCTATAGATATCAAAATGAGAAAATTCCTTCAACTCAAAATTCTACTTCATTGTTTCTAAAATATCAAATATCACAATCAAAGAGGTAAGAAATTAGCACCATAACAATGGGATATAAAAAATGATGAGCTGCTTGACTGTTATAAGATTGAACTCTAGAAGAACACTAAACAATAGCATTGGTTGCACTTGCAATCCTAGGCCACAAATGTGCACACCCTGTCCAATAGGACACCCTTCATTTCACCTTTTGGGTTCACAATCACTCCTGCATTATCTTCAAAGTACGTGAACACCCCATCCTTTCGCTGCCATGGCTTGCTTTGTCTGACACATTAGGAATGAACTTCTTCTTGAGATCGGGCTTTCCCTTTTTTTAGTTTCCACCGCCATGTCTCCAACACAAGCCAATGGCAATTTGTTCAAATGTCCCTTGATATACTTTGCTGTGATGATGTACAGGTTTCTTGGCTCCTGTGTTGCTGGCACAATATTCCATCTCTGCCATTTGTAGACCCAGTGACATCCCAAACTTGTTACATGTAGATCCTTTGCACGCTTGTTTTGACATTTTCCCCAGTTGAAATGAGAAACTACATGATAAGAATACCTTCAATATCATCAGTAAAATCCAAAGTAGCCCAAGCAATATTTGAAGAGCTCCATAAAGATCCAACCCTTTACAATTAGTATTGATGATTTCTTTAAAACTACCTTACCTGTCTCCTATGTTGGTGAAATGCAGGGGTTGGGAAGATTTTTAATCTTTAACCAACCTCAATATGAAACGATCATTGATTCCTCTCCATGAATTTGTTTAGACTTTCTAAAATATTCCACCTTCAGTATCCCCAACTTAGTCCAACCTTGGTTTTTCCAAAGGTTTTCAACAAATTTTTTGCTATAACAAAGAATTGAAGCGTTGTCAGTGGAGAAAGAATTGATAGGACATCTTCCTTTGGTTGCAGTAAGTGATAATAGCATCCTTAATAGCTATTTGATCTGAGGCATTGGACAATTAAAGTTTCATCCTAATTTAAGCAAAATAATGGAGGGTAGTTGGGTGGAGGTCGATTGTGGGGCCTTTTGATTCATAAGGGTGCATTGATGGTAGGTTGGTTTGGTTTGAATTCTTTGTCACTCCCTCCTCCTGATTGAGGATTGTTTGGTGAAGTTTTTGGGCTATTGCTCCTGTTAACACAATCCTTATGTTGCTTGCAAAACTAACTTGTGGGCCTGATCCTTTTATTTGTGTGCTTTGTCTCGGTAGTCTAATAAGAGAGAGGAAAAAAAGAGAACCATCCTTTTTTGGTTAAACCTGATGGGACAAGAAATGTGCACTTTTGACCATTGTTGTCAAGTGGGTTAACCTCCGTGTAATAACCTTGTTTTTTTTCTTAGTTTCTCCCAGGCAAATAATGTATTCTCCGCTTCTTAGTTCTTTGAAAAATTTGAATGAGCAATGCTCCTTAAGGAGGAGTTTGAAGGATATCTCAAGCCATAATAGCGATCTCCAGGTGATGGCCAATGTGTAATAGGATAGGATGTACGACCGCTTTCTTTTATTCTTGCTCTATGGCCTCTGTAATGATCATCAAAAGCTATGAAGAAGGTTTTCCAGTTAATGCTGGTGATTGCTCTCTTTGAGTAGTTTCAGTTGGGATGTGACTTTGCGGTTGTCATTGGCTGGGGAAAGGGAAGGAGGATGGTTACCACTTATTGGCCATAGGGGAGGGTTGGGATGGGGAGGAGGAAGGGAAGGAGGAACGAGGGAGACAATAGAGAAAAAATATGGGTAGAGAGACAAGGGAGAGTTTAAGTCGCTCATGGAAACAAATCTATATTCACCTATAAAATAAGTTGGTTTCTTTCAATTGAACTGCACCACATGAATCTTTGGATGAGGTCAGCTTTTTTGCCGCCTTCTTAAGAGGTTGACAATGGCTTTTACCTCTACAGTCCAAAGGAAAATATGGCTCAATATGAATATTGGCTTTTACCTGTATAGTCCAAAGTATTTTTTTTTTCTTTTGAAGTTGTGTATATCTTTGCTGCCCTGATCTAATTTACATTGCAAAATTTTATTCTGGTATTCTATTGCTCTCTAACCTTTTATGTTCCTGTTTATTTCTTCTTTTGAAGACTACATTTGAGGACGTGTTTCCTGCTGAGGCAACAAGTATTGAAGAATACTTGCAACAGGTATCCTTTATGCAATTTTCCCTAATATTAAGCAGCCTTGCAGATAAGTTTTACTCAAGAAGCTCTTGGGTTATTTATGAAATGTTGGCTGAAATATCCATTTCATACTTCTTTTTGCTAGAGGATCTTGCTGGATCAATGCTGTTAGTAATTTGGTTATTCATATATGTCTTATGCTGTTGCTAATTTGGTTATTCATACATTTATGTACGGTAATCTTTGTAGTTCTTGGACTTGTTAAAACATGCCATTTGTTACTTCAAGTTTCTTAAAAAAAAATTTCTTTCAGCGATTTTGTGGAAGATTTGTGAAGAAAGAAAGGCAAGAATATTCCTCAACAAATCCAAATCATCCAAGGATATCATATAGTCCGCTATTTTCAACACTTCCTTTTGGTGTAAAAACCCATAGTCCCTTTGAATGGTCCCTTTTGTACATATTTTGATATTTCATTCAATCAATAAAATCATTTCTTATAAAAATGATTGTTTCTTTTAAAAAAATTAAGTGCGTGTCTCATTAAGCTGCATTTGTTCTTGGGAACCACAACATCTAGGTGAGGTAAGTAGTGTTTTAGAAAGCCCTCTCAGGTGCATGCCTAGGCTCAAGGCACAGGTTTGACACCTCGCCTTGGCAAGCAAGGCTCACAAAATAAGGCGCGCCGCCTTTTGTGAAGCCCCAAGGCTCAAAGCCTTGGGCCTTGGGGCTTTTTCATTATTTTTAAAAAATAGTAATAGTTATGGGTTTTCCTTCTTTATTAACTAAAAGAATCAAGTTTACTAAGCCTAAATGCAAAATTTCTTGTGTTTGGGGTCTTTTGTTCCATATTTCTACTCCAATTATGCTTTCTCTTTTTAATGTAATACTTTTATATGTAGTGCGCCTCACAAAAAAAAGCCTGCGCCTCTTTACGCGCCTTGCGCCTAGGCTCCAGAGGGCCATTGCGCCTTGGGTACTTAAAAACATTGGAGGCAAGACACAACATCTTTACAGAAAATAATTAAAATATTGTAGCACGGATTTTATCTTTCTTTTCTTTGAACAATGAAACAAAACTTTTGAGTGAGTTTATGTAAAATTATAATAACTCATAAAAGGAGAATGCACCACGAAATAGAACATGAAACCGTAAGCTTCCAAGCAGTGGGAGGAGACCAGGACTCTGACCGCGTGCCTGTTGAAGAATGAGCCGGCGACTCATAAGCAGTGGCTTGGTTAAGGGAACCCACCGGAGCCGTAGCGAAAGCGAGTCTTCATGGGGCAATTGTCACTGCTTATGGACCCAAACCTGGGTGATCTATCCATGACCAGGATGAAGCTTGGGTGAAATTAAGTGGGGGTCTGAACCGACTGATGTTGATTCCTAAAGATACAATAAAGCCCCAAATAAGAACCCCAACCAGAAAAGAATGAAAGACCTAAAATAACCTCCAAGGAGATAGAACAATCAACATCATAAAGATGGCCTGGAAGCAACTGCCGTAGAGAATCCACCTTTTGGCAACACCACTTTGAATAACTTTAACATCAGAGAGAGTCTTGCAAAGCCAAGGCCCAAAACTTGAATTGAAGGTAACTATGATGCCCTTGATTCTTAAAAAAGAAAAAATAATGTCATTGATGCCTTAAAAACTTGTCCTCCAAAGGATTAAACCATTTGATTGACAGGCTTCTAGGTAATAGCAATTTCGGACGATGGTAGTCCCTCACAAAAACATTTCTATATGAGAAAACGATTGATGAAAAAACAATCCTCAAATTGGAGCCACAAAAATAACAAAAGACTTATTATTATTATTATTTTTTGATATCCGTGAGTATTCGGGCCAACTTTTGTGCACTTCGATGGATCTCATGGGACAACACCCTTGATCCTACAACATTTGGGTGTCAAGGGAACTCGTAGGATATTATTCCCAGGTAGGTAACCATCATGGATTGAACCATAACCTCTTAGCCATTTATTGCGTTGAGACTATGTCTCTTTTTTTACCACTAGGTCAACCCATGATGGTTCAAATTACAAAAGACTTGAAAACAACCCAAGTGGAAGAAGTGGAATGGATTGAAATGACCAGAAGATCTTAATCTTACAAAAGGCTGGAAGGAAGCAATCTACATGTGCCTTAGTGTCACGGGGGTGAAAGTCGGAAGCATGCTGCGTATATTTTTTTTTCGTGGAATTCCTCGTGCGGCGCCAAGGTTCTCCCTTGGCCAGCCTTCGATTGGACCCAAATACCTCGAGGTAGGCTAGAATGCCTCCCAAATCTCTCTCAAGGCTTTTACCTTTAAACTTCACACAATATCGCCACTTTGTGTAGCCTAGGGAAGGGGGAGGAGGAAACACATATGATATGTGGAAATTATCACTTTATTATCAAAGGTAGTAAAAACCACAATTACAAGATTCGAGATAGGAAGTCTCCCCACGAGGGAGATCTTCCCTTTGCAAGGGATCCTACCAATAGTAGTAATTTACCTACAAGATTGGATTCTATATCGGATGTCTCGTTTCGTCTCCTCCTTTTGTGTGAAATGGAGCTCTTGGGTAGAACGAAGTGTGGGCTATGGTACCTGCCTACGTAGCAGAGCGCCAAGGACTCTCGTTCGCTGAATTGGGTCTGAGGTTCCCTTCGGTGGAACTTGGACTCTGATACCACTTGTCACGGGGGAATTCCGTGAAAAAAATATATGCACCACGCTTCCGACTTTCACCCTTGTGACGCTTAGCCTATAAAAGAAACTGATAGACCTCCCATTCTATATACTTATAGTAGAAGGATAAGGTTGGATAACTTGACTGTTAGTTGTATTTTGTGTGTTCTGTTGGTTATTTGTATTTGTAAGTTTTTTTTTTTTTTTTTTTTTTTGGATAAGAAANTGGTACCTGCCTACGTAGCAGAGCGCCAAGGACTCTCGTTCGCTGAATTGGGTCTGAGGTTCCCTTCGGTGGAACTTGGACTCTGATACCACTTGTCACGGGGGAATTCCGTGAAAAAAATATATGCACCACGCTTCCGACTTTCACCCTTGTGACGCTTAGCCTATAAAAGAAACTGATAGACCTCCCATTCTATATACTTATAGTAGAAGGATAAGGTTGGATAACTTGACTGTTAGTTGTATTTTGTGTGTTCTGTTGGTTATTTGTATTTGTAAGTTTTTTTTTTTTTTTTTTTTGTTGGATAAGAAACAATTTCATTGATTGAATGAAATATCCAAGGATATCCAAGGGTACATATGGAGCCCATTCATCTTAGAGTATACAAAAAGAACCCATTTAGAGGGAAAATAAAATGTGTTTCCAATTTGCAACGGGGAAAGAAAAGCTATGATTGCGTAAAGCTGGTAAATTGCACCAAAAAAAGCATTACGAATGATAGTATCAACAATATCCTTTGTAGTCTTGCTCTTATCCCGGAAGATTCTAGCATTTCTTTCATCCCATATCTTCCACAAAACAGCACAAACAATGCTAAGCTATAGACAACTTTTATCTGCTTTGAAAGGAGTCCAACTGATCAGTAAGCGGAGCCAACTTTGTGTGCCATTAGGAAACAGACCAGTTGAAGGCTAAAGAGATCTCCATCCATATCCTTCTAGAGAGAGGGCATCCATATCCTTCTGGATAGTTTCATTGTTTGTTTGGCAGAGGCAGCACCATGAGGGGGATAGCTTGATCCATGGGCAACGTTTCTGTAGTCTGTCCATAGTGTTAAGACAAGAATTGGTGATTTCCCATAGGAGGCATTTCACTCTTTTCAGACAGGGGCAGCGCCAAAGTTTTTCGTATAAGTCAGCTGATGATAAGTATGAAGAGGATATGAGGGAGGAGTATAATGATTTTGTACTGAAACCGACATGATCAAGCTTCCGTGTCCAATTATCCCTTTTATTAGCAAGGTTCAAATTTGGAAGGATATGGGTAAGAGCAACCCATTCCACAATCTCATCATCTTTGAGGTGTCGTCTTAAGTTTGGGGACCATGAGCAATTTGCTGCATTCCAAACTTCTTTAATAGAAGCATTTTAGAGTCAGTCAACTGATAGAGCTTGGGAAAATTCTGTTTAAAAGTGTATCCAGCAAACCATGTATCCAACCAAAAAGCAGTGGAGGAGCCATTTCCAAACATTATTAAATAATGACAACACAAATTGTTAAGCCATTCCAAAATGCAGTGAAGGAGTCCGTCAACAGATAGAGCTTGGGAAAAGTCGGTTATTTGTAAGTTTGTTTTGTATTAATGTATAAATATTTTAAATAAGAATGTATGAATATTTATGTAGATAGTGAAATAACGATGGACTTAGAGGGAAGCAATTTAAACCATGGGAACCACCTACCTAAGATTTAAAATCCTACAAGTTGTTTTGGCAACTAAATGCAGTAGGGTTGAGCCATTGTCCCACAGAATAACTAACTAGCTGAGGTGCATGCAAGTTGCTCAAACAATCAATGATATAAGAAAAAAAAAAAAAAACTGTTTAGACCGTTGGTAGTCACCTTGGCAGTTGTTTTTGCTGCCCCCTCCGAGGGGCAATGCTAGCTAAACTAAAGGAGTAGAGTCTCCATTTTCAATTTTCATATTGAAGCTACTAGATGGTGTGAGATTATGCTAGTTGGATCAAATTTGATTTGGAAGGATTCTAGAGGAGGGCTAGACATTTTCAGGAATGCTTCTCCAAAGTTTTTCACTTGGCTAATTCTCACTGACCCTACTTTTTGCTGCTAGTATGATTCTTAGTAGTGGTGGAATTGGGTTTTAAATGTTTTCTACCATGCTGAATCAGAACGGGGTAATCTGCTGCGTTTTCAAGGGACTGGACCATTTTTTTTTTCTCTCCAAACTAAGGAAAATTCAACTCTGGGCTGTTATAGCTAGCTATCTTGAAGGAGAACTTAACTTGTTCTTACTCTGTTTCCTTGCTTTCAATTAATACTGTCTACTTAACTGAAAGGTTCAATTAGTTGGTTATAAGGCCCAAAAATCTAGTGTATGGGAGTTCAAAATGAATTTATTATTCATAGAAACACTTCAAAGTTGTCTTTTTTTTTTTTTTTAAATGATTTTCACAGGAACAATATAAGTCTCCTGTCCATTTAAAATGAATTCATAGAAACACTTTTACAGCTTTTCTTAAAATGAATTTCTTAGGAACAGTGTAATTTGGAGTTGAAAATCATGTATTTTTTGTCTTAATTTTAGAATGTAAGCTCTTAAAAACTGATCTGCTTGGTTTTTGTGTTATGTTATTCATTTTACAGCCGGACAATGCTATTATTATTATTAGGGAAAAAATTCCAACTTTTCTGATGCTATCGTCCCATTTTATCCAGGAGAATCATTAATGTTGATATGTCTGATCTTTTGTGTTTTTTTTTTTTTTTTTAAATGATTTTCACAGGAACAATATAAGCCTCCTGTCCATTTAAAATGAATTCATAGAAACCCTTTTAAAGCTTTTCTTAAAATGAATTTCTTAGGAACAGTGTAATTTGGAGTTGAAAATCATGTATTTTTTGTCTTAATTTTAGAATGTAAGCTCTTAAAAACTGATCTGCTTGGTTTTTGTGTTATGTTATTCATTTTACAGCCGGACAATGCTATTATTATTATTAGGGAAAAAATTCCAACTTTTCTGATGCTATCGTCCCATTTTATCCAGGAGAATCATTAATGTTGATATGTCTGATCTTTTGTGTTTTTTTTTTTTTTTTTTATGAAAAATTATTAATTTTTATTTTTTTATTATTTTTTTTTTTTTTTTTTTGGCATTCATCTTAGGTTCATGAAATGGCAATGATCTCGGCCATACAGGAGGCACAGAAGGACAATGTTAGAAGTTTTAATGATTACATGATGAAAGTTTTAGAGGTTAGCATGACTCGATTATTTTTGGAGGGTAAATCTTTTTCTCCAAATACCTTTCCTTTAATGTTATATACATAGTATGCAAACATTTCACTTTAATTATTGCTTTCTTCCATAGTCTTCTCATCATTTTTGCTGTGTGTTTGATATTAGCATGTGAAAAGTCAAGTGGTAGAACAGACTTCTGATTGAAACTATTTCTGAATGTTTCAGAAAAGAGTTGCACGTTCATGTTTTTGCATTTGAGGTTGAGCTTCGGAGAGATAACTAATGTATTTTGTTTTGAACCTTCGATTGCCCTATTAATGTTATTGTTCATGAATATCTTTATACTTTTCATGGTGGCACTGGATTACTGGTTCTTGTTGTGGCTACTGTTCAAGTAACTTCCATATTTAAGCATGGAAAAATTGTGCTTTTCCATTCACATTATAGATGTTTAGTTTCTTATATTTGTCTTGGAAATTATAATAGGTATCCCTTTTGTGAGGTTAAATTAAAATGATGGCCATAGGTAAGTTGATCGCTGTTTTGTCGATTCGAATTCGTCATGCTTTTAGCTACACAAACTGATAGTAAAGACTAAAGAGGGCTCGTTTCTGTAGAATAGTGAATATCTGCTGGGCTAATTCTTTACTAACTGCACATTTGTTTCTGAATTTTTATGGAATCAAATGTATGACAGGAGGATTGGAAAAAGGAAAAACGTGATTTCCTTCGGAGTTTAAGCCGAATATCTACATTACCCAGGACTAATATGATTGATGATAAAAGTGGGGCTTCAAATACGGGTCAAATAGCCTCCTTTGTATCCAGTCCACATGTTTCGTCTGGTTTACCCAGCCTGGAGTCTGTATCTCTAGCCAACAAGCCTATTATTGAGAAAAAGGCATCAACATATGCTGAAGTAGTGAAGAAGATGAACGATGCAAGGGAACGTGGATTACCATTTAAAGTATGAGCTGGTTCTTTCTTGAACTTTGACTTGTAGTCATTTTATCATATTACATCCCTGTTGATGGTCCTGATAGCTTGTTGAAATGGACCAATGTTCCTTTCAATTCTTGTTTTCATTAATGAAACTTTTGGTCTGTCTTTTGGTCACCTTTAGCATTTTGTACATAATAACTTCTGAGCATTGATGGAAGGCCAGCTTTGATGTATTTTCTTGGCTTTAATCATTTAAACAATGCCAACGATTTTGGAGATGAATGATGCATACATATTTAATATATGATCTTTACTATTTGTTCTTCACTACTAGCCTGCTGTAGCTTTCAAAGGTGCTTATGAAAGTTTAGATCTGCATGCATCTGCTGGGAAGTCAGTTAACATGCAAAAGATTTGGCATCTTATTCAAGTAAGTCAGTAATCCTTTCTTTAATTGACCTTCATTATGAATACCCAAGCATCTTCTCTGCCTCTCATTTCTTTATGATTTGATAAATTGTTGGTATTTATTTATTTTTAAATGGTAGACATTAATGGGTGAGGACTCAACTTCAAAACGAAATGTTTCAAAAAAGATGTCATTAATACTTGGGGCAAGGCGCCATCTAGAGTGGGGACACGAGAAATATATAATGGATACCATACAAAGCCATCCTACACAGGTATTGTATTTTCTAGTATAGTTCTGTTTACTATTTATTTGTTTGGAATGAGCACACTTGTTTTAACAAATAAGAATCGACAAGGTGAGTGAGTCTTCCAAAAATTTTGCATACCATGAACAAATGACATCTCAAATTAGAAACGTATAAGAGTATCTAGTTAGCAACCTAACCTCTTTTGAAAAGGATACCACACTTATCGTTAAGGAAATGAAAAGAGAGTAATTGGGTAGTTTAATGGGTAAAACTTATCCAATTCGCCTGATTCTAGACTTTGGTCATTGGATTCCTCTAGTAAATACTCTAGTTAAGTCCTTGTCTATACTGAAGAGACACCATCTTCCCCCTACTATCTCCCGTTTATGTATGGAAAATAGTGAGGACTTACACCATTTGCTATTCGATTGCTCTTTCTCGGGCTACTAGCAATCTTTAACCTACATTGGGTTTTTGGCAATTCAGCTAATAAAAACATGGTTCAAATCTTGGTTGGTCCTCTTTTGTCTACCAAATCCCAATTGTCATGGTCAAAGGCTATCAAGGCCTTACTCTTAGAAATATGGTTTGAACAAAATCAACGGGTTTCATGACAAACCTTCAGACTGAACAAATTGTTTTGGTTCAGCTCATCTCTTAGCCTCAACATGGTGTTCCCAATCCAAAGATAACGACGCGTGTTCCATTCACGATATTTGTTTAAATTGGAATGCTTTCATGTCTTCAAATTAATTATGTCATTATGTGATATGTCATTTTGTACTTACTTTTAATAGTTCTATCTTCTTTGGGATATGATGAGGGCGCTAGAAGTGTGTCAACCTAGTTGAGATATCCTGGTGCACATGCTAATCCCATAGTTCTTGTTTTCTATTTTCTATGTTTCTTTGTAATTCGAGCATTGGTTTCCTTTCATCTCATCAATTAAAAATGTTGTTTCATTTCAAAAAAGAAATGAAAAGAGAATAATGCTTCAAAATACAAAATCTCAAAGAAACACAAAACAAAAGTTACGAAAAGATACAAAAGAACAAACGTAAACATATCAATTCCAACAAGAGTAACTAAAAAGGAACAATAAAACTGCCAATTCCGTTAAATGACTTTAAGTTTTTGGAGATAGATCACCACGACCAGGTCTTTAAATAGGCTGATCCAAAACAATCATAACGTGAATGAGAAGATCCCTGAAAGGTATGGTGATTTCTTTCCATCCATAACTTAGAAAGAAGGGCTTTGACTGCATTTATCAACAAAAGATATGCATTTAAGGTCAACAAAGGTTCACACATAAGCTGGAGCACATGGTCCTTCAATTGATTCATAGATATCCACTTGAAGCCTAACTATTGATGCAAATATCACATTTAGCAGCTGTGTTGATATTTTTTTCCCGTTTCAGTTGGTGAGTGATTATGGTTGTTGCTTTGCTTGAAGAGGCTTGCCGTTTGGTGATAGGAATAATTTCAAAGAGAGGAAACAAAGAGTGGAAATTTTTTTTTTTCATTGATTCAATGAAAATAGACTAGCACTAAAAAATACAGGATATCAAAGACAAATAATATAAATAATGAAGACAACACTTAAATTGAGAATATAAGAGTGTTCCAATTCAAACAAATGTCTTGAATAGAATAATTAGCATAAGACTTAATAAGGAACATCGGGAAGAAGCTAGTAGACGAATAGAGCCTAAATGTTCTGATCAAGAAGTCAATTTATCTTGAAAAGCCCTCTGATTACGTTCAAAACAAATCTCAGATAAAAAAGCTTTAATTGCATTGGACCATAAAAGCTGAGATCTTGAGGATAGGAGAGGACCGACTAAGATGTAAATGATATTTTCCTGAAAAGACTTGCGAAATACCCATTGTTGTTGAAAGTATGAGAATAAACGCCTCCAAGATGACTGAGAATAACAACAATAAAAAATAGATGCTACAAATCTTCACCATGAGCTTAATAGCCGTAAAGTGGGCTGCTTTCACACATTTTATCCCTTATATTATTGAGCTTACTGGCCATGGTGACTCATGGACATGTACGCTTGACAATTGACACTAATGATCTTTCCACAAAATCATTATACACTTTCATCACTTCCAGTGGCCCCACTACTACAAAGGAGTTGTACAAGAAGATTTGGAGACGCCCCTGCCCAAAATGTGTTAAATTCTTATTGTGGGAAGTCACAAACTCTTGTAATCAGATCTTGATGCTTGGCAATGCTTTTCTCTAGAGTTGAAGCATTTAATTTTTATTTGGTGGGTTAGGCAGTGGTGGTTAAGAGTCCTTTATTGGTGATCCTAGGCATGGCTTCATCTTAATGGATCAATTAAGGTTGGTGTTTTAAATTTCTCAAGCATCCAACCACCTTACGATAGTTCCTTTGTAAAGGATAATGTGTTCTCGAAATTTTCCTTAAATCTTTTTCTTTGGCCACTTCGTTTATTAAATCTCCCAAGGTTTTTTATGTCGTATTCGTATCCAAGGAGTAAGCTGTTAGCTTCATCATTCGCATTGTTGTGGCTAGTTTAGAAACTTCTATATTGATGGTTTTTTTAGGGTGATTTTTGCTTCCTCAATTCGCACCAAGACGTTTTGATTCAACTTGGGTTCAAGTATCTTCACGTTTATTCTGGATTGATTTTATTTCTCCTGTGTATTTCTTTTGGTTATTTTTGTAATCTATGTTGGTTTCCTTGTACTTTGAGCATTAGTCTCTTTTCATTTTATCCATTAAAGTTTCGTTTCTTTTTTCAATCAAAAAAAAAAAAAAAAAAGAACAAAAAAGAAAAAGAGAGGAAAACGATGGAGGTTCGTTAGGATATTACAACATTGATCTTTGATACTTACTCATCTAAATTTGAGACGTGGGAAAAGTTAAAATTGCTTCTTGTGTTAGAGATAATTGTGGTTTAAAGGGATTACTAAAGTCTCAAAAAAGGGAAAAAAGGGATTACGGATAGAAAGTCAGCGAGAACTAAGCCCAAGCCCCATTGCCAAAAGACTAGAAAGAAAGATGAGGTCGAGTGTTCAGATTTTGAGAAGGGTCTATTTAGTTGTTGACTTTTGTTGTACAACCTTACTTGAACATGATTTGTCCTATAGGTTGTATAACCATATCCGTTGTTGGCTTTAAGAAGTAAACATTTTAAGATTGGAAGGTTCTTTTTTTTTTTTTTTTTTTTTTTCTATGATTGTCCGGGCCAACTTACGTACACTTCGACTAATCTCACGGGACAACCTGCCTGACTCTACAACATTTGGGGGTCAAAGAAACTTGTAGGATATTAATTCCTAGGTAGGTGGCATTATGGATTGGATCCTTGACCGCTTAGCCATTTATTGAGATTATATCTCCTTTTTTACCACTACGGCAACTCATGGTGGTTGAAATAAATTGAAAAACCAAAGCTTTTTAAAAACACATTTTAACATTGGAAGGTTCTATTTTTTTTTTTTTTTTTCCTTCTATAAATTAAAATTTTATATCCACTTGTTAATTTATGCATATATAGTAGTTTGTGCGTGTGTTCTTACATTTGCCTTATTCATGAAAAGAAAGAAGCCAAAATGTCAAAATGTCCATTGTCCTATCAGGTGTATACCTTGTGCTTCGCACAAGATTTTCAAAAGTGTCCTAGATTTAAAGCTACTTTTCCATACACCATCTTTGAGTTCCAAACAACTTTTGTTGAAGGAAGACAAATTTTGGATAGTTCTCTTATTCCATCTCACTCCCCAAAGACAAAAGAAGTACAAACAAAGCTTTCCATTTTGATGAGGAAGATGGCAACTAAGAAACCAACAAAGAAGTCCAGCTTTAAGTGCTCAGTATTTACCATTTGCATTTAGGTCTAAATTTTAATGGGCTTCCATTCATTGTCAAAACTAATATCAATTGAGTAGGTGGTCTCAAGATTAACTTCTCTTTTTTTCCTTTCATAGATTAAAAATCTATGTACACTCGTTAATTTATGCATATGTAGTAGTTTGTGTGTGTACTTTTATGCTGAAAATATTGTAGTTGCCATTGGTTCTTACACAACTCTTATATTGAAGTCATCTCTATTTCCTTATAGGCTGCCCTTGGTGGTGTTGTTGGAAATCTGCAAAGAGTTCGGGCCTTCCTTCGGGTTTGTTTGTCACATGTGTTCAAAGAATTAGAAACTGTTGAAATACGATATCTTGCACTTCAGTTTTAAGTTTTTGTTATTTGCAGATTCGTTTGAGAGACTATGGAGTCCTAGATTTTGATGCCAATGATGCACGTAGACAGCCTCCTGTTGATACTACTTGGCAACAGGTGTTGATACCTTTTTGAATTTTTCAAGTATTCACATTGATATGTTTCTCATTTAGAGAAAAAGAAGTATTTGCATTAAATGTAGAGAAAAAGAAGTATTTACATTAGTACATTTAGCAGCAAATGTGGTTCATATTTAAGTTGCATACTATTGGGGCTAGCTCATTCTGGGGTTGGTTCTGTTGTATGCCCTTTTATTCTATATTCTTTCATTTTATCCCAATGAAAGTTTAGTTTTAATAAAAAATGCTAATCTAAATAAGACCTACATTGGCCTTATTCTTGTGAAGAAAGAAGCGAAAATGTCAAAATGTCCATGAGTTTTGCCCTATCAGGCTCATACCTTGTGCTTCGCACAGGATTTTGAAAAGCATCCTATCAAAAGATTTAAAGTTACTTCCCATACGCTATCTTTGAGTTCCAAACAACTTTTGTGGGAGGAAGACAAATTTTGGATAGTTCTCTTATTGCAAATGAGCCATTGATGATTGGAAAATTGATGGCTGAATTTCATTCATGCTTACCTATGGTCCCAGGGCATGAACAGAACTACAATGCCTCCTGATTTCTACTACTTATCTCTAAATCGGTATAAATTGATCTCATTTTTTTTGTAATTATAGTTTATTTAATCTTATGAGCAATTGGAGGAGTTTTCTGTCTTCTGTTGGATTTGATCCCTTTTGTAATTCATCTTTTCAATGAAATTTTTGTTTCCTACAAAAGAAAAAAAAGGATATTGACAATCTCAAGTTGAGAAATCAAGCTTTCTTAACCAAATGGATATGCAAGATACATCAATGATAGGATCTCCTGATGGAAAAAAGTTATAGGAAAATATAGAAGCATGAGTGATATTCTTTGGCCAGTTAATAAGGTTACAGGATCTCCTGATGGAAAAAAGTTATAGGAAAATATGGAAGCATGGATGATGTTCTTTGGCCAGTTAATAAGGTTTTCTCGATACAAATGCCATTGGGTAGTCATTTTAAAAGAATTGGATGCTGTTTGCCACTTTTGGCATGATAATTTGGCAAGTATCTACCCTAGATTCTGTATAATATATTATCACCAATGTTAAGAAGCAAGCAGGTGTTTGTTATCTATGGGTCCTCCACAATGAAGTCTTCGGATTTCCAATATGACAGGTGTCTGTGATGATTATTTATGTTTAAGTAAAGGGGAAGAAATCACCATACAAGCTACCAGCCATCCAGCCAATCTGAGAGGCTCCACTAATCCCAAAATAACTGATAGCTTTTCTCCCCCAGACTCCCGGTATATAAGTAGGGAAAGATTCAAGGAAAGGGCTACTGATTAGGGAAAGATTCTGTTTGAAACTTAATCTTAAGATCATATAGAGTTTCTGTTGGAGAAGCATCTCTCATAACATAACTTGTGATTGTGTTTGAAACTTCATGCAATCATGTGTAGTGAGTCTAAAAATTACATTTTCGTTTATTTTCTTTAACTTTACCTCAATGGACTTAATTTGTAAATGACATGACATTTGTTGTCTACTGACTGGTGTTCTGTTTATTCATCGTGATATTAGAAATTGGGTTAAGTTATATATTATTCTGGTCTTTGTACGTTCAATAAAAATTTTGTGAAATCACTACACTTGATGGCATGGATGAATATGGGTTGAGTGGTTTAAAAGAAATTGAAGAGTACAGAAAATGTTTTTGGTATCTTAGCTCATTTTTAATGTTTTAAAAAACAAGGGATACAGCAGATTGTAAGAATGTGTTTGGTGGCCCAAAACACATGAAAATTGGAACATGTTTAACCTAAATTGTTTTTGTTTTCAGATTCATAATCCTAAAATTAGAAACCATGAGATGTCATTTTGAAGGATGGTAGTTTTTATCAAACAGTTCGGATATAAACATTGTTTCCTTCTCTCTATTGTTTCTCGGCTTCCTTCCCTCATATGTTGCCTTCCCTCTTCCCTTTACGTTCTTACCTTTTTTATCGTCTCCTTCATCTGTAGAATGCCATGTATCCTTGCATGAATGATTGAACCTGGGAAAAGATTAGCATCAACTTCTAGAGTATTTTTAAGTTATATTTGTCAATTATTTTCTCCTATTTTATAGGTTGGAAGAGGGAGAGAGAACTAGGGTGGGGGAGAATACATTACCCAACACAGAATTAGGTTTCCAGTGAATGCATTACCAAACACAGAATTATTAAATTCTGAAATTGATATTTCATTTTTTAATTTATTACCAAACACCATTTTAACCTATTTTGAAATCAAGACAAGATTCAAATTCTTAATTTGTTAACAAACAAATTAAGAAATAGTGAAAACATGGAATGCAACTGAGTTTAATTAATTTTTTTGGATTCATGTTTTCAGATCATCAATAAAACCCAAAGGATCCTTTGTTGTCCATGAATTTTGTCCTAAGTTGTATTTTTATTTTGAACAGATTTACTTTTGCTTGAGAACTGGATATTATGACGAGGCCAGAAACATTGCGCTCTCCTCTCGTGCTTCAAATCAGTTTGCTCCTCTGGTATAATTTTTTTAGTTGTTTGTAAATGTAACTGATGCCATATTCAACCTTAAGTCACTATTTCTTTTCTTGACAGCTTACAGAGTGGATTAATACTGGGGGCATGGTACCAGTGGAGATAGCAAGTGTTGCATCGGAAGAATGCGAGAAGTTGTTAAGAATGGGAGATAGGATGGGCCGAGCTGCATATGATAAGAAAAAGTTGTTGTTATATGCTATTATTTCAGGTTCTCGCCGGCAAATTGACCGTTTGTTGAGAGACCTTCCAATGTTGTTCAATACGATAGAGGATTTTCTATGGTTTCAGTTGTCAGCCGTACATAATGGCCATGGGGAATCCTCATCTATTGTTCTGAATGAAGGCTCAGTACCTTATACATTGGATGATTTGCAGTTTTACCTCAATAAATTTGAACCGTCGTATTATACAAAAAATGGAAAAGATCCCCTGGTGTATCCATATATTCTGCTTTTAAGTATCCAGTTGCTGCCTGCGGTCTTGTATTTGTCAAAGGAAACAGGAGAAGAAGGGTTAAATGTTGATGCTGCCCACATATCAATTGTGCTTGCGGATCATGGAGTACTTTCAGAAGGAACGGGGGCTGGACAAAAATTGGGTGTGATGGATGCTTATGCTGAGGTAGCTAGCATAATCAGGCAGTATGGTTCTCTTTATTTAAGAATGGGTAATTTATCTATGGCACTGGAGTACTATGCCCAGGCTGCTGCGGCGCTGGGCGGTGGACAGTTGTCATGGTCTAGCAGGGGTAGTTTGGATCAGCAGAGGCAGAGAACTTTGATGCTGAAGCAACTTCTTACTGAGCTGTTGTTACGTGATGGAGGTATCTATCTCTTACTTGGTGCAAGGGGTGCTGGAGAAGAAGGTGAATTACGACGATTTATGACTGACATGAAATCAAGGCAGCAATTTTTACTTGAAGCTGCTCGACAGTGTCAGGAAGCTGGGCTTTATGACAAGGTAATAATTTGTCTTGTACAATTCAAAATTTCTCGGTCTCTAAAACTTGGTGGCTGTTGCAGCATGTTTGCAGTTTATATGCTTAACTATCGTGGAATTATATATTTAACTAATCCCAATGTTTAAAAGGTTAAAGTTTGCCACAAGATTGCTTTTCAAGGAGAGGGAACACACTGGATGAAGTTCCATTTCTTTTATATACTTGAATCAGTTAACCAATGGAAATGGATTTGGAACAATTATCAAGACACTGTATATCATAATCATAACCCTACCAACTAAGCATTCCAAAAACCTCCAGAGTTTTTATGTTTGTATCTCTGCGATCTTTGTTTCCTGATTCTTTCTTATCTTTAATGTCTATGAGAATTTGTCTTATTTATGATTGTGCCTTGTCATTTGGTTGGCTTATCCCTCATTGCATTCTTATCATTTTAAAATTTTGCATTTTACTTATCAGTCAATAGAGATCCACAAGAGAGTTGGGGCATTTTCCATGGCACTGGATACAATTAATAGGTGTCTCTCTGAAGCAATCTGTGCCCTGTCACGTGGTAGACTGGATGGGGAGAGCCGGACTGCTGGCCTTATTCATTCAGGCAATGACATTTTGGAAACATACAAATATTATCCTGAAATCAGGTCATTCATTTATTTTAATCGTTTGTATTGTAGCAATTTTAGTTGATGCTTTTAATTTATAAGTAATATGTTATAAACTGTTTCATGTAAATGTATATGTTTAACTGATTGAGGCTGGGTTGGGTGGTACCATTCTGTTTGATTAGTCAGATTTTGAAATCTAGAATCATAGAATTCGAAAAAGAAGTTTTTCTCCCTTCTTTGATTTGCTAAAAGTGTTTTAAGCCATCAAGAATATTGTTCTTTTATTGAACTTTTCCTATAGTGGTGGCTGGTGGGTTCTACAATACATTTGTAAACTAGGGAGCAGCGTAGTTTCGTTCACTCAAATTGACTGGTATGTAACATGCAGCCTTCAGGAAAGAGAATATGTCATGGAGCAACAGACCGTGTTACGGCAACTTGAGGCAGTTCTTTCAATCCACAAGTTGGCCAGATTGGGTCATCATCTAGATGCTCTAAGGGAGATTGCTCGAATTCCATTTCTTCCGTTGGATCCACGAGGGCCCGATATGACTTCTGATGTGTTTCAAAGCTTATCTCCTCACATTCAAGCTTGTGTCCCGGATCTTTTGAAGGTTGCACTTACATGTCTGGATAATGTGACAGATTCTGATGGATCTCTTCGTGCCTTGAGGGCCAAGGTATGCGAACAGCACCCTTTAATTGTGTTTCTAATGCAATGCTGGCAGACCTCTAACATTTTTTTGGTTAATCTGCCCCTGATTCATGTTGGATTTCTTTTACTTTTGCAGATTGCAAACTTCATTGCAAACAACTTAAATAGGAATTGGCCTCGCGATTTGTATGAAAAAGTTGCTCAAACCTTGTGAAAGCATGTAGACTTCAGCATTTGAGGGGCTAGCCACGAAAATGAAAATCTGCAAAGATGGAGCAATGGGAAATGTAGCATACTTTTAGGCTTGTAGCTATGTGTAGAAGTACAAAAGAAAAAGGAAAATGAAGTTGAGGAATGTTGGGAGAATGGTCTGTTGCTATCGCGGTTTTTGTTTCTCCAATTGGCAAGCCAATTGTAAGTTTACAAGCTCATTCCCAAATGTTTCCTTTTCCTTCCGTTTTCATGCCTTTTTGTTGTGCTTGTTGGGAAAAGCTGGAGCAGAAAATATGGAAAATGGTGCTAAATTTAGGGTTTATATTTGATCAGATGTGGTGTGGATCTGTATCTATCTTGGAATATTTAAGAAAAGGAGTCTTTTATTGATTGTATGTATAGAGAGCATATGGTAGATTTATTGACAATTTTTTTAAGAGTAAAATTTGCATCAATCTATTGAAAAACATCTCATAAAATCACCAGGTGCAAATATTTTTGTTTAGTTGTTTGGATGCTCAAAATAAATTTAAAAAGAACCCGCAATTTTCAATTGTACCCTTTATATATTATATATATCCACGTTAAGGGGGAAAAAAGGCTAATCAATCAATCAACTGTTTGTATTTTAAAAAGAAGTATAGTATTTTTCCTTTTATTGATATGTGGAATATAACTACCTAGCAAGTCAGAATAGATTTTTCTTTCTATAGAGGTATGAAAAAGGGAGGTTTTCTTTGTTGCAAATAATTACAAATATAGCAAAATTTTACATTATATTTGTGGTAGACCGTTATAGATTTAGATAGACATTTATCACTGATGAATGTCTAATTAAGTCTATCGCAATCTACCACAGATAGAATGTAAACTTTTGCCATATTTGTAAATATTTCAACAGTTTTGCCATTTAAAATAATTTCTCTGGGAAAAATGTATTTCAAATATATTTTTTCCCTATCAATTTTTGAATTTTGTGTGGACCCCAATAGAGTTGATAAGTTTTACGATTTTGGACATTTTTGAAAATATAGACTTTGAATAATCTATTATGATAGTTACCCATTTTGATAAGTGAATCAATTTAAATCGTGCTTTAGGATTATATTTGAAAGTAATCCATGCATGAACCATCATAGGTGTGGATTTCTTCAAATGTTGATTTTACAAAATAGCAGATTTGAATTGATTTATGGACAATTCTCCTTCAAGTTGATTTGGACAATTCTTAAATGAAACTCTAATGGAAAATCTAAATTATTTCACTTATGAAAGTTTAAGGTTTTCATTGTTAATGATTAGTCTAGAGTTTTAAGTGATACAAAGATGAAAGTTAAGGATATAAATTGTTATTTTTCGATTAAAATAAGTCTTGATTTGTACTTCCCATGATTATGGGCTTGTTTGGATTGACTAGAGAAAAAAAATATTTTTTAAAAATAAAAGTTCTATTTAAACTATTATTTCAAAAGTTGTTTTAAGTGATTGTCAAACAATCCAATTCTTTACTTTTTAAAATAACTTATTTTCAAAAAGTTAAACCAACTAAACATGAGTTTTTTGTATGGATGACTTCTTCTCAGACAATTCCAGCGTTTACATCCATATTGGGTTAGGGATGAATGTCCAGCCCAATGACTTTGCCAAAGCCCTAACGTGATTTTAAAATAAAAAAGTGGCTAATAAGTTAATGGGCTTCAAAATGTGTTCTTAGTGAGATTGCGACAACAAACAATGTTCTACCTCGATGGCGGCTTAACCCTATCTCGATGTCATGACGTAGCGCGATGTTACCTTTTTTGTTTCACACCTTTTCCATTTAGCATCTTCTTGCGTTAGGGACGTCCAATCCAATCCAATAGTTTGCCACCAACCCTATCCTGGTTTCAAGACATCGGGTTAGAGTTAAGCCTTCGTTGGACTGGAATGTTCATCGTTGTCAAAATCTCACTTGGAACATAGAACCTTTTTTAATTTATTCATCGCGCTTTCACTTTAAAATCAGGTAGATTTAGAGAAGTCATCGAACTAGGCTTAGCTTCTCTACCCCGATTCGACATTGGATGGAAAAAACCCATAGAAAATATTCATCACGCTTTTAATGTGAATGTTGGAAGCATCCTTAACCAAAAGATTATATTTCATAGATTTGTGGGGACGGGTCAAAAAACATAAATGACCCCGAGAAGAGGTTGGGGAATTTGTACGAATAACCCAAAAATTGGGCTGAAAATGCCAAATAATCCAATCTTTTTTTTTTTAAAAAAATGCCAAATGACCCTTTGCTAACGTCAAGTATGGATGAAATTTTCGAAATGAACTCGCGTACGTGGAAAAGCCGATCTCGCTCTTGCTCTCACTCTTGCTTCCTTTCCTCAATCACAATCACTCTCATCTTTCTTGCTCACCAGCATTGGTCGTGTCAAAGTTTGGACTCTTTAGCTGATGAAGAAGTTGGAGAAGAAGAATAAGCAAGAGAAGAAGAAAAGAAAAAAAGAGAGAGGGAGTTCCGGAGAAGAAGAGAAAAAAAAAAAGAAAGAGAGAGAGAGGGAGTCGGTAGAGAAGAAAGAGGAAAAAGAGGAAAAAGACAACACCATAATTTTACGTGATCATGATATAATCAAAGAGTTATTTGACATTTTTTTTTTCTTTCTAAAATAGGCTTTTTATACATAAAGATTTTGGAAATTGACCTATTCCATGAACAATATTTCACAAATCTCCTAAACTTCAATTATATTCCAAAACTAGATTTCTGCATAATTTTGGGACAATTTTAACATTTTGGTGCATTTCCTCTCGTATTTAATTTCATATTATTTTAGAATTAAAATAATAAAAAAATCAATTTGAATTTAATATTAATATTTAGAAATTTTATTTTTTAAAATAAATATACTATATATCATTATTAAATTCGAATTGTCATTTGATGATTTTTTATTTTATTTATTAACTAATGTGGTATATATTTCTAAAATTAAGGAATATGATAGGTACATCTTTCATATTTTATTTTCGTATTATTTCATAATAAAAATATGAAAAAAATTAGTTTTTTTTTATAAAATATATATATTTTTTTCAATCATTACAAATTTTTCCTTTTTTCCTTTCTTTTCTTTTTTTCTTTTTTTTCTTTTATTTTGTAGAATATTCTTTTTCCAATTAGTTACAAATTTGTCATAAATTTTCCTTTTTATAAATTTCAAATTTTGACTTAAATTTCAAAATCTCTAATTCAAAAAATATATAATATTATTTAAAATATATAGAAATTATTTCCAAATGTATTTAGAACAAGTACAATTTTAAGGTTGTTATATAATATACTGCATATTTTGATTAAATATATATATTCTACCTATTTTGTCATGTATACACATGTATATATTTGAAATTGAGATATACTCCACATACTTTGCCATATATACACATGTATATTATACTAAGATAGATGATATCTTCAAATTATTTGAAATAAACTCATATATATATATATATATATATTTGATTTTGAAAACAAAAATGTACAAAAAAAAAAAAACCTCATACATATTTTGCATTATAGCTCACGTGACTTTCATGTGTGAGTTTTGAAAAAAAAAAAAATTCATTTCCTGGGTGTGATTATAATATATTTTTACAAAGATTTGATTTTAAAAATGAAATAATTTTGGAAAAAAACAGTTAATGTGTGCGAATATGGTATATTTGATTTTCTATATGTGTTTTTTCTTATTTCAATTTTTTTATTATTATTTTTCAAAATTTCTAAAACTTACAAGGTTGATATAGACATTTGAATTTTTATAATATTTTATGTCGTATTCATGAAAAAAAGATACGAGGTTTAAGATAATGGTGTGACCGAGCAATAAAAATACTTTAAAACTCCACCTTTGTCATATATTCCATATATATTCCGTATATCACACTAAATAGATATCATATTCATGGAATATGATTCACTCTCAAGATGCCTTGGTGGTGAAGTGGTAGACACCCGAAACTCAAATTCTCGTGCCAAAGAGCGTTCTGCTCACATCTTTAATTAGGGATTAACGTGTAGAAAGGCCTAATAAAACTCCCAAACAGCTCTACATCTTTCAATTTTCCCACCCTTTTTATTTCTACCTCCTCTCACCGCAGTTCCGCACACATCTTTAGCAGCCATTCCACTTTTCCCCATTATATTCCAATTGCAACTGCAACTCTCTCCGCCGGCACACCGCCGGTGACGCAACCACACCTGCAGACGTTTATCACTGTTTCTTTATTTTCCCACTCTCTACTGCGCCGTACGTCGCCCGTTGCTCCCCTATTCTGTTACTATCGGTGACTCTACACTCGGTTTATCGCAATCCTCCATTTGCTCGTATGTGAGTTCTCTAAAATTTTCCCCCCCTTCAGTTTAATCAATTCCAGAACAGGGTAAACTGGAATGCAGTCAAGTTTGATCTAAAATCTTGCCAAATCGGAAATGTTTGTGTAATCCAGAATTCCCTCGATTCATTTGTAATTTCCTTTTCTTTTCGTAGTTTGTGGTAGGCAGTTTTCATGACTCAAATCTCTGAAAGCCTTCCATCTTCTTATTCTCGAATAAAAAAGAGTAGGTTTTTGTGTTGTTCAAAAAACTGTTACCAGAAATCTCAGAATTAGGAATCACGTCACATTAGTTTTGGGCCGTTATTTCTCCATGTTTTGTACTTAGTTTAGTGTCATGTCCGTTCCCTGAACGAGGAGTGTTGATATTTGGTTCGGAGGTTTCTGATGGAGGCTACGGTTTGGGAAAGCTCTTCAGGAGGAGCTAGTGGTTATGACGACAATTACGCGCAAGACATAAAAGATGAAGAAGAATGTCTCTGCGCATCTGGGTACTTGCGCAAGTTGCAATTCAGGTTGAGAACTCAAAGAATTTACACTGCTCCGAATCCTTCAATGGTATTACCCTACTGCTTATTTTTAAGTGTTTGTTTCAATATTTTATCTGTCTCTCTAGGAAGCATGCTTCAACTGCTCGATGGAATGATCAAATGGGAATGGCAGAAGTTTTAGAGAACAAGGGCAGCCTTTGGACGACAACTGGCATTGTACGTTGTGGCAAGATTTATTGTTCCATTGAGAAAACTTTGTAGGTTAAATTATGATTTTATTATGGTTTTTTTATCCCTGTTGTTTTTCATATTGGCCACTTCTCTTTCACATTGTCTTAACTTAATTTGATCACTTTAAAGTAGTAGGGTAATCTCATGAAAAAGAAAAAAGTTGGAAGTGTTTCCAAGCCAAGGCCAGGAAATGGCCTATGAGAGCCGAATTAGGTGCTTCTTCGCAATTAACTTGGTCGCCTCTTGGTCAGTTTTTTATTGCTTTTTGGTTGTCTTTGGGGCTGTATTTTGAACGTTACATTTTGAATAAAGGGAAGGAATTAAAACTTAAAATATATAAGAAGAAATACTAGTAGCGTTTTGTGTCTTGGTAAAAGTAGGAAGTCATCATTTTTTATATACATTTTTAACTATAGTTTTTTTCCTATCATTATCTTTTGGAAATAAGTAAGCTTGCTTGCGTCCAACTGTATAATTCATTTTATGTATCACTTATTCTTCTTTACTATTTACAATATATATGCATCTTCTAGTCTATTTACAAAAAATATGCACATCTATTGTTTTGCATTCACTTGGGCAATGTTTTTTTTTAAATATTTTTATTGTGTCTCTTTTCTTAGGAAAGTTAGAAGCGTGTTGCCTTAAAGTGTGCCTTGTACTTTGTAAATGTTGATTGTAATATGAACTTTGGCTCTAAAGTAGAGTTGTACTAATTAAAGCAGAAAAATATTCTCTTTTTAATTTTTTAATTTTATAAATAGAGATATTAAGGTTCATAATCTCTTCTGAGACATTCGGATGATAGTATTTATGTACACTATCAAATTTTCTTTTCTATATTTTCAGATTTCTTATTGAAGTTGGGGCCTTACATCTTTTGGATCATGATAATTCAAGTCTTTCTTTGAAAGATGTATATAAGAAGGTAGCCGAAGGAAAAAATGGGTATCTTTGGGAGCAGTTTGAGGTTTATAGGCACCTCAAGTCTCTTGGTTTTACTGTTGGAAAGCATAAAGTTCCCTGGTCTCTGAAGAGTGTTAGGAATGGCAGTGACATTTCATCTCCAAGTTCTATTGAAAACAAAGGAGCATCAGATGTCAAATCAGAAGATGAGAGGTCGATCTTTGAACTATTAGATGCCATTCAGCTCGATGAAGTGACACCCATTTTTGATGTTTTTCTTCCACATAACAAGTTTAGAAAGTCTTCTCCTGGTGACCCAAATTTTATGGTCTGCTTGACTAGGTAAGTTCACTTGTTATAATAAAATCCATGCAACTTCCTTCCTAGTCTGTGCCTGGCTAGGGTTTTTTATTTTCAGTTTTATTTTTAACTACTTGGAAAGGCATAATTTGCACCTCACCTGACTTTTTAATAGTTTTTCTTAATCTAAACAAGTTCAGTATTCTCAACACCAGCCCCAACTAGAGGACACGTGTTGACTGATCCTAAGATCGTGTGCACTATTACTTGTGTTCAAAATTTTGTAAACTACACTTAGCGTGCCTTTTGGAAAAGGTGTTTTTCAAGCGAGCACATATGATGGAAGCAGTTTTGGAAGAAAATTAGTTAAATGCTTCCTCTGTAAGCACTCTATGTACTTTTTAGTCAAATGCTTTTAGTTGGTCGAAAACACTTTTTACCATAACATTGTAATCCAAATCCTGCCCATCTCTAAATAAATACTTTCAGTCATCCACAAGGACTTTAAAGGCATGTTAAACATACTTGGATTAGTACTCAATTCTATGGTTGTGAAATTGTTTGCCCAATGTATCAATTTCATTTTTAGCCATTCTTGTAATAATAGGCTTCAACGTATATCGTTTCTTTCTTCTGGAGAATTTTATACACTACTTTGAATTTATCTTATCTTTTAATTCCTGTGATGTACATTGTTTCTTTTATAGGGGATATCCACCTTCAAAAAAAGATATTGAAGTTCTTGAGAGAACATCCAGAGGCATTCCAATGAAATATTGTTATGTTGAACATGGACGTGTCTGTTTATTTTCATTCGATAATGTGGAGCTCCCCATCTTACCTTGACATTCTTGTGGATTGGTCTGCTATTTAATTTTTGGTATGTTATTTGAATTCTATTTTATGTTAAAATGAATCCGGAGAAAGAGTGTTTGGTGTGGGGGTAAATTGACAAGTTGAAAAAGTACTTATTTTTAAATCTTATTTTACAAACCCGTTTAATCTTTTGGCTTTCTGTCTCCAACTCGCATTTTCCATTTTGACAATTTTTGTAAACTCGACCTTTAACGCTAGACGCTCCTCAAGAGAGTCAATATTCCTCCTCCAACTTCTCCTTTGTCATCAAGGTACTTGAGTCTCTTCTGGACCTGTTGCTTTTTTACCTCTTAAAAATTTCTAGAAACCTCCCAATTTCAAGACTTCTATACCTCTTTAAGAACACGTAACTTGCCTATTTGTTTAGAGCCTCAGGCCACCCTTGAAAATGGGGGTTCAAAGGAAGGGTGAGCTGTTCTTTCAAAATTGTGGCAGGAAAGAAATAAAAGATTTTTTTAGATCTCTTCATCTTGGTGCTCTTTATCAAAGCTTTTCTACAGTTACTCAATTCAGGACATTTCACGTTGTTGGACTCTTCTATCTTTTCTCATTTTTGAATTGTTTTATTTTATTTTTGTTTCTTAACAAGATTTTGTTGTTTGGTTTTCTGCTTCTATTGTTTCAGTTTGTTCTTTTCATTTGTTTATTCTTTTGGTTTTTGTCCTTTTTTTTGTATTATGAGTATTAGTCTCTCTTCTCTTTCTCATTTAATTAATGAAAGTTAATGAAAGTTTCCTATCCTTCTAGGAGAAAAAAAAAAAAAAAAAGAGGAAAAACACGACAGGGATCCAAACTCAAATATCTGATATGACTTCAGGTTCAAAAAACTAAAGAACACATTCATCCACCCTTTGGACAACAAAAACCTATCCATCCCACCCAGCTCTTCCTTAAACTTCTTGTTCTCTTGTAAGGCCATACACCCCAATCACCTATCCCTTAATCTCTCCAATGAAAAAGCAAGAGAACTGATACAGAGTAGATCCCTTCATCAACATCAAGAGATTCAGCAACACTTATATCCCACATCATAATGATTCCATGAACAAACATAGCCACTCCATTTTCCTTCTTCCTCCAACTGCTCTTCATTAGCTGCTTACAACAATTCCCCACCAAAATAACAATGCTTGGGTTCTCCTGTGGAATAACCTCCCTAACCAATCTCCTCTTATCTCTTCTCCCAAAACCTCTTAACATTCCATGATACCTTAGGGCCTTAGTACTTGTCTCGAGATTCATCACATCGACCCTTCATTATTTATATCAAAAGCTTCGATGCCCCACTAATGTTGCTGTATTAGCCCCCATTTATACATAAGGTTTCAACACTCAATAGTGATATACTAGCCCACAGCCATTTATATAGGAGACCTTGATATTCACTCGTCTTTATCACAAACCCTCAACCATTATACTTGAGGCTATGGTATTTTCCTTCCATTTATCGCAAACTCAAGTTCTGTTGACCGTCTTCACTATTTAGTCCCACAATAACTCAAACATGTCCATCCTAAACGGAATTGAATTTCTTTTGAATTTGGAGAAATTAGATGTTTCCAAACCTAGGAAGATTTATTTAAAAATCCCTTTTTCTAAAATTTTCTAAAATTTAATTTATATAATCCAAAGGGACTTAATTTGGAATTCAAAATTTTCCAACCAGAACCCATAAACAAAAAAGTTCAGTTAATCTAAAATTAATGGACTAAACAAATTTAACAGCATAACTTAACTCCAAAATAGTTTAATTTTCAAATGTAACGCACTATCTATTAGATATAGATTCTAAAATCTTTTACAAATTCAAAATATTTTACCATTATTTTCGTACCATATATCTAACAGTGCCAAATTACTAGTAAATGAGTAATGCTGGTAATCTCCCTGATCAAATAATAGTGCTAAACAATTAATCACAAAATTGCGATTCTCGAAGTCATTTTTTGCGGCCTAACCTTGTGGCCAAATCACATGGTGCCACTTGGCAAACTGATATTATTATTATTATAAAGTTTATTGTTTCTAGTGTGATTGAGTTGTGCTGTAAAAGACAACTACAATGAAGTATTCTTTGTGTGTGTGTATATGTGTGTGTGTGTGTGTGTTGCTCTACCTCTCCCTTTCAATATCCCACCGGCACTGTCTCTCTCTATCTCCTCCGCCGTGAAAAATGAAACAACGCCGCCAGCTTGAGCTGAGTAGTTTGAGCAGATCCTCCAGCTCCAAAGACACAGCCATTGTTCCCAAGCCATCTTACTCAACCACCTCTTCTCACAGATCCTCCTCTCTTTTCCACTCCTTCTTCCGCTCTCTCTCCCATTTCCTCCTCCACCGCCGCAGCGCCCTCTCTCTCATCACTCTCCGCCGCAAGCTCACCGGCACCCTCTTCGGCCACCGCCACGGCCATGTCACCTTCTCCCTCCAGCTCGACCCTCGTTCCGAACCCCTTACATTGCTCCATCTCCACATCTCCACCACTGCTCTCCTTAAAGAGATGTCCTCCGGCGTCCTCCGCATCACCCTTCACTCCCACAAACTCCCCGGCCGAACACGACCCACAAAGCTCCTCCAGCACCCTGCCTGGACCATGTATTGCAACGGAATGGAATCTGGTCTCGCCCTCTCTCGCACGTGTGAGGCGTATGACCGCCATGTCCTCAACACCATTCGGAGTGTGTCTGTTGGAGCCGGGGTCATTCCGGTGCGCCACGACGGTTCGAAAGTCGCAGGCGGGTGCTCAGAACTGGGTGCATTGGTGTATATGAGAGCCGAGTTCGAACGAGTTGTTGCCAGTGCTGACTGGGAAGCTTTGTTTATGATTAACCCGGATGGAAATACCGCGTCTGAATTCACTATTTTTGTGCTTAGAATATGAACCCCTAAATTTTCTCATAGTTTAGTATTCTTTTTGTTTTGTTTTGTTTTTCCTTTCTTTTTTCTTTTTTTTTTATTTCTTTTTTTGTTTGAAAATTAGTTAGAAAAAATGTGTCCCAAGTTACAACTTTTTTTCATGCATGCAATGCATGCAAAAGGTGAAATCTTTCTCTTTTAATAACACAGCCAAATAAAATAGACCACTTTTATTATTTTGGTGTTCAAATAAAATTACAGATTACTTATGTTTTTCTTTGTGTTAAAAGATTGCAGAATAAAACATCAATATTTGAAATAGCTCAACAATAGTGTTGAGCTATGCTCGCTTTATTATTATGTTTGTTTGTTTTGTTTATTTCTTTTATAAAATAAAAGAACACTTTAAAGCACTAAACTTATTCATCAAAATAATAATGATAATAATGCAATTTTGACTAAAAGTACTTAATATTTTTTTTTTCCCAACTAATTGTTTAGAAGTTACACCATATGATATTAAGGAATTGAATCTATAAAATGAGATGTTAATGTCTAATTCTAACCGACTTAAAAGTTTTGTCAATGTCATTCTTCATTTAACTTAAGAAAAAGCTGGTATATCTTTCAAATTAACTTTTATATCCAAATTATTCTCAAAATAACTTCAAATCCATACCTAAGATGATTGTTCTCATATAATATACAAAATTATTAGCTGCCTTTTTTCATGTACAAAGTAGATTAAAATATGTAAACTTTTTAAAATAACATAAATAAAATATTGAGAAAAGGAGTAAGTTATTAGATGCGTAATATAGTTACGAATTTATTTTCTTATTCTTCTTGTGGCTCTAAATGTGGACGCGTTATATGTTTTGTTATTTTTATATATTTTTAGTTTTCAATAATGAAGTCCAATAATATAAATATAATCACAAGTAGAGCAGAAAATTTGACGTATAGTCGCACGAGTGTTCTGGTCGAGGATTTTGAACATGTTGCCATATGAGATATTTACGTGTTAAATTACAAAAATATCCCCAACAGAAATATCAAATATTGGTTTATAGCAACTCATGCATGTTTAAATTTATAAAATTATAAAATAAGAAAACTAATCACTACATCCCAATCTAACTATCGGGTTCATCGGTGTGTATATATATTTATGAAATTTCAATAATATAATTTACCCTTTTTCTTCTATGAAACACCTATATTATGGTAATGTGATTATATATATATATACACACATATATATATTTTTATCGCACATGCTTGAAGTATGAGAGACTCTATCCGTTTCTTTTTCTAATACTTTTTAGTATGTTTTATTTATTTGTTTTGGAAATGCTATTTGTGGATTTTTCCTATTTACGACAAAAATATGTATATGAAATATTCTTTTCATACAAAAATAAATAAAATACGATCTTATCCATTTAAATCATGAACCATATTTTCCTTGAACACAACTAAAACTAAAGTCATACATACATTTACCAAAAACCAAATCAAACCACTCATAATATAATAAATTTTGATAATTAATCACTATTTCTTTACTTGGATATCATATACAAAAATCTATATGATTAACTTGATATAGTGCATGTTCGAGAGTGATTTTAGAATCGTCAAAATCACTTTTTTGTCGTTTTTAAAATCACTCAAAACTAATTTAGTTTTCAGTTTTACACTTTTATATTGCAACTTTCATATCATCAAAATTAGGTTTGAAGGATTAAAAACATGTGTTACTGTGATTTTTGAAAATGACAAAAGTGATTTTAGTCTTTTTAAAATCACTCTCAAACGATGCTAGTAATTTAAAACTATATTTAACATGATTGAACTCATCAAACATAAAAAAAAAAAATAGATGTGCTTATTTTGCCGTGACATCTATACTGATATAAAATTGAGATTGACAATTTCAACATTTGAGAAGGATTTCAAGTAAGTAGTTTGTGAAAAGCAAATCTAACTAAATTAAGAAGAGTTAAAAGAAAGAGGACAAATTAAATGCGCATAAAAAACACAAAGTTGGGGAACTGCCATATGATAAGTATAAATAATAGAAGATAAGAAAATGAGAGCAAAACTCAATTAAGAGACTTTTCGTTTTTAGTCTTGATTTTTTTAAGAATAAGTGTATTTGATTAATGACTTTTTAAAGTACTTTTTCTTAAAAATAAATTGGGTGAAACACCCCTCTATTGTGTAGCCACTGTTATCTCTAATAAAATATTGACACATGACAATTAATTTAATTATTAGAAAATTATTTTTGTGTGTAGAGAAAGAGGGACTATGGACTAGTTGCACCTAAGTGTTGGACTTTTTAAGAATAAATGTGTTTAGTCTTTAAGTTTCTAATGTGTCTTTTTTATATAACATCTTAAATTAGAAAATAATTTTAAAAAAAGAATAATTATTTTAAATGTCAAAATTGTTAGAAATATTTTTAAATATAGTCAAATCTAACTACAATGATAAATACTCATAAACATCTATTGTGTTAGTGATAGACACGGATATATGTCTATCAGTACCTATTAGTGACATTTTACTATAGTTGTAAATAATTTGACTCATTTTATTATATTTGAAAATAACTATTTAAAAATAATTTTAAAGAGAAAGAGATATATAATTTTTAAAATTTTAAAAATAATAATTAAAAAATTATGCTAAAGACCTTCAAAATTAAAAACTAAGTGACTAAAAATTCAAAGAAAGGGTACATTTTAAATATTCAAAGATCAAAACACACATATGGTTATGGTTGAAAACTTTCATGGATTAAAAAGGGGTAACTTTTCATTAAATTAAAGTGGAAAAACAAGAAACGTCTTTCTTTTTTAAAACAAAACGACAACACACAAGTTTTGGATTTTCCAACGATTATTGATACGATACAACGTGAGTACGCAGGTTCATGCCTTTCTATTTATAAACAAAGGAAAGAAAAGAGATTGTGAGAGAGAAAGACTCTGTTTGAACAAGAAATTGGGAACAAAAGTGCAACTCTTCACACCAGGAAAGAACAACACATTATTTTTTTTCTATGAGATAAGCTAAGAAATTCAAAAACACATGTACAAGACAGTGATATATATATGGATTCCCAAAAATGAGAAAAAAAAAAAAAAAGTATATGTAGTAATGCTTATCAGACACATGTAAATTATCTAACGGTTGTTATGAGATATAATTCCCCAACTTAAGCGAAGGATAATTCTCTAATTAAACAGTCTTATGGAAGCTGTCTATATAAAGATAAAACATTAGGGATCGGTCCTCACTCTACCGATCATTGAGTAACTTTTCTCTCCATTAAGAAGACCTAATCAAGTTCTCAAGGAATACCAAGAAAGAGAGACACAATGTTTGCTTTTATAAACAAGTTGAAATGTTTGTTGTTTATATTAAATTCATAGGAGCGATATTTGGTTGTTTAATTTTTATGTTACATGGATTTATTTACAATATATAATGAAATTGTCAGTTCAATCTATATATATATATAAAATGTCGATGGACATGTCAAACATGTAGACGAAAATTTAATCCCAATGTATTTTGTACAAATATTGACATATGGAAGAAAAAGACCAACCTACAATATGAATTTAAACATTTTTAAAGGTTGAAGGTACTGACTAAAATATATAAATATTAAACTACATTATATGCTGTTACTTAGAAAGTAAAATATAAAATAAAAAATTAAGGCCCTAGTTGGTAACTATTTGATTTTTTGTTTATAGTTTTTGAAAATTTAGTCTATAAACACTCATTTCACCTCTAAATTTCTTGTTTTTTATCTACTTTTTACCAACATTTTCAAAAACGAAGTCAAATTTTGAAAACTAAAAAATTAGTTTTAAAAAATTAGTTTTTGTTTTTAGAATGTTGCTAAGAATTCAACTCTTATACTCCAAAAAAATGTAAACCATTTTAAGAAAATTTTAAAAAATAAGGTTAATTCTAAAAAAATAATAATAAAAAAAACGAAATAGTTATCAAATAGGGCCTAAATAGATATGATAGAAAATAAAGAGCAAGATACATACATCAAATATGAAGAAATGAAAGAGCATAACTCAACTCACATAAAGGGGTGCTGAGTTGGTTATTATGGTCAGTGATTATTATAGTCTATGAAGTATAATAGTCTGTAGGTTATAATAGTCTACGTTTGGGTTGCAGACTAGTCTGAGTTATAATACTTTGTAGGTTATAATAGTCTATGTTTGGGGTACAAACTATTTTTGTCTGATTTATAATAATGTGTGCCTATTTTAGTATGCGTATGAAATAGCAAAAATGGTAACAAAGAAGTAAGGAGAAGACGAGTAAGAAATAGTAAATACTGCAATAAACACCCGAAAGAGTGTACCATCAACTTCAACAATACCCCTTCTAAAAAATATAAGGAAAAAAAAATGAAAAAAAAACTACGCATGGTTTGCTTTCTCAATGAAAATAACGACAACAATATTGATGGCATCAATTTCATATTACTATTTATAAATATCTCAGATGCTTTTGCAGTCTATTTGCCAGATACGAAGGAGGAGGAATATCGAGTCTTCCAATAAAGATAGTGTTATAGATATTTTGTTTCTCGATCAAGGGATTTTAGATATTTATTTGGATTTTTTTTTTTTTAAAAATAAATCTCTTAGAACAAAAGTAGGTTAAATAAGTTTATATCTTTGGAGTTAGAATCAATTCCCATTTTCAATTTAGTATGTATAATTTAAAAAGTTTTAATTGAAATTAGTGTAAAAAAGCCTTACCGAAAGAATGCATTTAATCTCCATGTAACACTAATAGTGAATTTATTTGAAAAGAAAAAGAACATGGTTTGCCAAAAAAAAAAAAAAAAAAACTTACAAACTAGTGTAATGTTTGTCACACACTCTAATGCTTAAATCAGACAATGAAAAAATGTGGAAGACCTAACTCAACCCACTCGTGTAGGATAGAAGTTATCTCATATGAAGTTATACAGTGAGTTGACTTAGGTCTTCTCTTATTCCCTTTAAAAAAATTTGATTATCGTATAATATACAATTCTATTAACTTAGGGTTGCCTGACATGTCCTGTATGATGGGGCTCCTCACTCTTAGAGATCGAAGATGAGGTCGAGTCTTGTTTTCGATACGACTTACTTTTTCTCTTATTTATAATTAGATTTATTCTTTTAGTACAAAATTACTCATAACAAAATTCATTTAGTTTTTGCTTGATTTCGATTTAATTTTATAGTCAGTTTTTCTATCATTGAGTGATAGAAGTCTATTATTTCAATTTAATATTCATATTCATATTAGTGAATTATTTTTATTTCTATTACTCAATGATAGAAAGGCCGATAGAAGTCTATTGCAGTTTATCGCCTAGTGATAGAAGTTTATCGCAGTTTATCTTTCAAATTTTTCTATATTTATAAATAATTTGGCTTCAAGAATTTTTGTACGGAAAGAGAAAACATACATTTTTAACCTTTAAGGTTTAGAAAAATGGTTTATTTACCCTTTTTTTAGTACAATAATGGTGAGTAATCTTTAGGGAGACAAGTTATACTAATTATGTTGAGTTAAATTCACACCAACCAAAAAAAAAAAAAAGAAAAAATTATTTGGTCTCTGTTGTTATTTGTTTCATTATTGTGTATCTTACCAAAGTTAACATAACACAATGTTTTCCTAAAATATAAAATATATTTTTTTCTTTTCTCTCTCTCCTCATCGCCGCATCCACTTCTTTCTCTCTCCTTTGTTTTTTTCGCTTCTTCCTTCTTTCTTTCCTTAAAAAAAAAAAAAAAACCCTAAAAGGAAGACTTCATTCTGATCAGGTTTCATTTTAGAAAATTTCAGTACATATCTAACTCAAAGTTTCCTTCATTTCATAAGTCTTTTTTTTTTTTTTTTCCAGTAAGGATGGAGAAGAATAGAAAGGAGGAGTAAGAGCAAAGAAAAGAGAGAAAAATAATAATAATAATAACAACAACACACAAATTGTGTTATCTGTCCATCAAAGTAATAGTTAGTTCTGGGTCTAATTTTGATGCTTTCAAGTGTTGTTTTTGTGATTTCATAAGATTCAAGAAATTCGGGCCTAAACAACGATTCAGATGAGAATTAAGAGAAATTGGAGCATTAAAGTCATATTCAAGAATGTTCTATCTCTTTGCAACGCTACACTCAGCCTAATTTCCAGAGTACACAATAGGAGAGGTGCTATTCTAGAATGCAAAAAACTTGGATTTAGCTGGTATGTATTATGCAGCCTCTGTTGTATCCAATGAAAAATTGCCACGTGACTATTACATTTTTTTTAAAAAAACTATTATTATTTTCCTTTTTTGTGTATAGAAAAGGAAAGTATGGACTTAGACTCTATTTATATTGCTATTTTAGAATAGAAAAAACTTGGGTGCACCCAGGTTACACTTATCTATTATCCAACCCTTAGTACATCCAATTAATTACATTCTTTCAAAAATTATTAAAAAAATTTTTTAGCGTTTTTAAATATAGGAAAAAAAACCAAAATATCTACAAATGTAGCAAAATTTTACTGCCATCTGCCATAGACTACTGTTTGACACGGATAGTAGTCTTTCGCAATCTATCCCGGCAAATAGACTACGATATTTTGCTATTATTTGTAAATATTTTTAACAGTTTTGTCATTTAAAATAATTTCTTTTTTCTTGCTTAAAGAAAGGGGACTATTGAGTCAGGTTGCATCTAAGTATTACTTTTTTAGAGTGGAAAAAACTTGGGTGGTTGTCCCTCTACACCCACTGAAAATTGTCACATGGCAATAATATTTTTTTAAAAAGTTATTTAAAAATTATTTGTTTGTAAAGAAAAGGGAGTATGGACTACCCATCTATTGTGCAGCTACATATTGCGCCTAAGTATTGCTCTTTTAGAATAGAAAAAGCTTGGTTGCACCAATCTACCCGAACTTACCACTATTGCTACGTCGTAGTAGTAAAGACCATTTTGTTTCGTTTAGTTAAGTTTCTAGTTGGAGCTTTCTTTTGTTTTTTATTTGTTTTCTTTTCTTTGAATCAGGTTATGCAACGGCAGAAGAGGCACTTTGTATTTACTATGCGTTCTATGCTAGGAGAGCTGAGCAATGATAATAATAAGAAGGAGATTTTTTAGCTCAAAGGTCTCACTACCAAGCTAATTTCAGTTGTTTGAACTTGGGCTGACATGCAGGTACAGAGCACAAGGCCAGCTGTACTTGCTTACGCATAGCCACAGTACTAGAAACATCCCTTCATCCCTAAGTTGTTACATCTGCTCAATCAGGCAACCAAGATATGACTTTAGAAGATATTATTAAGGAATTCTTTAATCATTAGTTCTCTATGCAGCATGACTTTCTTCATATCCAGCAGGAGAATCTTCAGTTCGAAATGGAGATTGGATTTGAGATGGAACGTTTGAGTGACCAGCTCGCTTAAATTGTCGATCCAATTAGGAATGGGATTATTTGACCTAGAGTCCACGACAACTACGGCTGATCAAAAGTGCGTTGTTGCTGGGGAACCAAGTAGTTTCTCTTTAAAAAGGTTTTTAGTTCTTATCGTTCTTTGGTTTTACTTTTTGTGTATGACCCAATCCTCCAAAGATTCAAGTTTGTTGTATTTTGCAGAGTTAGGAAAGGAAGAGAGGTGACTCAAAAAGGAAGCTAGGGAATGAAGAGCTCAAGACATTCAAATTCGTGTTGAAATCACAACATATGAAGAAGAGTGTTCGGAAGGAGAAGAAGAAAGAACAACAATGGCGCAGGAAGAAGAGCATACTCTTAAGGGCCTCTTGGCCCGTGACGTCGATCAACAATCCCTTTGCATCACTTATACTGCCACAACAGATAATTTTGAGATTTAAGTTTGGATTATTCACTTATTGCTTGTTTTCTATGGCTGTGCAAGTGAGGAGCACAAGCATCTCAAGGAATTTCATATTGTGTTTAACTGTATGAGGTCTCACGGCATGATTGAGGAGCAGCTGAACTTCAGAGCCTTCCCATTCTCCCTGAAGGATGACACCAAAGACTAACTTTATATTTACTTCCAATGAAATATGTGGCCACTTAGAGGGATATGAATAAGTAGTTCTTGGAAAAGTTCTTCCCTATTTCATGAGTTGTCGGATTACGAAGGAAATCTACGAGATCACGCAGATCGCTGGGGAGACTTTCCACGAGTATTGGGAGCGCTTCAAAGTTTATGCGCTAGTTTCCCCTATCATTAGATCTCTGATGGCTGCTCATTCAATATTTATATGAAGGACTTGTCCCTAATGATAGAAGTATGATCGATGCAACTAGTGGTAGTGCACTAGTAAGCAAGACTTTCTCTATCAAGGCTTAACGACGGCTGAAGTTAATTATGCAAGAAACTGACAAGGCAGACAACAATTCAATTATAATTGCTAGGGAAACCCAAGATGGAGCAGTTCTAGTATGCCTCTTGAGGACATGATGAAAAGTTTGGCAGAGTTCGCCATGCAGCTAAAACAGAATCAAGAGAGCTTCCAGCAAACTGGCACCGCCCATATGCAGAGCATGGCCACTCAGATCTCCCAGTTGGTATTCGTCGTCAACCGTTTGAACACTAAGTACATGAAGCTTCCTTTCCAATAAGTGACAGATGTTCAAAATGTTAGTGTCATCTTAATGGTTAGCTGCTTTAAGATTTATGATGTTGCTACCTTGTCCGTGATTAAGCCTGAGAAAGAGGATGTTGTTGAAGAGGATGTAATTGTAAGGTAAGGCGAAGGAGAGGTTCAACTCAAGGGTGTGGGCTTGGTGAATGTGCCCAAGCCCATGAACGTTGTCCTATTGAAAAAGCCTAATCTCTATGTCGTTGTTGGTCAAATGTTATTTAGAGATGAAAAGAGAGACTATTGAAACACTCTTACAAAGTACATATATGTTAGTATGACTGACATAACTTTTTAGTATGACTGATATAACTTTTTAGTTAAAACAATCTTTATTTCTCATTCATATGACACTTCATTCTAATTGTATGTTGACGCCAAAATTTGAATCGGAGAAATTCATCTAACATTCACATGATAATAATAGTAAATTTGTACTTTGGGGAAGAGATGACCGGCAAAACAAAGAAAAATGACTATGATGTCAAAGTCAGTGACAGAACTGAAGCTACAGTGATGTATTTATTTGGGATTTGATTTAGGGTTTAACTTGACCCTATTAGGATTAGGATATGAGTTTTTCTTTATCCCAAACAAACCAACTCAAATCTTATCTTATCTCATCTTAATTTTTTGCTTTATTTTCTCTAGCCAAAATTCATCCTCAACAATGTGGATCAAATGATTCGAAAAAGTACTTGAATATAAAATGAGTAATGCATCAACATACTTTTACAAAAGAGTGATTCTCAAATAGGTGAACATCCAAGGAAAATGTAGAATTTAGTTCTCATTCCCTTCAATGCCTAAATGATGTATAATGTGTCTCTTTACATATTAGTTTTAATCGATAAAGAATATGTTATCAATACATATCATTAGGATGTTGTCAAAGTGTGACTATAACTCAACAGTAATTTGGTATGTACTACCTCCTTTAAAGTTAGAGGTTTAAATTCTGATTCCAATTGTTGTATTAAAAAAAAATACCACTATGATGTCATTAAAATATATACAATTTTAGCTATTAAAATGAGTTTGTGAATAAATAAGGCAATAGCCAAATAAATGCCATATACACAAATAATACATCCTCAGAAACCCTCATATGTAATGACCATAGCTTGGTCAGCTCCTCCAGCATGGTCATTATCACCCAGAGAAACCTTACCATGACCATTCTCATTTGCTCCTTCATTTTTTCCAACATCAGTATGCTTGTTAGTTTCTCCATCATGTTTTGCTCCAATTTGCCCAACACCAACATGATTATCATCAGCAGCTCCATCTTTTTTTGCTTCTATAGTTTGTTTAGCCTCATCATGACTCTCATCAGTGATTCCATCTTGTTTTAATCCTTCAGTTTGTCCACCACCAACATGACTATTCTTGTCATTAGCATCATCCTGTTTTGCTCCAACAGTTTGTTCATCACCAACATGTTCTGCTTTCAAAGGTTGTCCAGTCCCAACATGACTTTCATTGTCAGCATCAAGATGATTATCGTTCATAGCTCGGTCATGTTCTCCTCGTCCAGTTTGTCCGGCCCCAACTCGATTGTCCATGGCAGCTTTTAATCCATGACTGTCAATATCATCATGTTTTGGTTCAACTCCTGCATTGTCATCGAACCCAACATGATGAGCATCACTCTTATGGTCATCATTATACACCCCATGCTCAGATTCTTCTTCAGTTTGTCCAGCTCCATGTTTATCTGTTGATGCTACTCGTGGCTTGATCTTTTTGGAGTCCACATAAATGGTAGGGATGTGAGAGATATGCAGACTTTCATGATTGTTTTCCTTCATGCTGTTTATGCTCAAAGACCCACAAAATGTGATCCTCAACTCCTCTATTTGATCACAATAATGTAGATCAGAAGGCATACAATGAGCCTCCAGCCTAGGGCAGTTGGAGATCCCAAGAATTCGAAGTTCCCAATAATTTGCAAGCCAGAAAGGTAGTACTCTTAGCGTGGGAAACCCTCCAATTTCTAGCACTTCTAAATTTGCATCTAAACAGTACATCCACTTTGGCAAATTCCCCACTGCTGTAAGTCCTCTGAGTATCAGTTTCCTAAGACAAAGCGATTGCAGTGAGAATGTCAATCTCAGCCGCTCACACCCCCATATTGCCATATTACATAACGAACTCAAGTTTTCCAAGTCTTTTGGCAGTGTTAACAGTGATTTGCAATCATAAATGATCAGTGTTTGAAGGGAATTGAGTTTGTCGATGTCTTCAAACAAGTGAGTCAAGTTTTCGCTCCCTCCGATGGCGAGAAAACGAAGCGATGTTAAGCTTCCTATGCCATCTTTTCCCAAGTTGGCTTGCTTTGTTTGAATCCATAAGAATCTAAGGCTGATCATGTTCTTTATGTTTCTAGGAAGCTCTTCAAGCTCTGAGCAGAATGCAAGAATCAGGGTCTGCAGGCTCTGTAGCTTGCAAATTGATTCTGGCAACCTCTTGAGTCGTTGATTCCCTCGCAAATCTAAATACCTTAAATGTTTCAACATGTCGATGGACGTTGGAAGTTCTTCCAGAGAAGAGTTGCACAAGTACAAAAACCTTAGCTGCCTGAACTTGGTGATGCATTTGAAAAGAGGGACTCCGTTGATCTTTGGCTCCATGCCTCTTCCCACTGGGATGGAAAGAAAACGAATGTCATAGCTTGTCAATGGAGGCAAATCCTTGTCGTTGCAATCAACAAATGAAAGCTGATGCAAATTTTCGAGGTTCTTTTGTTCCTTAGCCTGTTGGACTGCAAGATCATGGACAAGGTTATGGATTTTGAACCAATATCCAAGAGTGTGCTCCTCAACATCTTCGAGTAAACCACGAAACCACAATTCATTGAAGTATTGCTCCCCAACAGCCTCAGGATCTTTGCTACCTGAATGAAGGATTCCTTGTGCCATCCATAACTGGATTAGCTCAAATGAGTAGAACACATTATCTTTTGGCAACAATGAAAAGCACAGAAAACAAGGTTTCAAATAAGATGGCATTAGATCAAAACTCATTCTCAGCGCACGTAAAACGCAACCACCCTCGTTCACCTCTTCTTGTTTCCATTTCTCACTCAAGTCCTTGATATTCAGACACTCAACACCATCACTCACTTTCGAAGAAAGCAGTCCCGCCAAACATTTGATTGCCAAAGGAACTCCTCCACATTTTGGCACAAGTTCTTTGAGCTCCTCCACATTTTCAGTTAGCTTTTTGCTTCCAAATGTATGCTCAAATAAAACCATGGAATTCTTCTCGTCGAGTTTTTCAATATTGTGTACCGTAGCATCATTTAGAGTGTTTTGGCTGCGAGTGGTGATCATGATCTTGCTGCCAATAGCGCCCATATTCACTATTTTTCCCAGTTCTGATACTCTATCTGGATCCAAAGCCCCAAAATCATCCAAAACAAGCAAGAATTTTTTGCCGACAAAGTTCCGTTGGAGCCGGATTAGTAAACGACGGTCGGTTAAGGCATCAGTAACCTTTTCTCCAGTTGCAGAACTGAGAATCTCCCTTCTGATTCTCTGAACATCAAAATCTTCAGAAACACATACCCACATTCTCTTGTCAAAATGATCAAACACTTGGTGTGCATTGTAGACTAACTTGGCCAGAGCCGTCTTTCCCATCCCTCCATCTCCATGGATTGAAAGAATACGCGGAGATTTTTGTTTATCATCTTCATCCTTCACAAGTTCATCAATTATACTCTGTTTTGCTTCATCTCTACCAATAATGGAGTCCACATTATCAGAGAGAATCGCCTCTTTCCTCAAGTGCAGAAGCCTAGCGAAAGCTTGCGAACCAGTAATGGAGGTCCGCAGAGTCATTTCACCCTTCAAACGTTTGATATATTCATTTTCATCTTCAACCAAAGAGAAATTAGACATGGTTTCCTCAATCATATCTAAAGTCTTTGTGATTCGGTTGATTTCAGCGGCGGTTTTAGATGGAGAACCGAGGAAATTGGACGAGAAACAAGAAGAGAACTGGCTTCTCTTTTCGTCAACGTCGTTCTTTGGATTCTGCACTCTCCACTTCAAATATTCGCATTCCAATTCCTCAATTAGATTGTCGGCCATTGAAAACGCATCTGTGAGTTGTTTAAGCAGACCATAGAGTTCATAATCGAAAGCCTGCTTCTCCTCCGCGTCTCTGATTCCAGCCTTGAGATTCGACACAGTTGTTTCGAGGTTTCTTAGTTCGTTTCGGATATCACCAAACTCTGGTCGGGCGGCGGCTTCGGTTATCCTTCCGAGCAGATTTCCGGCCACACTATCGAGAAGTCCGGCCATTGTCAGAGTTCAATTTTGTCTGATTGAATCTCCTTATCTGCTTATTTTTCTTCGAAATGCATCGTTATCTAATCGTCCTAAATTCCTTGCATTTGGAATCAAGTAAGAAACTGCTACTTTGCTCAATTTCTCGGCTACTGTATTCATTTTCTTGGTAATCAAGCAAACAACATAAAAAAAAAGCTTCCTTACCTTTTCTCTTTTACTTTACAGAAGGAAACCAACTGAAACTGGTTTTGTCTTTGTTCTTGATGAACATAATGTTCTTTGCCTCCGTAATGGAATGAATGTTATTTATCTTCCAATCCATGGATGCGTCTTTGAGTCCACCATTTTGCCTTGCTTTTGAGTTTCTTCTCGTCCCCAAAAATTCGGGAAAGATGAATCAATTCAAAAAGTAGAATTAGAGAGATACATCGCTTGTCGGCCATGATTCATTCAACATCTGATTCTTCTTGCAGCTACAAAGACTGTAGCACAAAATTTTTCCTTCAATCTAAAAACAGAAGTTTCTTTTTCATAACTAACGTTTTAAATAGATCAATTTCTTTTATCGGAATATTGAGAAAATAAATTATAAAAAGAAAAAACGTCGAGAGTCATTGGATATTGAGTTAAGTTTGAATTTAAATCCGAACCACGGATCTCTTAATAATTAACACACTCGCATGTTAATTAAGTTATGCTCGATTTGATTTAGATCCCTGAATAGCATGATTTTATGATAATTAAAAAAGAAACAAAAACAAAAGTTAGCTGAGTTAGGCTTGTTGGTAACCATTTGATATTTTTTTAGAAATTGTGTTTCTTTTTTTACAATTTTTTTTATAACAATTACTATTTGGTTTTTAATTTTTGAAAAATATTGAATTCATACCAAAATTCCAAAAATAAACACATATTTAAATTAAATCCATGTTTTTCTTAATTTCCAAAACTTGCTTAGGATTTTGAAAACATCCTTAAAAAATGTATAACAAAACAAAAAAATTCGTAGGTAGAAATAGTGTTTAATAAGCTTAATTTTTAATTTTTTTTAAAAAAATAACAATTAATAGATGATTATTAAATTTAGTATTAATGTACAAAAGCTAAACAAAAATACCCCACCCGACATGAATATAGCTAAACTAGCATGAATTTTACTGAGTTTTGAAGTACAATCCTCCAACTCCACATATTGTCTAAAAAATCTACAAAGTCTAATATATTGATTGAGAGTATGTATTTAAACCAGTTAACCATATCTCAACAGGTATAAAACATATACTCTCCACCAAAAAATTATAGATTTAGGGGTTTTTTTGGGTCTGAATTTTGATATCAACAGTAAATATAAATTAAATAATGCTCATTTTGACAAAAACGTTGTTCAACCATCACAGAGATTTGACTTCTTAATTAGATTTTTCTTTTCCTTAGAAGTGAAGTTATTTTAAATTATAAAACTATTTAAAATATTTACAAATAATAGTAAAATATCATTGTTAATTTACAATAAATCGTGATAAATATTTTAGTTTATTTTTCTATATTTGAAATCTATATAGCAAACTTTTGTCATATTTGTAAATATTTTGGTTCATTTTTCTATATTTGAAAACAGTAAAAAAGAACTTAATATTAAAAATTATAGCATAGTTCAATTGACACATGAGTGTGTTAATAATATAAGGTCTATGATTCAAAACCCCTTACCCCAATTGTATTAAAAAAATATATATTGAAGCATAATATATGTATATATCTACGGCTAGATTTTGTTTTAATAATAAGTATACAACGTTAATTAGGTATCATTTAATATGCTTATGGGCTAAGTAGTTGTGAAAAGTCTTCATTTGTTAGGAATATGTTTGTTGTTTAGGAATGAAAAAAATATATGTCATGTAATTGAGTGTTCAAAAATTGAATTCAAAATTTGTGTGTAGTATATGTTTATTTTGTGAGAATTTGTAACGTTTTAAGAATGGGAAAAATTAAGCATATTTTAGTGTTAATATTTTTAGAAAAATATGCGTACAGTTAGAAAATTTAAATATATATAGAAAAAAATCCAATACAAAATCAATATTGTTTAGAAAAATTGCACAATATACCCAACTCAACTGAACATCCCAAACATAGACATTCCAACTCAACTCAACACCCCAAATTAAACACAGACAATCTAACTCACCAAATAATTTAACTTTCCAAATAATGATTACCAACTCAATTTAACTCTACGTATCAAATACCCCTAAATAAGTTAATCCTTAATATTTTTTAGGATAATATTTTTTTAGAAATATTTTTTAAGATAACTTAATCCTCCATGTTTGTGACATCTTTGAATTTCATTATGATCTTTCAAAATTTTTAGTTTACTCATTTGAAATTTTTAAAACTTTAAATTGTTTTTTTCTTCCGCTAACTTTTGACCGATGATGTATAAATTAAAAACATACATTGTGTGAGACTTTCAATGAGTATAGCAATATTTTTAGCCAATCATTTTATGTAATAACAAGCGTTGTGGCCAGATTTAAACTAGAGGACATAATCAATTTTAAGCGTCTATTGACTAGAAAAGAACGAAACTCATACCCAAAAACCACACTCCAGCCATTTGGGCCTAAGGAAGATGAGAGTTCAGGTCAAATACCCAAAGTGACCAACTTGACCAAGACTGAATCTCAACATTTGATGAATAGGGCATTCATTTTACCGGGCCTAATTTGACTATGAAATCCTGCTACAACAAAAAGATTGGGCATTGTCGTGAGAGGGAGAAGAATCGAAACTTTGACTTCGAAGTTGATTGTGTATGTTTCATGTCAATTGAGATAGGTTCGTTTTAAGAGTTTTAATTGATCTTTAAAGTTGCCTTTTTATTACCTATATATACTATCATACCTATTATATAGCATAGAGTTTCATCTCAAAACTAATTGGCTACGAGAGGAGTAATTCATCTATTTTATAAAAGTGTGAGATGAGATCCCTTAATTTTTGCAATGTGGGATCCTCAACAATACCAAACACCTTTTTAAATTAGGTTAGATGTTGACATGACATATTTAGACCATATCAACAGTTTAAATAATTTATAGAAATAACATTGAAGAATAAAATGATTTGTAATTAAATTATAAGTTTAGACTATGAATTTTATATTCATGTCTAATAGACCATGAACTTCTAGAAGTGTTTAAATATATATGTATTTGAATTGTTAATTTTTATCTATTAGATTTTCAAACTTTAAAAATATCAAATAGGTTCATGAACTTTTTTTTTCTCCTGATAGGTTCTCAACAAATTCAGTATCTTTATAAAAACTAACAAATTTGTTAGATATAAAATTAAAAGTTCGAAAACTTATCCAACAACCGAAATCGAAAATTTGATAATTTATTAGACATTTTGTATAGTTTAATGACTTATTAGGCACAACGTTAAAAGTTCACAACAATCTATTAAAACGTATTTTCAAAATCTAAAAGACTAACCCAAACTTACAACTATCAAGACTAAACTTTTATTTAACCAATGAGTTTTAAGCAGAAATTTAATGATTAAACAAAATATTTAAAAATGTTTATGCCCAAATAAAAGTCCAAAACACCAAATCAAGATCAAAATCTTTCAAATTTCAAACTCTTTATTACAAGTTATCTTGCATAAAAAAAAAGAAAAGGTGTATATTATATGAGAAGGATGGGATGCCATGAGTGGTGTGAGTTAGTATATATAAGAAGTTTTATAGTCTTAGTGGGATATAAGTTAGCAAACCATTTCTTTCTTTCCTTTTCCCTATGAAAAGAGAGAGAGGAAAAAGGGGGCTTGCATTTCTCATGAACTGTGGAGTTGTGTTGGGTTTCTATTGTTGGGGTTGGGAGTTCTTAACTGCCCTTCTTCTCTTCTCCTCCTAAACTTCTAAATCCTTCTCATTATACCCTCTTTTATTTATATATATATACATATTCTTCATTGTTTTTCTGTTTCTACTGGTTTTTCTCCTCATGGAAGAGGCAATAGTAGGCTTAGGTAATGTGTGTGAGAACTACGTCGGCGCCACCCGAAAGCCGACTCCGCCGCCGTTCTTGGCCAAAACCTACATGCTTGTTGAGGATCCGACGACAGACGACGTCATATCGTGGAACTCTGATGGAACAGCGTTCGTCGTGTGGCGGCCGCAGGAGTTTGCAACAGATCTCCTCCCCACCCTCTTCAAACATAACAACTTCTCTAGCTTTGTTCGCCAACTTAACACATATGTAAGTTGATTTTTGTGTGTGTTTTTTTTTTTTTTTTCACTTTTTCCCATGCTCTCAAACTCTCGTTTTCATTTACTTTCATATGTATCCTATTTACAAATTTTTCAATTCGTTTATTATTTTGGTTTTGATTTCAGTATGTATCATAGTTTAGAACTCGTTTAGTGATGATTTGTTTTAATCTCTTTGCGGTTTATTTTTCTTAATTTTTTTTTTTTATCTAGATTACTATTGAAATAATAGAAAATATGAAAAAGTCCTAAGAAAAATCACTCAAAAAATTTTTGCAAGTGAGAAAAGAACATAGGCAAAGGCATATAAGAAAAAAAATGATTGATCAATTTGAACTCGTTAAAATATTTTCTAATGATCAAAAAGTGCTTTGACTATAACTTTTTTTAAATTTACAAATCAAACATCTTTTAAAATTAAACGCGAACATAGGTCAACAATGTAAGATCGAAATCTTCCAAATCTCTACCTTCTAATGGTAATTGAATATAGAGGAGTAGTTTAAGATATATTTAAAAAGCTTTATTTATAAAATAATAAACAATGATATGTGATTTTAGTGCTATTGACCAACAACTTTTTGTTTTTCTTTTTAGATCTTTATTGGCCAAAATAGTTCAATGTTGATCTCTCATGACTTTTTTGTTTCTAATTAATTAAATAAATCTCTCCACACACTTCTTATCACCCACTTTTCTCTCCACATAATTTTCTCATTAACTTCTCTCTACCCACATGCTTTTCACTAATTTCTAAATACACACTTTCATTAAATTTTTTTTTCTAGTGTGGACTTTCTCTTTCTAGTGTGGACGATCTAATAAAAAGACAACTTTCAAATTAATACAGATTTTTTTAAATATTTTTATTAATTATTTTTAAAATATATATATTTTTACAGTATCAATCATTTAATAAACTATATTAAACACAGGATAAGTTATTTCTCACAAGTTACTCCAAACACACTACTATTCCTATGTTATGTGTTATTGACTTCTTTTTTTAAAAAAAAAAATCAAGTCAATACATTTGTAAAATAATTCCATGTATGCTGGGGAATTTGAATTTTGTTTTATATTTTAAACTCAGCAGACAATATGAAAAGCACAGTTTTCAAAATCTGTGATTATCAACATTATTTTAAAAAGAAATAAAATCACATGATTTCAAACAACATTCCTCAAGTTAAAAGTAAATTTTTGAGTTTAGTGTTAAATCTCACATGGTATGAAAACGAATAACCACTTGGTGTGCCCAGTGCAACAAGCGGTCCAACGATTAATTTTTCAAACTCATAAATGTAGAGAGCATTAAAACATTTTGATATAAGATTAAATTTGTCATTACTTATCAAGTTAAGTTTTAAATTTTTGAGTTTAGTAGTGATTAAGAACGAAATATAGAAAATCGAATAATTTGATGCCTATATACTTGTGTACAATGAAACTTTGATAGGGATTTCGCAAGATTGCAACAGGCAGATGGGAGTTTTGCAATGATAAGTTTCAAAAGGGATGTAAAGAAAGACTATGCGAAATACGAAGGAGAAAAGCATGGAGCAACAAACGACAACATAATAGTAATACAAAAGTAATCCAAGCCACACATCAAGACGATCGCGATGAAGATCAACGGTGGTCGTCGTCAACTACGTCGTCATTTGATGATCAATACATGATGCTTGTTGACGAAAACAAGAGGTTGAAGAAGGAGAATGGAGTGTTGAGCTTTGAGCTAACGAACATGAAGAAGAAATGCAGAGAGCTTCTTGATTTGGTGGCTAAGTACGAATTCGCTGTTATTAATGGCGACGAAAAGAAGGAAGATGAGATGAAGCCAAAATTGAAACTGTTTGGAGTCAAGTTGGAGATTGAGGAAGAAGATGAAATGGTGATTAGGCAAAACAAGAGGAAGAGATCAATTTATCAAAATAAATCTTTTCTACTCTTACAATCAAGCAAATGAAACTGCTTCCATCGAACTTTAAATTAAAAGTATTCAATTATGATTTTTGTTTTTAGTTTTTAGATTTTGTTTTTAGTTTTCTCTTTGTGAAAGGCTCACTCAACACACACACTATAATTTCATTTCCTCATTTGGTGATGTCAAAATGTTAATTAGTGTAATTTTAAAAACTAGAAGTAGTTTTATTTTTCCAGAATTTATTTTTGCCTTTGTTTCGAAATTTAGTTATAATTACTCACTTTGATTTCAGCTATTTTCCACTTAATTCGAATCTAATATATAATGATAGGAATGTTTTAAAAGATTTAAGGAACCATTAAAGGAAACGTTCAAACTCATGGGGATGAAATTGAAACTATAAGTTCGCACCATTAAGGAGTTCTAAAAGGTAATTTAATCTATTTTATTTTATTTTAATTATGGACTTTTGTCTTGGTTACAAAATACCTTTGAGTTTTGCACTTAACAATTTAGTCATGATAAATCTCATCAAACCTAGTATCAATTTTTACTATTTAGTCTTTATGGTAATACTACTAAGTTTTTATATGTATAAGAAATTCATCACATCTTAATAATATTTATGGACTAAAATGTTACAATTTGTAAAGTGCAAAAACTAAATTATTACCTACTAAAATTATTTGACTAAATTGTTACAATTTTAAATGTATAGAGACTAAATCATTACATATTAAAGTTCACAAACTAAATTGTTACTTTGGAGATCATAAGCTTTTTAAGTTTCTAATTATGTTCTTTTCTTCAAGACAACTAATCTGGACATGGGGGTAGTTCTTTTCAATCTGTCATGCATTCAAACCTAGATATTTCAGATGCAAAATCCAAACACAAATATATGGTCTAAAAAAAGGTTTGATAAGACAGGTCTACTTGGGTGGAATATTCCAGTAGGTATGGGAAAGCTAATATAACTAATTTAAAGGTTCTTAAGTTGTACAATTTGGAAAAATATTGGATGCTCATCTTCCAACCAACCTTCGTGTTCATGTCAAAGATGTACACCTACCCTTTTTATGAGTGCAGAAGCATTTTTTTTTTTTTTCTTTCCTTCTCTCTATTTTACAATGAACCTTTTGACTAGGGAGTTGACAGCACGAACACATTATTATTTGTTTATTCTCTCTTCTCAATCTACCATTAGAAGAGCAATTCGGTCTCTTGTTTTGTTAGTAATTATAGAATGTTAATACAGTGAAATAAGGAGCCAAACACCATAAAAGTTCTCGAACAGTATTTGTACATCATTTTTAGAGAGTGGGAGGAGATGATGCAAAACCTAACTGTAAAACCCAAATATAATTAAAAAAGAAATCCTTTGATTTGATTCTTTAACATTTAGCCCCCCTTACAATGTTTCTATAATGTTTTTGTTTTCTTTTTCTTCCTTTTGTTTGTTTTCTATTTCTTGAAAAACAAGAATATGCCTGGTAACTATTTTTTTTCCTTAAAAAGAATGAAACAAAAACAAAAATTTATTTGATAACTTTTATTTAAATTGGGAATCGAATCCATGACCTCAAACAAAATTCCACCATTTGTTTAACTAATGGATCGTATAAATTTAAAAAAAAAAAAAAAAATGTTTTCAAAATTTTAGAAACAAAAAATGAGAAGGATTATCAATAAAATGAGAAATAGTAACAGAAATAGAAAACGAAACGGAAATGTTATCAAACATGCAAAACTAATAAAATAGATACCATGTATATGGCATATGTAGTCCATATCTTCTAATTAAAATAGTTCCAATAAATTCATATGGCTACCCATCCTCATCCTCGCCTAAGGAGGATGGAAATAGAGAAATTGGAATAGCATTCTTGTTGTTCCAACTTAAATAAATGAAGTAAAGTTTTTTGAAACCCTAACAATAAAATAAAATATTCAAGCAACTTAGAAGAAACTCAATTTGAAATCTACCAATTATATTATATGATTAATTCTACCCCTCATGTGATTAATATTTGAATATTTTCAATAGCAAATTTGGCTCGGTAGAATCACCTAATCTACAATTTAAATGAGGAAAAAGAGATAAATAGTACTGGTAAACCAAACACACTTCAAGACTTCAAGGTTTGTTAGATGGAGTCTGTTAACATTTAAACATAGCAAGAACAAGGATTGTACAATACACCCGTGAATCTCCTCCTATTTATATCAAATTCGACCTAGGATTTATGGTCCCTCCCTATAGGAATGATTGAGGGTGTGTTTGAGAATAATTTTGGAATTATTAAAACCACTTTTATCATGTTCAAAATCACCCTAAAACACATTTTCAATCACTCAAAATTAATGTAGTATTCAATTTTACACCTTTAAATACAATTTCTATACCTTCAAAATTGATTTTGAATGAATAAAAGCATATTTCATAGTGATTTTGAAAATGATAAAAGTAGTTTCAATCGTTTCAGGAATCAGTCTCAAAACTCCCAAACCTTCGGGTGGAAGTCAAACTATCCCAAAGTTGAACTGAGTTGGCCACATGGGCACAACCAAGGGCCTTTCTGCTCACTTGGGTTGTTGGACCCTCTCTTGAGGGGGCTCGACTTCGGCCATGGTTAACCTTGGCTCATGGTTCTGTTGGTCCTGTTTGTTTTTTCGTTGTTTTGGTAAACAAATGATGCATAAAGTCTTTAGGTCTAATTTAATTGTAGGTAAACAAATACCGTAGAAGTCAGCAAAGCTGAAATTCCCAAAGTAAATTACTGCAAAATATGGACGTCATTTGAATTTTGATTAGAGAAAACTTACCTTCTCTTCTGGGGGTACATACAGCAGGACAATGTCATCCAAACGCAAGCTTCCAGCCATTCCTATCCTTCCAACTATGTTCACCAGATAACTGGGTGTAAAACACTGAAATTTGGTTCAAAAAATAGAATGATTATAAAACAATCCTCGTCTTAATCCAACAAGCAAAGTGGGAAACAGCAGCGAGATCTTGATATTGATAACTGGATAATCACTAAGTAATACATATTCTAGATCGAAATCAAATTTATATGACTATAACTATCAGATAGAGGTACATATGCATGATATAAAATATAAAACAAACGTGTGATATTCTAAGACTTGATATTTTCCTTTCTTCTTCAACTGTATGGGGTTCCTTTTGTGACCATATTCATCGCCTCTTGCATTTTAGAACTATCGAGAGAGGCCTCAAGTGAGTATGTACAACGGGTATCGAGTTCTTGAGCGTAAATTAATTTAAGTAAAGCTTTATTCCTTAAAGCTTGTTCTCATGTAGAAATGCTGCAATATCAGCACGGAAACCCAGTCCAACTGAGTTCAACTCAAAAGTCATTGTAGCGTTATGCGAGAAATTCCTTGAACTTTATTCCTCAGGCCGAAACAAAGTGTAAGTTGAAGACGTTTCAGTTTTTGTAACCTGCATTATAGAACCAAAGGTAATATAAGAAGGCAATAACAGTTCTCCATGTGCCTTCTGATTTAAAGCAACATGATATATTTTACTAAAATTATATCTTCATCTTCTTCCCCTAGGGTTACTTCAGTTCAGGTCAATGCAGACTCAACCACCATTAACATTTACTTTGAGTGTAACTGGAATGTTCATTGAGAATAGCCTATAAAATCATTTTCGGATAAAACAATAATCAAATGTTTATATCTAAAGTGCTGTACATGTTTTTAGGTTGTTTTAGAATTTTCAGAAATCACCTCCTAAGATGTAACCAAACACATAAAATTTTCTTTTACTAAATGTCCTTTTTATCCTTCTAAAAGGCATCTCAAATTCACCCTAAAAGACAAGGACAGTAAACAGGCTAACCTCAGCTGTACGAGAAAGTCCACTAGGAAGAACAGAGATGAGAGATGTCCAATGAATCGGATCTCCCAAGGGATCAACAGTGTTGTAACTGCTAAGAAGAGGTGCTGTTAAGAATGGAGTCAAGGGGAACACATTTCTCTGAAGTGGCAATCCACCACTTGTTCCGAAAGCAACCCCAAATCTCTCACTGGGATCACCACCATGACTTGTATGTGTTTCGACCACTTTCCCATGATCTGTCTTGTTAACAGTGTTTTTATTTTCACTCTCATCATTCTCGTTGTTAATTTCCTGTAATTTCAAAGCTTTCTCCTGCAAACTCTTGTAGGCTGCTGACCGTGACAAAATGCTTAAAGCAGAGACCTTGGAAGCAGCCTTCTTTACTCCATGTAATGTACCCAAACAGGGCATCTCATATGGCTCTGTAGGATGGGCCATCTGTCCCAGAGCTTTGAGTTCACTGCCAACTTCTCCAGCACAACTATTTTTGTCTTCTTCTGATGACTTCGAGCCAGCACTGGCCAGTCGAGTTTTGTTGGGCCCCCACCACTTAATGTGACTTGTTAAGTCAATCTTCCTTTCAATGCAGAAGCTGGGGACAAATTCACTTTCAGTTGCTTGATCATCTCCAGCACCTTAAAATTACATTGCAGGGTAGGCACCGTTTATTATCCATATGGAAAAGATTCTTGTCCACTTTCAAGTAAACTCAGTGATCAAAGAAATCCAACGAGAGAACTATCATTGAATGATATAATAATAATTTAAGACAACTTACCATAATTTATGCTGTTAACATAATCAGGACCCGGCATACGACCAAATGAAGGCTCCCATCGACTAGTTTACAAAAGCAACAACAATAGTTAACACAGATCAACAAAATGAAGGCTTTAGGTATACATCATGTCTATTAAGAATTCATTTGAAGCCACAACAATAATGTAAATATTGCACTCTAAATCAAAATCTCAATGATACAAAGAGCATTTGCAAGTGGAAGTGAAAAAGGGAAATTGAAAAAAAAAAAAGAAAATGATAGACGGATTCAATGATTTTATTCTACCTCAAAGGACTCTAAAGAAATGGCATCAGCTGCAGGATAATAAATAAGCAGTATACTAATTTGCAGGAAGCAAGGTGAAACTATGCAGATGATTATGTTAGAGATCCACAATCAAAAGACGTATAGAAAGTAAAATATTTCTTAAAAAAATGAAAAACCAACCAATTTCACAAATGATATTAAAGAACAAAAAAAGGGACGGAAGCTAAGCCCTTTCCACATTACAAAAACAAAAAACAAAAAACCTCTTCCAGTTGGAAAGAACCTTTAAACTATAATGGTCGACAGGAGTATGGAATTTACATTAGAAGAGACTCACAAAGGAAATGGTACGCACAAAGAAAGTATTAAACTTATTGCTCTAAGTTGTAGAAGGTCTAGTGTTCTCTCCACGCTAAAGGTGGTTCCAAAAGAGAGCTCTAATAAATTGAAGGCAAATGTCCTTTCTTCTCCTCCATGAAAGGATTATCCAAGCATAACATATGATCAAGTTTACATATAACAAAAGGTTCAGTTGTAACATTAAAACTAGGTTCCCCTTCAATACACAACAACATATTGTTGCATGTACCATCTTAACTGAAGAGCATAACACAGTGCAAGTCCTCCCCTGAGTCACAGCCAATAAAATCTAGGTTTGGTCAATACAGTGCGAGTTTATCCTTTTTAGAATTTATCTGTACTGTGTCTAAGACCGCAACAAAGTCTACCAAGTTTTTGAACCACACCTCCAATCATGTTTCCTAAAACTTCCAATTCCAGCAACTTGACAAGTTATTCCCTTTTCCTTAAAAAGAATATTAAATCATCTCCTCCATATATCATTCTATCATTAGAACGCTAAGAAAACTATAAAATCTAAATTGAATTGTCACTATTTACTCCATAGTTGCGCTTGTGCAATCCACCAACGCATTCCACATGTCTGACTCAAAACCTCCAGCCAGCCACTTCTATAAAAAGAATTAAAGATGTAGAATTTCATAATCAGATGTGTTTTTATTTTTTATTTTTAATTATAAACAAACTTTTCAGAAAATTTGAAAAAATAAAAGGGCATAAAAAGGGAAAACCCACAAAAAAAATGCTTGTGCATAATGTGATGTTTTCTTCTTGTATGTATTTTGTATTCTTTCAACTTTTCTTGATGGAATCTCAATTTACAAATATTTATATTAAAAAATATGAATAAAAGAAAAGCATTGCATAGTATAATAACAGTTTAATCATGAGGCATTAAAATTATAAAATCATAACCCATATATTTATGAATTATCACGAGGACACAGAAGAGATCAACACTCTTTATGACCTCACAAAAAAATTTTCAACCAGTAAATAAGGCTGATATGTTAACAATTAACATTATAACAAGGAAAAAATACCTTGAGAGACCACGATATTTGGATATTCCCCTGGAGAATCCACTGCTCTTTCTGAAAAGTATACAATTATATGAGCAGCAGCTGATTGTATCACAATAGATGCTTCAACAGTTTCTACTTACCTCCTTAGAGATGCAAGGTATTCCTCTCTTGAAACATTCTGCATTTCTTCAAGGTCCCTTGTATAATCAGTCACCTGCAAAATGCAGGTGTTCCATTTCTTATTACACAAAGAAAAGTCAAGCAGAACAAAGCATACAAGTAGGATACTGAAGATACTTCTCTAGATAATATAATACTTTTTCCAAAACTCTGTAAGGTAGTAATATTCTAGATCATCCATGTTTAATACACTTTTTCAAAAGCTAGAAAGAATCACACAATTTAAATTAGAAGCAACTCCAATACTGAAAGACCAAGGATCAAAAAGAGGAATACATGCTTCAAAGTATACATAAAAATAATTATTGAGACACTATGGTCATGAAAGAATCAATTTCTATCTGGTATTTTTCCTTTTCTTGAAGGGGAAGGGGACTAAACGACATCTCACTGGAAAATTAATAAGAGTCCCAGGACCCCAATATTTTAAGGCAGCCAGATCGTATGCCCTAGCAGCAGCCTCTTCTTCATCATATGCTCCTGTAAATTCACGTTATTCATCATTAAAGTAAGTGTAAAGGGAAAAATAATCCAGTATTAGTCAATGTTAAAAACAATATAGAGGAAAGTAGATTAGAATACAAACTTACCCAGATACACTGGAAAGATCAATCATATGCCAGAAGTTCCATGCACATTTTAAATAGAAAACAAAAGATAAAGATGGTGTCAGTACTCAGTACTCCGAAGCAAATCAGTGATTGGTTTCACACCGATATATGTGTGTGCAAGTATGTTTGTGTATGTGTGTGTGTGTGTGTGAGAGAGAGAGAGAGACCTTGCTTTCCCTTCTTGTTCTGGTTCTGGTTCCAAGTACTCTTATCCCAAAGATGAGCTTCATAACGACCAGTCCATCTATGCCTAATATCATCAGAAACCATTTACAGGCGCTAGTCAGCAGAGAAAATGGTAAAGATAAAGAACAGGCGTATATTACAAGCAATGTCAAGTAGTTAATTCTCGCTAGATAAAAAATAAGAAAGCAATTTTTCAGTTTAAAAAATCGATTGATCGTCTTATGATAATAACATGTATTGACACATCTATTGACTTGATACGGTACCTAATGAGGTGGGCGACTTCAACAGAATGATGATTACAATACGCAATAAGTATACATTTTGTTATCTTATTTCTAATTCATAAGAACAGCCCTGCCTCACCTCATGAACTCAATAATTATGGTCCTGTATACCACATCTGCGGACAGATCAGCACTACCCGGAAAATTCCTCTTATGTTTAGCTCTATTTAAGATCCCGTGAATCATTAAGCCATTTCAGTAACTCTCTCTTTCACCTACATGAGAATTATCGAGTTCAGGTTCTGTTTTCGTGCGTAACTAAGGCGTGATAGTATGGAATAAACTGCAATAGCCATTAGCTCAAGTTAGCAATGCACCCATGCAAAGAATCACTTGATCATAACCTTGTCCCATCGTATCAAAATTTCTCTGTATGAACAAAGACTCAACTCTTTTCCGATTGAGTGAACAGAAAAATTTTCACACAGTATTAAAAATTTGGCTGCGAGCAGTGAGCAAGAATTCTACACTTTTCCGATTAATTTTTCGATAATATGTAAGCTAATTAAACTCAATCACTTCCAAACAGAAATGAAAGAAAGAAAAGAAGAAGCCTCCATTTTGTCAGTAATCAAACACACCACAAACTACGAACCCGTTTGATGTCAGACTTACCTAGTGACTCCACGGTATATCGAGCTTCTTTTTCCAGCAGCACACGGAGGCATTTTACTGATGCGTTCTTTAGCAGTGCAACCTCTCTCTTTCTTCGCTTTCTTCAACCCTCTGTACAGTAGAAGCTGATCATTCGCCATTACAACCTCGGAAGATTCCGCCGTTCCTCTTCCGGCAGCAGCAGCAGCACTACAAGCACCGGGTTCGGGTTTGAAGCCAGGATCAGAGGACGAAGAAGCCATGTAAACTGCAACCAAGACCTAAACCCTAGGAAGGAGAATCTCAGCGAAACAAGGAGAGAGAGGGAGAGTTTCAGTGAGAGTGTGAGTGAGGAAAAAAAAGCTTCAATTTGGTGGATTTTGATTGACCACGGAAGGGGAAAACTACAGTCGGGAGAGAGAAGAGAGGGAAAAGGGAGCGCGAAATTACTATGTTGTCCTCCGGAATTTGGATGGCCTGGGAGGGTACCATTGCATGCCACTACAGCGGGAAAAAGGGGTTGCAACGGCTAGCATGGGGAGGAGGGTAAGTTGGTAAATTGAGAGAGTTTGAAAGTGCGCGTGATGATCACGTGATGGCCCAACGCCAGGTTGCTACCTGTGGGCGTAACATGCTATGTTTGTGGACGTTAATGCCATTATTTCTCCATTATTCAAAACAATTACTAAACAAAGATAAATGCGGCACTATCTCGTCGCGTCTATTTTTACCTCACATTGAATTATGATTATGATATATGATAAATCTTTTTTATTTCTTTTTCTAAAATATTTTAATTATTAGATCATAATTTGACATAGGATAAATTTTTGTATTTGAGGACATTCAAGTATTATCCATTACTAAAAAAAAAAAAAATTCTACTGATTCAATTTTGAAGTATTTTCAAATTTTGTAATGAATTTGATATAGATTGTGTACGAGTTTGAAGTGATTACGTACAAATTTTAACGGTTTATGGTATTTGGTATAGCTAATTATAAGATAATTGAAAATCTATCCCCTTTTCAATTCGGTTCGTTTTCAAAATTTAGATAGAGTATCTTCTAAAAAAAATCTAGATAGAGTAACTTTTGAAATTAATTTTCTACAAAATCCATTAACCTATACTAACTAGTTATTCAAATTTTTGTTTTAATTTTGCTCAATAATGCTTTTTCAAGCTTTTAAATTTTACCAAACACTAATGTTGAAAGCTAAACAATCTATTATAGGGACGTTTTCAATGATTCTCTATTGTACAATACTTTTTCAAGTTCAGGGAGTCATTTTTTTTTTTTTCTAGATGTAAATAACAAGAATCTTCAAATGTTTAAACGTATAGATGTCTAAAATTATTAATGTTTGATATCTTTAGATAAATATGTTTGAGTTGTAAAAGAATATTTTTGCATATATATGAAAGTACTTAGATAGCTATGTTTGTTTTGTATGATTTATATTTAGAAATATCTTAATTTTACATAATATTCTAAGACACCCTTATGCTATTCATTCATGTATAATTTAATTAATACAATTCGGAATTATTTAACACGTGTGTTTTGTTAATTTAAAATTCTTTTTAAATTAATATAGCTTATATTATTTCTATATGTTATTTTCTCAACCAAATAATATATATCCATTTAAGATTTGTAATAAAACAGATATTAATTTGATTTAGAAAATCATTCTTTAGGATGTGTGAGAATCTTGACATGAGGGCATATGACATCACCGGAAAACAGTTGCATGTTTTTGTTGCCCGCTATTTTGAAGTTTTTAAGTCGCGGAAATTAAATTTATAGATTTATATTAATTTTTTGTCTTACCTAACTTTGACATTGTTTATATTTTTATATTTTAAAAATAACATATTATCTTAAATAATATTTTAAGAGTTCTCATAAATAGCTGTTTTCTTTTTAATTATTTCAATTAAGGGCATGATAGGTGGAATGAAAATAGCTTCGTTTGGTAATCATTTAGTTTTTTGTTTTGAAAATTAAGCCTATAAAGACTACTACTTTCACCTCCAAATCTATTTATTTTGTATCTATTTCTTACCAATGATTTAAAAGACCAAGTCAAATTTTAGAAGCTAAAAAAATAGCTTTTAAAAATTTGTTTTCGTTTTTTAAATTTGGCTAATAACTCAATTATAGTACTTAATAAATATGCAAATCATTATAATAAATGAGAAAGAAATGACCTTAATTTTCAAAAATTAAAAATAAAAAATAAAATGATTATCAATCTAGGCCTTAGTTTTACAATTCTTTATTCTATTTTGGGAAGAAAAATAGGTAAAAAGAAAGTTAATTATTTTCCAAAAAAAAAAGTGGATGAATAACTATTTCTATTGTTGAGAACATAAATGTATTTTCAAGTATTTAATTTAAAAAATAAGTCATTTTAGAAAAAATTAGGGTGTTTGGCTACCACTCAAAATAGATTTTCAAGTGTATTTTATACCGTCTTTTTCTTTTTCAAAAGCGTTTAAATAAAAATGAGTTTTTTGAAAAAAAATATTTTTTTTAAAGTCAATTTGAAGGAACCCTAAGTGTTTTTAGACTGACACGAGACATGACTTTCAAACATGGGAGGTCAAAAATAGTTAATTTTTTAAAAAATGGTAGATAAAAAAACACACCCACATAAACTACTTTTTTTTTTCTTTTGTCTTAAAAAAATAAAAATTGTAGTGGATAACAATTTGAATATACTATTTTGATAAGTATATTAATTATATCAGTCAAACATATCAAGTACATCAATCGAATGTATCAAGTATATATCAGTATTGCGTACCAACTTCACTAATAAGGACGACATTTGTGACATTTTACATATTTCATTTTTTGCCATTTTATAAACAACGAACATGTAGGTTATGAGCCTAATTAATGTATTTTTGTTTTGCTCTTTTTGGAAGTGGCCCTAAAAAACTATTATCACAACAATTCATTAAAGGTAATTGTTTTAAATGACAAAATTGTTGAAAATATTTTCCTATCAATATATTTTGCTACATTTGTAAATATTTTAGTTCATTTTACTATATTTGAAAATAACTCATTATTTACAAATATAATAAAACTTTTAAGGTTAGTAAAAATACTTTATTGGTCCCAATTTTTAAGAATGGGTGTGTTTAGTCCTAATATTTCAAACTAGTCGTTGCAGTCCTCGAGTTTTCAATAATAAATTTAAAAGGTCCCTTTAATAAAAGAATCATTAAATTTAAACATAAAATTCACTATATAAGTTGATGTGGCAACATGACTTGGCAAACAAATTATATTTTTATTTTTTTCCCTTCGCTCTTTTCTCTCTCTTCTTCTTCCTCTCCTCCATTACCAAAATCAGAGAAACTGCAAAAAAAAAAAAAAGAATTATAATAGAAAAAAAAATAGTGGCTGAATGTTGCTGTTCTCTCTCCTCATCCTCCATGGTTGTGAACCTCATTAATCAATTATATTTTTATTCTCAAATTTGAAGAAAATGACATTTGATTTCTTCTTATTTTCTTCAATTATGCAATTAATTAATGAATTCTTAATACCATGTGTGGACTCTGAACCACCGGGCAGAAGCAGCGGCAAACCATGGCGTAGCGATGGTGAGAACGTGGAGGAAGATGAGGGACAGGCCGCAGCGAGAGCCGAGAGGAGGAGGAGACGGTGGGAGAGGTTGAGTAAGATTAAGTTGGAAGAAGCGCCAAAAGGATGTGGTAGTGGAATCGACTCTCCAAATTGATGGGGTTCGAAGTTATGGAGAAATCCATTGTCTTTCGTTTTCCTTTTTAAAGTCATCTTACCGTCAAATTTTTGTTTAAATTTAATATTTGTTTAGGTGGGAGACCTTCTAAACTTATATTTAAAAACTTATAGACTAAATAACTAATTTAAAATATGAGAAACCAAACTTACTTATTCTTAAAAATTCAATAATAAAATCATATTTTTCTTTTAAAAGTTATTACAAATCTAGTAAAATAAAATTTGATTTTTTTTCTTTATTTCGATTATATCCTCCCACCTCCTATCAATCTTCCCCCCAAAAAACTAAGCTTAGATTGAAATAAATTTGGGCTTCCTCACTCGTCTCTTTCAATCGATGGGAGCTATACATTCTCGTGTTCTGAATGTAGGAATACAGAGAAACCATTATTTGGAAAGAGAATCCTTGATCACAACCATTGATCATTCCTTTAACTCAATTTTCTGGTGTTGAGATGAAGGGGATTGATAGGAGTTTAATGAAGGAAAGTTTTTTCAGTCGAAAATCGATTTGGATTTATCACCTACTACCTAAACCTCTGACCCAATTACTGTTTCGACATAGGGAATTGAAGCAAATGAGAGCAAAGGAAATATTTTAGGGTACGTTCATGCAACAAATCAAAGAGGAAAGAACTCGAGTGTGAAGTTCCAACTGGGGCTTTTGGTGGAGTCTATCCATTATAACTAAATTACAGGAGTAACCCTACCTCAAATCCAAATTCCCCTTCTAATTACCAATAAGTCTACACATTGAGATATTAATATACGATCTTTTTAACAAAGAAAAAGTGGATCCCCTTTCCATTAATCTAGCAAGTACATGGAATCAATACAATAAATCTATGTAAGAATTATCACTATCTATAAGTGATAAATAATTATAAATGTCCATAATAGATAGTGATAGAAGTTCATTATTGATATATTTATTTATTCTATCAATTCTATTGTTGATAGACTTTTATTTGTTACATGAAATCTATCAATTATAATAGGGATAAAGTTTTTTTTTTTTTTTTTAATTTAAAAAAGTGATACACTCATATATACATCTAAACTCTTCTCTCTCTCTCTATATATAAACTTGTATGCTCATAATTTTTTAATGATACTTCTGTATACTTTTATCACGATAACAACATACTGATAAAATTCTATATACGTCTATCATTATCTATCGTTTATAGATAATGATAGTTTTCTATCACTATCGCTATCTATCAATGATAGAAAGTAATAGTCTTTTATCACTATCGTTAGTGATCAAAAGTAATATGCTTTATCACTATCATTAGCAATCAAAGTAACAAACTTATACTTCTAACATTGATAGTCAATGACAGTCTTCTATCAATATCTATCCGTGATCAAATATGTACGAAATTTGTATTTCTGGTCAACTTCTTTAAATAAATCTACCACTTATAGTCATTGATAGTTCTCTATTACAGATATTAGATTTTATCAATAGTGTAAAAGAAAACATATGTAAAACTATTATGCTAAAGTCATTTTTTTTTACTTGCTTGTTTTATTTTAGTTTCTCTTATTTTATTTGCTTCATCATCATTACTATAAAAGAAATTTTGTTCTTAAGTTAAAAGATACATTATAAATTGGTATAGTGATAAAAAAAGAGACATAATCTCAATAAGGATCAAGCAAAGGATCAAGCAAATTGTCTTTTTACGCCATCGTAGATTTGTTTGGAGCATGGACTTTTTGAACTTCAAACAAAAGTTATGAACAAATATTTTGGACCAAAAGTATTATTTTTTAACATGTAATAATAATTTATTTTCTATAGTTAAGCCTTCTTAAAAATATAATTGTACTGGTCGGTTGGCTCATCCATTTCAATTCTCATATTTAGTTCCCATGCGCTTCCTCCTTCTATAATCCATGGCGTCACTGCCACCACACTGCCATCACCGCTCTTCTTACCACCACAAAATCTCCTATCCGGCCGATTTGCCTAGTCGGAGATTGACTTCCACTCTTCCTAAAACCCTCATTATTTGCAAGAATTCGAAGAACGAGTCGGCGTTCGAAGAGAGAAAGCAAGTTTTAGTAGACTACGACAATGGCAAGCACGAAATTCGGACTCTTGTTAACGGGCTCAGAAAACTCGATATTCCCAGGCGGTACCAGTTGCGAGTTGAGGGCGAACGATTCCAGAAGGACTGGACGGTCACTGAGGTCGTTCAAAGGATTCTGAAGCTACAACGCCATGGTGATGTCGAGGCTTTGTTAAATTGCTGGGTTGGACGATTTTCTCGAAAGAATTACCCTGCTCTTATGAAGGTATTGCCCTTCCTCGCTGTCTCCTTTTGACAGCTTATTGTGCAATGTTCAAACTCTAATTATTCAACTGGTATGAGTTTACAAGCTTGGAAGTTAGTGAAATCGTCCTAAAAAAGTTCCGTCTACATTACTCGAGCGAAAAAAAACAAGCTTTTTGTTCTCTACTTCAAGAATTTTCTTTCCCGCGAAATATATATCCAAGAGAAAAAATTTCAATTCTCAACTCCACCGTTCTTTCCTCTTGTGTAGGAGTTGACTCAAAATGGGTCCATTGAACACTGTGTTCAAGTATTTGATTGGATGAAGAACCAGCGGAATTATTGTGCCCGTAACGATATCTACAATATGATGATAAGGCTGCATGCCAGACATAACCGAATAGATCAAGCGCGTGGTTTGTTTTTTGAAATGCAAAAATGGAGGTAGGTCTTAGATTCGCCATGTATTGTTGAAGTATCGAATAATGTTTCTTATATGGTCCTGTGAAAGTTTTCTTGTTGTGGTGACACCATTTTGATCTCTGTTCAAAGATTGTTAATTGAACAATATTTCTTTTTAGATGCAAACCTGATGTCGAGACCTACAATGCCCTAATCAATGCACATGGTAGAGCAGGCCAATGGCGTTGGGCGATGAATATAATGGAAGACATGCTACGTGCTGCTGTGTGTATTTATATACTTCCCTTAAGATCTTAGTGCATCTGACTGACTGTGAGCAACCTTCTTGTCTTAGATTGGTCAAGTATATATATATACACACACACATATGCATGCATGCATCTGTATGCCCATAATCCATCACCCTTCAATGTTCAAGAATACGAAAAATTAGGAATACACCTTCAAGATCAACACCTCAGGAGCCATAAAGTTTTGCATTTGTACCACTATGTTCACCTCTAGGATTTATACTGAAGTGCGAGGTAGTTTAGACTTCAAGTTCATTTCTTGTTGGTATCCAGCAACCTTTGTAGCTTATTTTTATTTTTGCACATTTGATTCCTTTACAGCATTAGATTTTGCTTCTTGAATTGATACTTTCTAGCACGTTTTAGTGATTAGGCTAGGTTGCCTAATTTCTTAGTGAAGTTCAGCCTCTGGTTCTTTTGGTTGATAGTCCTATTCCTCAATCTATAAGGAGGGTGTGAGGAGGGGGAGGGCTCTTTAAGGAGAGGATCGGGGGGGTTGAAGAATTTTCGATTCTGTTATTTGCTATGGGAAGCATGCTTCGGCAAAGACTAGGGACTCAACTCCTTACATACAATTCTTTAACAAATTTATTAAAAAAACATTATTAGGAGTATTTAGGGAAGAAGGGGGTCGATTAAGTTGCTTTTTGCTCTTGACTCTTAGAGGTTGTAGGTGCTTCAGGAGGTATTATGATGATATGGAATTACCTTAAAGTGTCTTTTGTAGAGCTGGTTAAGAGCTCATTTTCCTTATGTGTTGTTTACCTTTCCTGATCAGCAATTAGGTTGGCAGGTTTTGTGGGTCTTGTTGGTGTTTAGCTAGGGAGTTCCATGTTCCTAGATTTCTGGTAGTGGTGAAAAATTGAGTGTGGGGGCTTCTCTAGATCTACGAGGAAGTTTAACAAGTTATTGATTATTGATTTGAGCCCCTGTTTCATATCAAAAAGAAAAAAGAGTTAATGATTTGAGTCCCTTTAGCTTTTGCACAAGTCCATACCCAGACCACCATGCATAGGGTTGTTCTTCCCCAACTCTCCCACTGGCACTTCAAAGGAATGGTGATTGAGCCATATGTTAGCAAATTTGATCGAAGATGTCCCCATCTTTCAGCACCCAATGTAAGAATTATAATAACCTCGGTGATGTTCTTTAGTGTGGTTTTGGTGTGTCTCGTTGGTAGTCTGGGTGAGAAAAGAACAGTTGAAAAAGAATATCAAACCACACACCATCTCTTAGTTGAAGAGGTTTCCTTAATCCCTAAAAAAGTTAGGAAGGATAGTCTCGAATGGAAGAAAAGCATGGGCAGGGAAGATTTTGTAGAAGGTTAGAGAGAAAAAAGAGGTTTCTTGAGAGGGAAGTATGCACATTGTAAAGGAATGATAAAGAAATTTATTATCGTGGTTTGTCAGGGATTGAGAATTATTGGGGTTATGGACTGACATGCATCAAAAGCTGCAATGTTCTACATGGGAGAGGTAGATGCATAGTTTTCTATTTTCTTGGATGATATAAGTCCTCTCTTTCCTAGTTTAAGTCTTTTTTGGGATAATATTTCATTTCTTTGGCAGGTCTCTGTCCCTTCTGTACAAAAACCCGAACTTATGTGCAATATTTTACATTAAAAAACCAACTTAGTTGCAAGATTTTTAAAACTGTTCAGTTTCTACTGATATTCATTCTTGTTTATTTATGCATATAAATAACTACTAATGATAAAGATAATAGATAATGAAGAAAGTTATAGAAAAATACTGTGAATATCAAAGCGATGTTAATGAATTTATTTGAAAATTAATTTAAAAATTTTAATTATCAATATAGATATTGTACTATGAAAATTATTATTTCCTTATTGATGCAGATCCCTCCTAGTCGATCAACGTTTAATAATTTGATAAATGCATGTGGATCTTGTGGTAATTGGAGAGAAGCTTTGAGAGTTTGCAAGAAAATGACAGACAATGGGGTTGGTCCTGATCTTGTGACCCACAATATTGTTCTATCTGCATACAAAAGTGGGGCTGAGTATTTAAAAGCTTTATCATATTTTGAATTGATGAAAGGCACAAACATCCGACCTGACACAACTACACTTAATATTGTGATCCATTGTTTGATAAAGGTCAAACAATATGGACAAGCCATTGAAATCTTTAATTCCATGCGGGAGAAGAGGGCTGAATGTCGTCCTGATGTTGTGACATTCACAAGCATCATTCATCTTTATTCTATTTGTGGGCAGATTGAAGATTGTAAAGCTGTATTTAGTACAATGCTGGGTGAAGGCATTAAGCCTAACATTGTTTCTTATAATGCTTTAATAAGTGCATATGCATCCCATGGGATGGATAAAGAAGCTTTTTCAGTTTTTGATGAAATGAAAAGTAGTGGTTTTCGTCCGGATGTCGTATCTTATACATCTTTACTTAGTTCATTTGGAAGATCTCAGCAGCCTGCTAGGGCTAGAGAAGTGTTTGATATGATGAAGAGAAACAAATGTAAGCCAAATCTTGTTAGCTACAATGCACTTATAGATGCATATGGATCTAATGGCTACTTACCTCAAGCTGTTGACATCTTACGTGAGATGGAACAAGATGGAATTCATCCAAATGTTGTTTCAATATGCACCCTCTTGGCTGCTTGTGGACGATTTGGTCAAAAGGTGAACATAGATTCTGTACTTTCAGCTGCTGAGCTTCGGGGAATTCATTTGAACACTATTGCATATAATTCAGCTATTGGGAGCTATATGAATATTGGTGAATATGAAAAGGCAATTAATTTGTATAGATCAATGAAGAATAAGAACACCAAACCAGACTCTGTTACATATACTATCTTGATAAGTAGTTGTTGTAGGATGTCAAAATATGAGGAGGCACTCTGCTTTTTCGAAGAAATGGTAGATTTAAGGATTCCGTTGTCCAAAGAGATCTACTCTTCTATGATCTGTGCCTATAGTAAGCAGGTGAGTACTCTAGCAAGACAAGACATTTCCCTCATTTAGACTACCCATCAATTTTTATATTTATTTTTATTATTATTATCTTTTTTTGAAAAGGAAACTTAGGCTACCCGTCAATTGAGATAAATCTTTTATTGACTGTTTAATTTTCATACATTTCAGGGTCAACTTGTGAAAGCAGAATCTTTGTTCAATTCATTGAAGGGGAATGGTTGTCCTGATATAGTTACATATACAGCAATGATAAATGCATATAGCGCATCTGGTAGGTTTTTTCAGTTCATTGATCTGATTTGACAGTATTGATAGAGATTATTTGATTCTGATTTTTTATAATTTAATTTTTATATCAGAGACATGGGAAAAAGCTTGCGCCTTATATCATGAAATGGAAACAAATAACATTCAACTAGATTCTATAGCATGCTCTGCTTTGATGAAAGCATTTAATAAGGGAAACCAGGCATCCAACGTTCTTGTTCTGGCAGAAATTATGACGGAGAAAGGAATTCCTTTCAACGATGCCAATTTCTTTGAAATGTTGTCAGCTTGTAGCATGTAAGATTTTACATGTGTATATATATATATTACATATTTTCTTACAATTCGCTAGAATATTTGTATGAGAAGGGTTACTTCACTGCCCTTTGGTAGAAAATTTATTGAGCATTTGGTTTGGTTGAACAAGTACTCACCTTGATCCTTTCTTGTAGTCCTCCAAAAAGAATAGAATTGTTTGGCTGGATGAAATGATCTGACTGGGTGGTATAGCTGTAAATGTTTATTAAGACGAATGTTTCAAGAATTCAGGCGTTTAAGAGGCTTGTTCTCTTCTTAACTCTTTTAACATGTTTCTTAGGTTTTCCTACTCTACCTCACGTACATGTATCAACTGCCAGTCCACTCATTTAACTTCCCAACGAATTCTTAACTCTTAAACAACCCACAGCGATAACAGTTAGTGTCTAGCTTACTACTCTTCCTTTGTTTTCAATTGTATGGGTCCCCAGTGTGCCCATCAATACTTTGCCCAAACTCTTTACTTCGTTAGTAATGGCTTCTAGTTAATATGCATATTGTTCAGAGTCTCGCTGTTGCCCTTGGTATTCATCACAACTGGCCCATTCCTTTGTTTTGCAATTATCAATTAAGTATAGTTATTTTGGGTTGGAGTCCTTTTCTTAGTGTAAGACTCTTTTCTAGTCGGGCTGTTATTTTTATTTTATTATTAATGCTTGTGTATTTTCCTTCATACTGATAAAACTATACTCCTGCAAATGCGTCCTCACCTTTCATCACTAACCCAACACACACCATCACCCGATTGACCCGTACGAAAATCTCCATCATTGGTAATGCCGGTTCATCAACTAGGTGTCATGCAATGAAATAGAAGGTTGCCCCATAATCCATCATGGCAAACGACTTTCTTGTAATGATCCTTCTTGTTTTATTGTGTGGCAACGTCGTACCATGGAATAAAGGTGCTCCTGACTATAACTTTTAAATCTTGCGCTTTGTTTTCAATTCCCTCCTTCACTACCAACTACCAAATCCATTTGCCCTTTCAGCTCCCTTTTCCTGTTATGCATTGGAAAATACAGGCCCTTCTCTTTCCTCTGTTGCAGTTTAGCATAAAAAAGTTGTCAGAAGGGAGCTTCCACACGTGGGGATCTATCACCTTGAATACTGAATTCTAAACCTTGACATTGAGTTTGCAAACCCCATGTGATTTCACTTATTTGAGAGGCCTATTCTCTCTTGACTCCTATTATTTTGACTATACTCCCTACTCCTCCTCCTGTACACATAACAATTGCCAGTTCCCTCGGTTTAGTTTCCTGAATGACTGAATTTACTAACAATCTCTCAAGTTACGTCAACCAGCCATACAAGGCAGTACCTACCTAACTAGTCTCCCCTCCACTTTGTCTAACATTATCGATTTACCTAGGCGACATAGTTTTCCCATCATCCTCAAACATTTTTAATGTGATTACCACTTACGATTACAGTTGTATAGAATCACTACAATTTTGAAGCATCCCACTTTTCTTTGGGCACATAAGGTTTTCAGGGTGTTTTTTTTATTTATTTATTTTTATTATTTTTTATTTTTTTAATTTTTATTTATTATTTATTTATTTTTATCCATGTATTCTTTCATCTTTTCTCAATGCAAGTTGTGTTTTTCATTATAAAATAAATAATAATAATAATACCAAAAAAAAAAAAAAAAAAAACTTTCGCTAAGAAACTATTTACTGAACTGTATATGCAGACTGCGAGATTGGAGGAAAGCAACAGACTTAATAAATCTTATGGAGCCCTCTTTTCATCTTGTTTCACTTGGAACTACTAACCATCTTCTGCAGTTTCTGGGAAAAAGTGGAAAGACGGAGATTATGATGAAGGTAATTGGAAAATAGAAGTATATGTATATATTATTTTTATTGGCTAATAATGCGAATTTAGCAAAATTTTCTATACATTTTTTGATTATTCCTTTTGTGTTAATATTCATTGTATATATTGTGAAATATTTGTTGTATTTGTTTTCCCCATATTGTATATTTATTTCCTTGTTTGTAATGGGTGTCTTTTCTATTTAAGAAAACCCTTTTCTATCAAAGAGAAATAGGAGAAAAAATACATTTTTCAGCATGATATCAAAGTAATAATTGTTTTGAAACCGTAAAAACCCTAATTCTCTGAAAAAACTAAGAAACCCTAGATCTGCCATCTTCGACTCGTACTTCGTTGCCGCCAGACACCGGAATCTCCATCGGACGTTGCGTCTCAGCTGCCAGACACTGCCCAACTGATTTGCAAAACCCCTGTTGGTCAAAACCGTTGAAGCCTTGTTGGTCGAAGCTTTCCTAGCCGACGTCGACATAAGTTTCTGGGGTATCGACGCCTGAGTTCAAGCACCTCAGCATCATCGTCCGAGCCTTTCCAGCCATTCATTGCCATCTATTGCTAGTGTTATGTAGCCTTGCTGCCGCCGGTCTCTCTCTCTTTTTTTGTTTTGTTTAAGCCTCTGTTTGGTTTCTTTTTCAGATATATTTTTTTGGGTATTTTATCTCTTCCACAACACGTTAGACACTAAGGTACCTGCCGCTAAAATCTTCAACAATTGGATCTATTCCAACACTCTCACTGTCCAAATAACTGCCATTCGGGTTAGCGGGGATAACTTTCTTCGTTGGTCCCAAAGTGTCAGCATGCATATTCGTGGACAAGGGAAGATAGGTTATATCACTAGAGAAAAAACTGCTCCCAATCCAGATGACCCTTCATTTGCTGGGTGGGACACTGAAAACTCTACGGTTATGACTTGGCTCGTCAATAAGACATCAGCAGTAACTACATGTGCTACTCTACTGCAAATGAATTATGGGATAGTGTGACTCAAATGTATTTCGATTTGGGTAACCAGTCACAAGTGTTTGAGTTGAACCTTAAACTAGGTGACATACGACAAGGAGGTAACTCAGTTACATAATATTTTCACTCTCTAAAAAGGATTTGGCAAGATCTTGATCTATTTGATACGTATGAGTGAAAGTCCATAGATGACCAAAAGCATTATTGGAAAATTGTAAAAGATGGTCGCATTTACAAATTCCTTGCCGGTATTAATGATGTTTTTTTCTGAAGTTCGCAGGGAAGAAAGCCACAGGAATGTTATGATTGGAAAAAAGGCAATTGGTTCAGTTGGAAGTCCAACATTGGGATTGAAAATACTGCAATGAGAGCTTCTGATCACTCCAACAAAACTCATAACAGGCCTCGTGTCTAGTGCGATCACTGCAATAAACCCCGACGTATACAGGAGACTTGTTGGAAACTTTATGGAAAACCTGCAAATTGGAAGAGCTCTAAACAATGTGAGAGAAATTCCCACCAGCATACCTTTAATGCGAATATTGTTGATTCCAGTCCATTTAAAGAGCAAATAGATTAAATCCTGAAGTTGCTAAAGTCCAATTCATCTGGTAATCCTAATGTTTCCTTGGCACAAACAGTGATGGAAGAGATGAATACACTGAAACAAAGTGGCACTTGGGACATAGTTGATCTACTAGAAGATAAGAAAATAGTGTGATGCAAGTGGGTGTTCATTGTAAAATGTAATGCTGATGGTAGTATTGAAAGGTACAAGGCCAAATTGGTTGCTAAGGGGTTCACTTAGACCTATGAAATTGATTATCAAGAAACATTTGCCCAGTTGTAAAATTAACTGTATCAAAATTTTGTTATCTATTGCAGTTAATTTTAATTGGCCGCTTTATCAACTTGATGTTAAGAATGCTTTTCTCAATGGGGATTTTGAAGAAGAGGTATTTATGGACTTGCTACCTGACTTAGAAGTGGACCTTGGGGTTTACAAGGTATGCAAGTTGAATTCATTATACGGTCGTAAACAGACTCCTATAGCCTGGTTTGAACGTTTTTGGAAAGGCAGTCACGAGCTATGGATTCGACCAAAGTCTAGCCGATCACACTATGTTCTATAAGCATACTGGAAATGACAAGGTTGTTGTTTTGATAGTGTATGTTGATGATATCATACTTACAAGCAATGATGAGACAGGAATGACTATTGTGAAGGAAAAATTGGTGAATGATTTCAAAATCAAAGACCTGGATCCTTAAAGTACTTCCTAAGCATGGAGTTTGTTAGGTCCAAAAGTGATATTCTTGTCAACCAAAGAAAGTACATTCTTGATCTACTCAAAGAGATAGGTTTACTTGGATGCAGAGTAGCAGAAACTCCCATTTAGTAGAATTTAAAATTGGAAGCTGCAACTAAAAAGGAGGTAAAGGAAAAAGGAAAGTACCAAAGACTTGTGGAAGATTCATATACTTCTCTCTCACACGCCTTAACATTGCCTTTGCAGTTAGTATGGTAAGCTAGTTCATGCATGCCTTTGGGTCAGCTCACTTTGAAACTGTTTTTAGAATACTGAGATATTTGAAAGGTACCCCAAGAAAAGGCATACTCTTTAAGAAACATGACCACCTACATGTTGAGGTTTACACTGATGCTGATTGGGCTTTACACTGATGCTGATTGGGCAGGTAGCACAACCGATAGAAAATTGACTTCTGGTTATTGCTCATTTGTTTGAGGAAACTTAGTTACTTGGCGTAGTAAAAAACAAAGTGTGGTAGCAAGGAGTAGTGCAGAAGCAGAATTTAGGGCATTAGCCCATATTCGTGAATGCATGTGGATAAAAAACCTATTGGAAGAGTTGAAATTCTCTCAGACAATGCACATGCGCATTTACTGTGATAACAAGGCAACAATCTCCATTGCCCGCAATCTAGTCCTTCATGATAGGACAAAACATATTGAAGTCGATAAACATTTCATAAAGGAGAAGATTGATGTAGGAGTAATATGCATTCCCTACCTTTCGACGACAGAACAAATTGCAGATGTATTAACTAAAGGTCTCCCTAAGTGGCAATTCAACAAGTTGATTGACAAGCTGGCCATGAGTGCTATCTTCAAACCAGCTTGAGGGGGGTGTTGATTATTTCCTTTTGTGTTAATATTTTTATTGTATTTATTGTGAAATATTTGTTGTATTTGTTTTACCCTTATTGTATATTATTTCCTTATATGTAATGGGTGTCTCTTCTATCTAAGAAAATCATTTTCTATCAAAGATAAATAAGAGAAAAAAAACATTTTTCAGCAACATTCTTTCACTTCAATTTTCTTTTTCCCTTTCCCGATCATTTAAAGTGTGATATCTATGAACATGATTACATCTGCCGGCTGCTTGTATCCTTGTAATGTGTTGAACTCAGATATTTTATCACCAAATACAGCTGTTCTACAGATTCGTGGCATTGGGATCCAGTTTCAATATTAGTACTTACTCAATCTTGTTGAAGAACCTTTTGTCTGCTGGAAAGTGGAGAAAATACATTGAGGTACACTATATATTTCGATGACATGACATTTCAAAGCCCGTGAAGCTGTTCATACTGATATATATCCATGACTACTGACTATAGGAGTTGTATATTACTTGGACATTTGTCGTCCCATGTATTTTTTTCCTGATATCTCAGTACCACTACTAAAGCAACTTGTGAGCAAGCCTAGACTTTGGAGCAGTGCCATAAGAATCATTAGTTCTTGTCTATACATGATAGTCTAAATTCTTTTGAATCTTTAGTTAAGATATCAAGAGTAATGGTTTCTAAAGCAGGATAAAATGTTTGAATGTCCAATGCAAATTGATATGTTGAAAAAGGTTCACACGGTGCCTAATTCAGTGCATTTTCTTTTCCGGAAATGTCTTTTGGCCTAAAAAGTCTTTTGAAATACTGTTTACTCTTAGGAAGTGTCTGTTTGTCTATCATGTTTTGATATGAACTAGGGTTTATTTATCAATCAAGGCACTGAGTCAAGAGAAGAATTTGAGAGCTTCCCCCCTCTCCTAAGTACTACTTCCTCTCAGACTGACAAAACGTGCCCCCCAGCTCATTTTCTCACTACGCATCACTCCATCCACAGTCCACTTCTTGCTATATTCTCGTGGGCCCACTCATCTAAGTTATTTCTAACAGCCTCTTATTCCCCACTACCTTCCCTCTGGGCCTCCTTTTATACACCTGCTTAATGGGCTTACCAAGTCTTGGGTTTATTGGTTCTCGCTTGTTGATTTGGGGCTCAGTTCTGTTTTTCTCCTTGATGGTCTTTCCTTTTGGTTGAGACTCAGCTTATCCGAAGCCTTTTGTTTCTCAGCGTTTTTTGTTGTGGAAGTTTCTTTTTTGTATTTTGTATTTTGTTCTCTTTTAATTCTCTAGGGTGGTTTCTTTTGTTTCTTGTTCGGTTCTATCTTTCACTCTCCCGTAGAGTTCGCATGTTTGAGCATTAGTTTCTCTTTATTTATTTAATGAAGGTTTTTTTTTTTTTTAATAGAAAAAATATCAAACTATTTACAAATATACATCATAAAGCCTATTGCAATAGCGATAAAAGTCTATTGCGATCAGTGATAAAGAGTGAAATTTTTCTATATTTGTAAATAGTTTTGACTCATTTTGCTATTTGAAAACAACCATTTTTTTTTTTTTCTTTTTTTATAAATCCAAACAATGTAACTGTTTTTTAGGCTGTGGACTTGGTACGGTTTGGTTAGTACTTTCACCCTTTAATTAAATTTTTGCTTTCTATTAAAATAGATAGAGAATCGCAGAACTTTCCAACATTTGATTCTGCTGAATAACATGACACGATTTTTAAGTTTTCTCATCATATTCCCATCTAGGAATCTAGAAATTTAAACAGACGTATGTACAGGTATTGCAATGGATGAATGATGCTGGAATTCAACCCTCTAATGCAATGTACAATGACATACTGTACTTTGCACAAAATTGTGGTGGTGCTGCGTGTGCTGCAGTCATCAAAGAAAGAGTTGGTATGCGGTTGTGTATTTCTGCAATTAGTGTTGTTATTTTAACGAGAAACCGTACTTTCATAGAATGAATTGAAATATATACAAGTTATTGTCTATTTTCTGTCTCTTTTCATTAATGAAAAGCGCTTAAAAAAAGAAAAACACAGTAAAAGCCAAAAATATTATAAAGTTGTTGAGGATAATAAACAAAGGATAGGTGTTGAACCTACCCGTAGTCCGAACCTCCCCAATACATCTCTATCCCCACAAAATATCTTCTTTCTTCTCAAGCTAAACGTTCCAGACTACTGAAAAAAACTTGTCCTCTGCAAGGTAATTCCTATAACTAACCATACAAAGGCTGGACTTGTGAATTAAAAAGAAATCAAAATAACTTTTGGTGAACTTATGATGGAACAGGAGGATGTTACCTACGAAATTTAAAGTAGAGATATGATAAGACAAATAGCTATGTAACTCTCAGTCATTTCAGGTTGAGTTGAGTTGTCACCATCTTTAAACATGTAATCAATTATTGCTAATGGAAAGCTTTAATTAGTTTCATTATATTGTTATCATATCTCGATCTTGTAGTGATCTTTTGCACCACAAAATCAAATGCAGAATCTCTAAAAAGATAGCCTGGAGCAAGCACTTCGCTTGAAACTCTTGTTGAGAGATGCAATAGGCGACTTGGCAACCAAAGTTTCTATGTATATATCTGGAATTTGTCTGCATTTATCCAAGGATGGCACAGTCTAACACTTCTTGTGTAGCTTCAGTGGAGCCTCATGTCTTTTTCTTTTTGACAACATGTGAGGTAGCAAAATCGAACTTCTGACCTCGAAGTCGATAGTACAAGCTCTATGCTAGTTGAGTTAATGCTCATTTCGATGCATCTCATGTCAAAAGCTCAAGTTGTTAGGGATTGGTGCTCTCTCAAGAAAAGTTTGAATCTCATTATTTTGTAATGTAACCCTTTCAATAAAATAGTTATGATTAATCTATATCAGATGGTTGTAATGCTATCTTCTATATTTCAATAAGAAATAATGTTTAAATGCTAGAGCGCTGTTTCTTATAATGGCTTCTAAATGATCTCATGCATCACTTGGTGAAGTCTGGTTTTGGGGAAGGATTTCTTTTCTTATCCAATCGTCTGCTTGATGTGATTAAAATTTGTATTAGTTTCACATGGACACTAATTAAAATAAGGAGGGTGGTATTCTTGGTTTGCAGTTTTGAAGTATTTTCCTGATTTAATCGGTATCAAAGAAGGAACTCTTCAAATTCAATTTCTTGAATTATTATTTTCTTTCACAGTTTTGATATGGACTTTGTTTCCAGTAGACTAAAGAAAAGAAAACGTAAAAATAAAAATAATTAAGAATAAAAGGTTAAATTATAATTTAGTTTATGGAGTCTATTTAGTTCTTAAATTTCTAAAATTACAAATTATTTTCTAAATGTTTAAAATTTTTAAAGTTACGTTCAAATAGATCAACAAAATTTTAATTTCATTAGCTACCTATTAGATATAGATAAAAATTTTAAAGTTCAAGACCCTAATCTTATAATTTAATCAAAATAAAAAGTCCTCAAAGAGTTAAGTGATCAACAAAACTCATGCAATGCAAATAATAATTGTTAGAACTGTCCATTCGTTAATATTATGTCAAAATAATCATTATTACAGATTTTGTCAAATGATTGATTTGCTAAAGTCTTTCTTTCTTCTTTTTCTTTTCACTAATTATAGTTAGACATAATACTTGTTAAAGAAATAATACATAAATGAATTATTTCTAGTCAATTATAACAAAGTATTTTTGGTTCTTGAACTTTCATTAAATTAACAATAATTTTTAAACTTAGGTAAACTTAGGTAACAATTTGTAACAATTTAGTCTATTACAAAATTTTTTATCTAATTTAAGTGTCAATTTTTACTATGCAACAACTTAATTTTTATAGTTTATAAATAAATTCAAATTTTGACCACTTTATTAATCTACACAAATAAGAAATGTCGGTAAATAATACTCATATTTTTCACGATAGAGACTAAATTTTTACAATTTGTAAAGCATTGAAAACTAGATTGTTATTTATTAAATTTTGGAGACTAGTTAAAAATATAGAGAGAAATCATTAATTTTATGAAAGTTCATGAACACGGTTTTATTTTAACATTAAAATTTTAATCATGGTACTTAACAAGTTTACCGCAGCAATTACTTATTTATCATGCTCACAAGGATAATTTTGTAAAGGAAAAAGAAACAATATTGAATTACTTTTGAACATCATATAGATAAATATTTTTTCGAATAGGTACATATGCAATCTTGTGCTTTGATTTTTCTTTCATCAAAATAGCCTGTTCCATGGATTCAAATTTGAAGGTCGAACCAATCTCTTGAGCCGTTTTAATATTTCTTTGAAATGAAATCTCCGAAGCTGCTACCCTGTAGAACAAATCTGTACTATAGAGAACATATTTAAAGGACAATCTTTATTGAAACCAATTAAGTTAGAGACCAAACAATTTTACATCTTAAATGTAAATCTTACAATATATGTAAACTAACCTCACGCTTCTCGAACATGATTAAACAAGACATGTATATTTTTCTATTTTGAAGTGAAGGTTTTGAATTCTCACCTATCACTTGTGATGTAATTTTAAAAAAGAAGAGTAGCTTCGGAGTCAGGGTATTAAGCTGCTCAATTCACCACCACCACCACCACCATGAAGACATTTAGAGGTTGGCATTGAAGTTCCTTCTTGTTAATAATCGTAGGAAAAGGACCTGCTTTGCTCGTAATCGTTTTCATTGCATTCCCGGTTACATCTTCCTGAAAACAGAGGAACATCCAGTGACTTCAACAGGAATGCAGCAGGCTGCACGATGTGGGTCTTCTAGCTTGCAAGAACAGTTGTTTTCCCTCACAAAGATAACCAACTAAAAAGATCCCCAATCATCTCCCAGAAGAGTTCTTGTTATTAGATTTTGAAGCTCTAAAAGGCTTACGAACTCCAAATCTTTCTTTCTGGCTTCCATATTCGATCCCTCTCTTTCCATCCTTTTTAGAAGCACCACGCCTTGAAAAATTTGTTCTGCGACCGTCTCCTAAACCACTCTTACTATTGGCAGTCGCAACTCTTTTTCTAATCTTAGATCTTCCACCCTCCTCAGTGAATGTATCATCAGTTTTGCTCCTGACAAAACCAGAAGGTTTTTCCCACTTCCTTTTCCTACGATGACCCGAATCACTCTTTTTGGGAAGAGAATCCAGCCCATCCTGTTGCTTATCCCTTGCCCTGACAATTGCAAAGTAAGAATAAACGTAATAAGTATATATGCAACATACCGAATACAAGTTGGCTTGAAACAAATGATACAGACCCATTAGTAGATGAATCCGCAGCGTCTGTATTAGCATCACAAGCATCCTTGGAACTGGTCTTGTCATGGCGTTTCTGCAATTAGACGAAGCGTGGATAAAAAAGAGTTTTGGGGTAATTCAGAAGTTCCCACCAACAGGTATTTTCTGTTTTACTCCTCCCTTCGAAACAATACATTTAGCAGGCAAATACTTGAGAGCATGTTTGTATCCTAGAATATTTATTTATGCCCAACAGTGAACTATTCAAGTATGAATTGATTGGAATATGTTACAGTTTCAAACTTCAATTACAAATGTTAGACACTGAATAGGTGACCAACAACAAGAGATTATCCAACGATGCCCATGAAGAATCCAATAAAAAGAACTTCTATTCAGATTAAAACTGCAATTGGTAAAAGTTTGGGCAGTAAAACTACAGACTCAAGGAAATCACCTGCCAAAGAGGTTTGATGAAACCCTTGTATTTTTCAGGAGTAACACCCTCAATTGCAGCATAACCACATTTTCGTATGAGAATCTCCAAAATCACTGTGACCTTTAAGCAAAATGAGCATGTATATGAAGCTATTGAAAGGATAATCAACAACAATTATGAGTGTCTAAAGAGAGGGAAAAAAATGATAGAAATGTATACTGTATAGTTATTCATACAAATATTTATTCCAAAAGCTTCTGGTGCTATATTTGAAGGTTACCTTCGATCTAAAATGATGCCTTGAGACAGACGACCAAGGTAGAGTTGCTACAAGAATATCAGAAATGATGCTCTGGAGATGCTTAGCTTGCAAGGAAGACACTAAAACTTTCACAAACCCAAGCACTGCCTATTTAATGAATAAGGTCAAGTTATTAGCTCCGAGATTAAAATGAAAACAAAAATTAGAATCCAAAGTTAAGATGCATACTTTTATAACTTCTATAGCCTTTCCTCTTAGTAAAGATAAGAGGGAAGGCACAAGATCAGGGATTGAAAGACATGTATCTGCGTCTTCATAGACCAGCACTGAGAGTGCAGAGATTGCTCCACTTTTTACGTGAGGAGATGCACCAGACAGATAGCCCAATATCTGAATATTGTAAAGTCACCAGCTCGTGAGCAAGGAAAGCATTGGAATGAAACAGTCTTACAGTGACAGATAGCCCAATAATCATTAAACCGAAGTTGAAAACCATTAAAATTCCATTAGATGATCATGGCATTAAATTGCTCATTACGAAGAGAAAGAGAGAGATAAGACAAAAAGAATGATCGTCAATACTTATTTTTCTTTTTTAATGTGAGTGACCATGGTATCAAAGCAGGAGGTCTAGGAGATTCTGTTTTGTTTTCAAACCCCTACAATGTTATTTTCCTCCTCAATTAATATTGATTTCTACTTGTTGGGTCCATTTCTACTTATTGGGTTTTCTACAAATTTTCAAGCCCACAAGTGAGGGGGTGTTAAAATATTGATATAATATTAAATTTACCTTCACCCATGAGTATATAAGCTTTTGAATTAATCAGTGATGTAAAACTCAGGCTTGAGAAGGGGCCTTTTTGATAGAGAATTAAGTTGTTGGGTGGCTCTGGTTGAATTGTTGGGCTCAGTACAGAGGGAAGACTCTCCTTCCCTCTAGATAGCATTACTTGGTCTCGTGAAAAGTCTTACTCCTGTAAGTCTGCCTTTATGAGCCTTGCTTACAAGCCTAATAACATAAACCATGCCTTGATTAAGCTTATTTGCAAGTATAACAGCCCTAAGAAAGTTAAAACTTTCCTCTGGCCTTCAGCCTACAGAAGTTTGAATACTGATGATAGACTACAAAGGAAGTTCAGAAGGTGGGGAGGACAGGTTGCAGAATGTGTTGAAAGAGCCGGAAGACTTGATAACCTCTTTTTGCATTGTGATTTTGCTTATCAAGTTCAGAGTTACCTTGCCAGAATGTTTGGTTTAACGTTTTGTCTGGCTAAAAACATAGATGATTGGATGATATAAGGTCTTGTTGCTTGGAATCTAAAGAAGGCCAAAATGGTGGGTAGTTGTTAGAGCGGTTTTATGGCTTTAGTGGAAGGAAAGAAATTCTAGAACATTTTAAGATAAGTCTTCTACTCATTTTAGCTTTTTAAAGTTCTGTGATAGCATATGGAATACAGCCTATTGGTGGATATCTTTAAAGAAGAAATTCTTTGTAATTAGAATTGCAGCCTTTTGATGATTATTACCGATTGGAAGGCCCTTCTTGTATACCTCTCTTCGTGGGGTTGCCTTAACCCACCCTAGGCTGTTGATCTTTTTGGAATATATCTTTTGTTGTTTCTTATCAATATATATATATATAATGATTTCATGAGGTTTGTTTTATTTTATTTTTATTTTTATTTTTTAAAAGGAAACCAATCTCTTTTACTGACAAAATGGCTCAATATACAATAATGGAAACAAAAGCAAGATAACCTAAGGATCGGGAGTGCACCTGGACATCTCAACTACGTTAATTGTTTTAATATCTATTTGAGCAAACATATAGACAAACCTCAACTAATCTCATAGGACAACCATTTAACCTTGAAGGATTTTGGAGAACCGGTAGAAACAAGACTTTGGCTACTAACATTATTCAAATAAACCAGACTATTAAATGATAAAATATAACACACAATAAAGGACCATGAGTTGACAAGAAAGATTTTCAATTGGTCCCTGATATAGAAACTGAATTATAAAGAAAATTTATACTTTGTATCTTGTATTATGAGATTTTAAAAAGAAAAAAAGAAAAAGATTTAGACTTTAGACACTAAGAGAACTAATATACGATAACATCCTAAATTTTCTGCTCATCCTATCCCAAAAAAACACACATATTTGGCACTGATATCAATGGATTCCATAAATAAATAAATAAAAATCCTAAGGAAAGATTATATGCACTTACCATGGCCACAAATTTTTGATGTGCATCAGAATTTGTATGTGACATATCTTTTAGGCTGCAACTGATACAAAGAATAATGTCATAAGCTGCTTTCCTGCTGCCTTCCTCTGCCTACGTCACAAGATAAATGACATCCCGCATATTAACATGTCAAATATCTCTCAAGATATTAAAGGCAAAGAACAGAATACAAAAAGTGCATATCTGAACTCAAAACTTCATCCTATGAGATATTAGATTACAAAATGAGTTAATGACAATGCTACAATTTAGTATAAAACAACAAACGAAACGTAACAGTAAGAAAGCTGAACAAGACACTAAACAGAAGAATAAAAACATCCCAGCTTTGACAAATATCTTGCATTGAAAGCTGCCAAATAGCTTTGAAAGAGAACACCAACTAGAAGCTTTAGGACGAGCTGAATCCAATCTCTCATGATAAGAAAGATAAGAACTTCGGATTACTATATGAGGTTTTCTTTTTTCTTGAACAAAAACGGCACTTTTCATTGAAGAAATGAAAAGAGACTAATTCTCAAAATACAACAAACAATAATAAGTATAGGAGAAAATAGAATACATAAGAAAATATAAGAGCAACAAGGACAATGCAAAATAGCAGAGTCTCTTTGTAATTCACCATTAGATGGTTGAGTTTTATCTCATCCATTCATTTAGAGATGAAATTATTTCTTATTAAAAAGAAAAATCTTAAACTAATATTTCCATATTGTTTTATGTAAGATGACCCACACACAAGTTTCAGTGCCATATAAAACTGTGAAACAAGCCGTAGAGTCCCCTTCCAAATTTAATAGCAAAATAGAAGCATTTACAAAAGTAGCTCTATTGGAAGAGAGAAGGAAAAAATAATACAAAGGTGTACGTGGAAAACCTTAGATCAGGGAGAAAAAACCACGATAGAACTTTCTCCTTTTTTATTTATTTTTGATACAATCAAAGAATTACAAGAGGAAGAATAAATAGAGATAAAAAACTTAAACAAGGAAAAAATATTGAAAACGTATAAAAGGAAAAAATTAAATTCTAAAATATCTCCCAAATATTTCCCTTTTTCAACACTCCCCCTCAAGATGGAACGTAAATGTCAATTAGACCCATCTTGCTTACACATGCATCAAAGTTCTGCTTAAGCAACCCCTTGGTAAGAACATTTGCAACTTGTTGGCTGGAAGGAATATACGGAATGCAAATGCTTCCGTTTTCCAGTTTCTCCTTTATAAAGTGCCTATCGATCTCCACATGTTTTGTTCTATCATGCTGAACCAGATTGTTTGCAATACTAATAGCAACCTTATTGTCACAACAGAGTTTCATCGGTAGTTCATTGCTTTGGTGAAGATCAGATATAACTTTCTTCAACCAGATTTCTTCACAGATTCCATGACTCATAGCTCTGTGTTTTGCTTCAGCACTGCTTCTAGCGACTACACTTTGCATCTTACTTCTCCAAGTTACAAGGTTACCCCAAACATAGGTGCAATATCCAGATGTAGATTTTCTGTCAATTGCTGATCCTGCCCAGTCAAAGTCTGTGTAGGCTTCGATGTATTTTCTGTCGGACTTTCTAAACATCAATCCTTTTCCTGGTGTGCTTTTCAAATACCTCAAAATCCTATTTACAGCTTCCATGTGTTCTTCATAGGGAGCCTGCATAAACTGACTCACAACACTAACAGCATAGGAGATATCTGGTCTAGTGTGTGCTAAGTAGATTAGTCTCCCAACTAGACGTTGATATCTCTCTTTATTAACGGGAACTTTGGTAATAGACTCTCCCAATTTGGCATTAGACTCGATCGGAGTGTCAGCGGGCCTGCATCCGGTCATACTTGTTTCTTTCAGTAAATCAAAGAGCGTATTGCGTTGAGAAACTGAGATACCTTCTTTTGATCTTACCACCTCCATCCCAAGAAAATACTTCAGATTTCCTAGGTCTTTGATTTCAAATTCGTCTGCCATTTTCTGTTTTAACTTGTTGATTTCAGCAGTATCATCTCCAGATAAAACGATGTCATCGACGTATACAATAAGAACTGCAATCTTACCTGAGACAGACCTTTTTGTAAATAAGGTATGGTTAGAGTGTCCTTGAGTGAAGCCTTGGGACTTAACAAAAGTGGTGAATCTCTCAAACCATGCTCTTGGTGACTGTTTTAATCCATACAAGGCCTTTCTAAGTTTGCACACACATCGATCAAATTGGTCTTCAAAGCCAGGAGGGGGGCTCATATACACTTCTTCTTCTAGATTGCCACTTAAAAAGGCGTTTTTCACATCTAGCTGATAAAGAGGCCAATCTCTGTTTACTGCAACTGACAGAAGGACTCTGATTGTGTTCAACTTTGCGATAGGAGAAAAAGTCTCGGAATAGTCTACCCCAAAAGTCTGAGTGAATCCTTTTGCTACAAGCCTGGCTTTATATCTGTCAAGAGTTCCGTCAGATTTATACTTTGTTGTGAATACTCATTTACATCCAACTGGTTTATGCCCTTTCGGAAGAGCAACACGTTCCCAAGTATGATTTTTCTCAAGAGCTCTCATTTCTTCCATAAAGCAGTTTTCCATTCAGGGATTTCCATAGCAGCATATATGTTTTTCGGTATGGTTACAGTATCAAGACTAACAGTAAATGCTCTGAACTTAGAAGACAAATTATTACAGGAGAGGAAGCTGTACATAGGATACCTGGTGCAAGATCTTGTGCCCTTTCTTAAAGCAATGGGCAGGTCTAGATAGGTATCACCCTCTCCTGGCTTGTCGAGCTCTTCTCTAGTAGGGTTTTGGGTATCCCTTTTTCATTCTCCTCAACTGTTGTTGACACTGCCTCATTCTCAGCAACCTGGTTATTTCCTGTCATATCATCTTTACCATCTTCTACCGGAAGTTTTGTCAGGTCAACAATATCGTTTTCAACACAGACATTTTCAATGCAAATAGTATTATTTTCAGGATCCGTTGTACCTTGGGCTTGTGTCGGTTCGGATGATTGGACCGGAGCCGGCACATCAGTAGGGGCCGCTATTTCCTTTCTAAGATTCTTCCTGTAGTACGTTATCCATGGGACTTGTCTGGTGGATAGGATAGTGTCGTGGGTTGTTAGGGTAGGTTCAGAAAGGGAATTTGGATAGTTAGTCTCTTCATTATTGCTCTCCCCCTAAGGAGGACTAACGGAAAAAAAAGGTTGATCTTCTAGGAAGGTGATATCCATAGAGATGAAGTATTTCCGAGAAGTGGGATGGAAACATTTATAACCACGCTGGTGGAGGGGATATCCAACGAAGACACATTTCTGGGCCCGAGGGGAGAACTTAGTTTGGTCTGGACCGAAGCTGTGGACAAATGCTGTACATCCAAACACGCGGAGAGGAACATCAGGTATAAGGCGAGTGGTGGGATAAGACAATTTTAGGTAGTCAAGAGGGGTTTGGAAGTGGAGAACGCGAGAAGGCATCCGATTTATAAGATGAGCTGCAGTCAATACGGCATCTCCCCATAGGTAAGATGGAAGAGAGGCTGAAAGCATGAGAGACCGGGCAACTTCCTCGCTTCTTTTCCTATCGCTTTTCCTACTCGCAGATAGGACTGTAAGAGGATCGGAAGAACCGGAAGACTGACTGGTTGGCTCACATAGAACCAGTACCAAGCCAATAGCGAGCAAGAGAACCTTTCTTTTCTTTAGAACCAAGGAGATGACGGTTTTTTCTTTCAACCACTCTATGTTGTTGGGGCGTATAGGCACATAAGCTCTGGTGAACGATACCTTTAGTGGATAAGAATGCTCGGAGGGTATTAGTGAGGAATTCACGACCATTGTCACTCCGAAGAATGGCAATCCTGGCATTAAACTGAGTTTCAATGGTGGTGTAAAACTGTTGGAAAATGGATGAGACTTCAGACTTATCTGTTAAAAGGAAGACCCAAGTAAGACGAGTGTGGTCATCAATGAAGGTAACAAACCAACGTTTACCCGAAGAGGTGGTAATCCTCGAGGGGCCCCAAACATCGCTGTGAATAAGAGTGAAAGGTTGAGAGGGTGTGTAAGGTTCAGATGGGAAGGAGACTCTGTGTTGTTTTGCACATCGCAAGATAAAGAGGAGATGTCAACCTTATTAAACAAATGGGGAAACAAATATTTTATATATTGGAAATTGGGATTGCCAAGACGAAAGTGCCATAACATACAGTCAGTTTCAGAAGTTAAAAAATAGGAAGATAACAGACTAGCCCTAGAACTGTGCCTAGAGGAAGTATCATTATTAAGGAAATAGAGTCCCCTATTGTGCTGGGCAGTGCCAATCGTCTTCCCCGAGCTCAAGTCCTGAAAAAGAACATCATCGGGTGAGAAAGCTACACGACTATCTCTGGTTATCTTACTCACAGACAGTAGATTATATGAGATTTTGGGAACATGCAGGACATTCTGTAATATTAAACCATCGAAAGGAAAAATGTGACCCTTGCCGGCAACAGGGGCAAGTGTCCCATCAGCAATTAAAATTTTTTCATTACCAGCACATGGATGATAAGATAGGAAATCGTCAGAAGTTCCAGTCAAATGATCTGTAGCTCCTGAATCAAGAATCCAGGGTTTCTGGCCAGTAACACTGAGTAAACTCAAGGATGGAGAGATACCTGAATGTGCAATTGCCCCAAGAGTAGCGGTACCATTGTCAGCTGGGTAGTTCGCTTGACGACATGGTTCTGAGTCACTTATCAAGGCCTGATTAGGTTTGTTGTTTGGAGGTCGACGTTTACCATTCGGAGGCCGACCATGTAGCTTCCAACACTGATCTTTCGTGTGCCATGGTTTCTTACAGTGTTCACAGACTGGAGGAAGTTTCCCGTTCTACTTGTCTCCAGTTGTACTAGCTATTTTTGCGTTGAACGCAGCTGAGTCAGTAATGGAGGTACCCACAGTATTCATAGCACTCGTTCTATCTTCCTCAAGCCTAACTTCTGAACAGACTTCCATCAAGGTCGGTGTTGGTTTCTGTCCCAAAATTCGACTTCGAACAGCATCGAATTTGGAGTTTAAGCTGGCTAAGAAATCATACACTCGGTCAACTTCCTCAAGTTTGTAGTATTGAATTCACCCACACGGACAATCCCAAACAAGTTCTCGACACAAATCCATTTCCTGCCAGATCAGAGACAATTTGTTAAAGTATGGTGTGACATCCATAGTACTTTGTTTACATTCGTGGATTTGTTTCCGCAGTGTGTAGAGTCGAGAGGCGTTATGTCTTTTGGAGTATAATTTCTGAACGGCATCCCAAATATCTCGAGCTGTAGCAGCATACCGTAAGGGTTTTCCAATTTGAGGTTCCATACTGTGAATTAAAAGTGACCGGAGTAGGGAATCCTCTCCTTTCCAAATGCGCTCTTGCGGGTCTCCTGGTCTGGGTTTCGGTATGTCGCCAGTTAAATACCCGAATTTGTGACGCCCTTCAAGAATCATTTTTACTGACTGAGACCAGGAGAAGTAATTTTGGCCATTCAATTTTTCACCAATAGTCAGTCCAGTGGCATTACTTATTGGACCAGACAAATAAGGTGTCGGTGTAATGGTTGGGATTGTAGTTACCAGATCCCCTGGATACAACGATAGATCTGACGGGATACTTGAATTTACTGCACTTTGACCCATATGGGTAGAAGCATTCAGTGTGGCTCCAAGAGCGGCAATTTGTTGTTGAAAATTTGCTTGAAGATCGGCGAGTTGTTGTTGAAGAGAAAGTGTTGAAAAGAAACCACTAGATCCAGCAACAGGGGTAGGATCCGAGAAGAAATCACCAGATCTGGTGGTAGCCGCGGTGGTCGGAGGAATAACGGCGCCGGCATCGACTCTCGGCTGCCCATGAAACCCGGACGAACTTCCTACCTCCACAAACGGTGGTTGTGTAGCAGCGCCGGACAGAGGGAGATGCCGATCAGGGTTAGACGCAGAGCTTACCTCCACGACGTGCAGCTGTGCAGCAGAGACAGACGACGGGAAGCGCAGATCGGGATGGTCGGCGACTTGTCGATAGATCTGAGTAGCAGATCTGAAGTTCTCAGTCGGCGGCGGGTGGATTCGAGGAGGCGCGGCGCTAGGGTTTTCCCACTGCAGCAATAGACTCTGAACAAAGGCGGCAGCGGCATTTGGGTTGAGCAACCGGAGATACTGGTGGATAGCGGCTTGGACGACGGACTCTGTGGTGGCGGCAGCGACGGCGGACTCCATCGGCGACGGTGGTGGCAGATCTTGCCTAGGGTTATTTTCGTCAGTGACGGCTAGGGTTTCTAGGGTTTCCTCACCACGCTCTGATACCATATTGGAAGAGAGAAGGAAAAAATAACACAAAAGTGTACGTGGAAAACCCTAGATCAGGGAGAAAAAACCACGATAGAACTTTCTCCTTTTTTATTTATTTTTGATACAATCAAAGAATTACAAGAGGAAGAATAAATAGAGATAAAAAACTTAAACAAGGAAAAAATATTGAAAACGTATAAAAGGAAAGAATTAAATTCTAAAATATCTCCCAAATATTTCCCTTTTTCAACAAGCTCTTACACTTTTTAATGCGACTATGATCTCGTTGAGCATAAGAAAAGCCTTGCTGCTTTCCTCTACCGAGCTAACCTACATAAAGTACCAATAGTAAGCAAAAGTTAGGTCACAGCAAAACACAGAGAAAAAGAAATCCACGTTCTCAATATTGCTGAAAGAATGCACAAAATATACCAGAGTGCTCCATAGGCTTTTTACTTCTTCCTCAAAGAGTATACACAATGGCTCAAATATGGAAATAACCCATGTGTTAACACTTATGAATTTTACATTTTTCAAAAGTTTTTTAAGTTACCAACAAATATACAGAGCAATGCCAAAATGAGTTTTTGGCTAGTGGTAGAAAAGATTCAAAATCAAGGGTTTACATCAGCTGCGGCCAGCTATTTAGATCATTAAATAAAATACCATAAAAAAATTGTACTAAATAATGTAGATGCATGCAAATCTTTTTTTTTTTTTTTTAATTTCATTATAATTGTTACTCTTTTTTATGGAAAACTTCAAAATATTATACATGCAAAACCCCTAAACCAACAATTATTATAAGTACTTCTAAAAGTAGAGGGGAAGCTCCTTTCGAAGGTCTGTAATTTTTATGGGACAAGAGAATGCTGCAGTAGGTAGAAGCATAAATAGGCTCAACACTTCTATCCAAGATAACAAATAGTGAGTCAGTGACCAACATAGTCATCTGCCTTTTTCCTTTCTTTCTCTTTTTCTTTTTTTATTTCTTTCTGATCTTTTGGATAAGAAACTAAGACAATATTCATTCAAAAATCATGCATAAAAGGGAGATGAGATATCCCCAGAGAACCAAAGGATTACAAGAACTCAAGAAGGATTCCCAATTGGCTAACACATAAGCAGAGTGAGATCATAATCACAGAATCTCTTCAGAAAGAAGGCACCAAGTAGAACTATGAACTTCAATAGGGTCCCAGATAAACGTAACAATCGTCTTGAAATCCTTTTATTTAAAGAGAACCCATCACACATTTCCATCAGCTACCCTGAAATAGTAAGCCTAGATCTTTAGCTTTTTGGGTCCTACCTACTGTGGAAAAGGTGGAAAAGAGACTTCTTTCATGAATATCATCACACATTTCTTAAAAAGGTAGGCTCAACCTTATTCCGGCTAATCTGGGAAAGCTACCTATTTATCATTTTTCACTTTTTCACATTTCGTCCAATGTGGTTGCATCAACTGAGAAACTATACAGAATTTCTTATGGAAATTCGAAAAAAGGTAATCTATCTTGTTAAATGGACACCCTTCAATCCTTTCATTTCTTCAATGAAAAATTGTTAAATTGTTTCTTGTTTAAAGAAAATGACTACCGTTAAATACCCCACTGAAGGAGGGAGTTTAGGGATCTATTGGAAAGTGCATATGGTGCTATCATCCACCGCGGGGGGGGGGGGGGGGGGGGGGGGGGGTCGGGTGGGGGCTCTGGAAGAAGGTACTTGCTAAGAAGTTTTGTACTATTCACAATGATCTGATCCTGGGTAGAAATTCTCTATCTATGTATGGAACCTTATTCTCTAAGATATTTTCAGTTATCTTTTTTTCTTTTAACAAGAACAATTCTTCATTGATAGACGAGAGGATACAAAATGTTCAAGAAACAACCACCAAAGGGAGAAAAGAAGAAAAACAACAGCCAACCAAAAACAAAAATAAGCCAAAACAGCAGCCTCCAAAAATGAATTACAACTAAAAAACTCAAACAAAACAAATAAACAAACCAACAACAAAGCTAATCCCCAACAAAGAACCAAAGAAAACGTCAACAAACTTAAGAAATCAAAGACAATTTAAAAGAAAAAAATGCATAAAATCTTTCAAAGATTTTGGACCTTCAATGAATGAACCAGAAGAATGTGGAAGCAAGCAAATCGACTTCTTTGAGATGAAGTATCAACAGGAGATCGCAGATCAATTAACATATCTACCAGGTCAGGCAATCTAGAAGAAGCAAACCAAGAATGTTCCTGCATTGTTTCACGAGCGGGCTTAAATATAGTTGTAACATAGTGTTTGTTACTAGAATACAGAGAGACAAATCAACTAGTATTCATGACAACCAACACTGGATATATGAAGCAAAGCCGGACGTTTATTTTATCATCACATAATGTGTACAGCAACAGCTTCTAACAGAGTAACTTGTAATCTTAAGGTTTAGTAAGAGGCTTGGTTGGTTTACATGGTTGTCGTCAGTAATCTGTTAATTTCAAATTGTCATTGAGTTGGTATGCTTAACTGCCAATGGCAGTTGGCTCCAAGTTAGAATATGCCAATACTAGGAACAAACAAGCATACATCTATAGCATTACCTTATCAAGAGTCCCAACTTGAGATCTCATTGAGAGAAATTGTTGGTCAAGTAAAAAAAATATGGAAAAAAAAAATCTAGAATAAAAAAATTGCAGTAGTTTAAAACAAAACTAAAAGAAAATCATTTCTTGCTCAACTTAGCAGGTCTATGATTCAGGTTACAAAACTTTCCATTAAACCCCTGAAATAAATTTCTTAAATCGATATGAGATGAAGCAACTGTTAACTGGTCAAATTCAAAAGACAACAGTTAATTTAGTATTGACATTACTCTTCGTTATTTTGAACAATTCAACCTTAAACTTTCATATACTACAAACATAGGTCACTACATATCCTAAGTGTTCTTTTTTTCTTTCTTCCTTTATTTTAAAAGAAACTATGCTTTAGAAACGGTATAGAACTGAAGAAAGGACTGACATCAACGATAGTAACTTCTAATTCAAAGGAGGCAGAGAACTTTTCTGCTTGTGTGGAGAAAGAGCAATAAGAACAAGAATGGAATACAGTAATCAATGAAAATTTGAGTAAAGGACAATTCTAGTATTTGCAGGCAGATTTTAATGTGGAAGAGTTTCTCAATTCCATAGGAAACTAAAGAAGTGTGATCAGATATAAACTAATGAAGTGTGATTAGATATATTGTATCTTACATATCGAGTAGTTGATTGCCTTATTAAGTCAACAAATTTACAACTTCATGAAGGACATTTAGTTAACTGTTGAGTTACTAGGCCTTGTTCAAGACCCAGAGTTGATATCTGTACTCTGTAGTGAGAATTTTTTAGAGGAATGCCAATAGAAATGGGCTTCATGCACAAAGCAACTTGCACACTTCAATTTTCATAAGTGCTGGTTGGTTTAAGATGTTGTTGGTGGCCTGTTAATTTCAAACTATCATTTAGTCAGTGCTCTTAACTGCAAATAGTAGCACACTTCATGTACTGAAAAAACTGATTTTCAAAGCAAGGGCAAGGACTACGAATTGATTCCATAAGTTATCCTAAGTTGAATATCCAAGTAGCATGGTGTGCCTAACCTCCAAAATTCTGCTCAGAGTTTGATACACTTCAAGATAGCCCAACCCATAAGATACCTAAAAACAAAAATTTGGAAACAAATTTAGATAAATAAAAAAAACTTAACATATGAAATAATTTAAATAAATAATAACTTATCATAGTGTAAGACAAAGTCTAATTCTCTAATTTATCATTCCTTCTCATTAAAAGATAGCCAGGTTCAATAAATTGAGTAAGATCTTATATTCATTTCGTTACAGCCAATTGGAAAATCTTTCTGAAATCTCTGGCTTTGACAAGTTGGAGGATGTGACATGTTCCTCTCAGCTCATTCATCTTAGAACCCTTAGTATTATGTTTCTCATCATTTTAAAAAATGGAACCTTTTATCTGAAAGGAAACTATATTAAAAGTTGGACTTGTACGATGAGAATTGGAAGTTTGATGATTCACGTAGTCACTATCATCCTAATTCCAAATTTAATAACTATTATAAATTAGTTTGATACTCTGACAGAAGCATCTAAACTTTCATGATTAATAATAATTCAACAGCCAAAAGATAAATTCAATCAATCTTGTTATAAAGACCATAAGTATTTAGTGCTTCAAGTTAAAAGAAGAACAGAAGAGAAGAGAAGATACCTGAAAAGAAAACTTAACAAATTTATAGATTAGATCAATTAGATCCTCATCGGCTCCCCTTATGATAGCTGAAGCTAGCTCCAACATTACACATCTACCAAAAGAAATATTTAAATCAATAATATTTTGCCAAAGTGAGGTGCACTTCAATAAATAATAGATAATAAGATTTTTTTTTGTTCTTTTAATAAAAAACTATGCTTTCATTGAGAGAAAAAGAAATAATGCAATGGCAAAAGAAAAAAAAAAGAACCCCACAGAAAGAGGCAACCTACACAAAAGACTTCCCATCAATCAAAATGAGACCTAACAGATAATTACAAAAAAGGCTTAGCCATAGTCACAGAAGCACACAAGAAACATGGAACCTATCAAGGGACCAAACATCACTCAAAGATCTCTCAAACCTATAAAAAAATTCTGTTCTTTCTCTCTCCCCAAAACTCCCACAAAATACCCCCACCCTCACTTGCCACAAAACTTTCCTCTTACGAGAATTCATATTGAAAACATAGCAGTAGGAAATAACCCTCATGAGTTTGTCGAGTTGTAAAAAAAGACAAAGGGCTTGGAGGAGATGAGTTCAAAGGTCACCCATCTAGGATTTAATATCCTAAAGGTTTCTTGACACCAAAACATTTAGGATCAGGTGAGTTATCCCGTGAGATTAGTCAAGGTGTGCGCAAGCCAATCTGAACATGCGCCGATTAAAAAAGAAATCCATATCAGTAGGAGGTATCTATCATTACACATCAATATCAAATGGGAAAAATTTTAAAGAACTTGTAAATTAGACTGAACAAACTAATATATATATTAAAAAAATAAAAAAAATAAAAAAAAAAAGAAGAAGAAAAAAAGAGGTAGAGGATGAAGAAAGAAGGAAAGAAAAGAAGGATTGAAGCTAAAAACAAGTTTGATGTTGAAATTTCCAGAAATTTGTTTCTAATCAAACAAAAAAAAAAAAAAAACAAGGGGAATTAAAAAAATAAATTAATAAAAGGAGAGTTGCACTGACCTATAAAGGGCTTACCTAAAGGGTAATTACAAAAAGCTTTACAAATAGAGGCCAAATGAGAGGTGTGAATTCTAACAAAGGAGCACACTTCACCCTCAAGTTCTCTGTTTCTTTCCCTCCAAAACCCCATAAAATAGCACAAAATCTAGCAAACCACAAGAAACAAGCATTTCCAAAGAAGGGTGAATGAAAACGAAGCTATTCCAAAATGGACTCTGTTTAGCTTCAGGAAAGTTGAAGCCAAATGTCAAAAAAAACAACTCCACACCAATCTAGAAAAATCTCAATATCCTCGACTAGTGACTACTCCCCTACAAAGGATACAACACCAGGATGCTATCAGATAGGATGAGTTGCTCTTAATACAATCCTGGGCATTAACTCTGCCACGGAGGAGCTACCATACAAAATATTTTGTCTTCTTTGGGATTTTAATTGGTTAAAGTAAGAAGAAGATGGGAGACTGGACCTGTCTTTCTCCATCTATTCCAGGAGGAGAGACATTTCTCATTATTTTTCCTTCTTTGCCTTCTTTGTAAAGTTGGAGTCCCTTCTTCGAGAGGGATTTCCCTTTTTGTGGTCTTGGTTTTTGGATGCCCATGTATTCTTTCATTTTTTTCTCAATGAAAGTTGTTCTTGAAAAAAAAAAAAAGCTATCAGAAAGATACTTGCTAAGGGAAGCTATCAATAGTGCTTTTTTGAAGAAGGTACTTGCTAAGGGAAGCACTATTGATAGCTTTTTTGAACTAATTATCTATTCAATATCCAGGGAAGCACTATTCAATATCCAGGGGAGGGAAAGCTAGTAGTCAATTATTGAAGAAAAGAAAACATAAAATAAATAAAATGAAACTATAATTGAAGGGGCCAAAAAGAGACTAGTCACTAGAAGAGAGAAAAGTGGTTGACATTAATCGAAGTGTGGATCAAAGGCATTGTGTCTCAAGAAATCAAAGGCTAAAGAAATTCAAAGAAGGGAGAAGAAGCAAAGAATGAAGAATGACGAAGAAATAAGTCACTGACTTAGTGAGCAAAAATTGATAGTTAAAAGTTGAAGAAGGAAGAAGTGAGGATCAGAGAGAAGAAGAAAGAAATAAGTCACCTCTATCCTTGCAAAGTATATGCTTCTTGCTAAAATGCAAGTGGTTAAATTGGGTTTTTGCCCCAAGGCTTAGACCAAGAGACTTGGGACCTTTAAGTTGATATGACCAAGAAACCTCAAACCCTTGCAAACAAGGCCACCCCTTAGGGGTGGTCAAATTGAGTAAATAAAAGAAAAATTAAATAAAAAGTTGCTGGTTCTCCTTCTCATAAGACATTAGCCTAACAAGACAAAAGAACATACATAGGGCAATAAGTCTAACGATAGGAAACTGAGGATGAGAACCTATTTAGTCATGGCAGGCTGTAAATTTCAAGTGTTTGCAATGTGATTTTGTTGTTATACTTTTATGATCCTGTACGCTCTCTTTCTAATTAAAGATTGTCTTCCTATAATAGTCAATCCCACATTTTCTAAATCTTATTCTTCAAGTTGATGTTTTATTCATAAATGCCTATACAAATTATGCACTTCATTTCACTCAAGCCCATTTTTTTCACCCCATGTTATACTTATGCCCTAAATAGTTGTCTTAAAAACATTGTTTGGGCTTGGGGACATTGGTCATAGTGGCTTAGAGGTCCCAAGTTCGAACCTTCAACTGAGCTTGAATACTACTGGGTTGGGGCGGTAGGCATAGGGGAGTGATGCTAGTCATCAATTTTTTCAAAGAAGAACCACTTTCATGAAAGCAAGTGCTTGTATTGCCATTAATATGGCAATAAAAAATGCATTTCGATATATCATGATTGTTCCAATTTATCCCAAGGCCTGAAAGCCTCAAAAATTGATAAATTGCAAAAACTAATTGATGTTTTCAACACATATCTTGAACTTTATTTAATTTCAACCAACAATGTCTTAAAAACCATAGGTTTACCTTTGAAGATCAATCTCTCTTGTCCCAGAATTTCCTTCAGCATTCTGAGCTAGTTCATCAGCATTGGCTCCCGGCTTCTCAAACTCACCCTTAGTATTTAGAAACTTAAACCTCTCAAGAAGTGACATAAAAACCTTTTTGGTCATCCTGGAGTCCGTGATAGAAGCCAAGCATCCAATGGCATCCTAATAATATAAGATAGAATTTGTTTTTACTAAAGATGTTTTCCACAGCCCAAATATAAGACCTGAACATCTAAACACATGAGGAACATGAGTATCAATTAGGAACACAGCAAAGTTAAACGTAATCACAAACATGCATTAGAAAAGGAAACATTCACAAACAACAGAAAGAGGCTGCTCATTGTCATGATTGAAAGCATCCCAGTCAACAGGATGTTCTAGTTTCTTGGTGTGTAATATATGAATTTGCAAACTCCAACATCAATATAATTTGGTTTCTTATACAATAAATATTATAAAAGTATTACTAAGATACTAAATTATCATCTCTAAATACCCCTTTTTTCTTTTTGGATAAGATTGATGTATGAAATTTACAGAAAGTGGCCGAAGCCCAATCCAACGGGGTTACAAAAGATTCCTCCAGTTGGTCAGAAGAGAAGATAGATTGTATGAACTATAGAAAAATATACAATTTCACCAAGTCATAGCAAGATAGATAATTAGTTCAAAAAAGCTATCAATAGTGCTTCCCTTGTCGTTGAAAAGGCGTTGTTTCTCTCCATCCATCTCTAAATACATAAGAATTTGGAATAGCAATTTGTGGTTCCAGGACTAATGGACGACCGATCCAAGCCACTGCATGAGGTGCTGAAACCTTAAATTCCTAAGTTTATTCAATATGATGACAGTAGGAATTTGGAATAGGAATTTGGCTTTTCTTTCTTTTTTCTTTCTTGGAGTTGTAATTAGATAGAAGTGTTTGAAAGAGCTCCCTATTTTGTTCTTTGGATCCGGTGTGTGGTGGGGGAACGGAGAGAGATGTAATTTCGGGAAGATCACTGGGTGGGGGAGAGACCTCTTTGTGGATCTTTCCCCAAGTTGTACCACTTGTCCTCTCTTAAAATTCATTTTGTGACTGATTTCTTGTGTGGACTGGGAGCTCTTGCTCATTTTCCTTCATGCTCTTTTCGATAGGGAAACGATGGATGTGGTTGCGCTCCTTTCTCTTCTTGAGAGTCACCCCTTTATACTTGGGAGGAGAGATGTGAGAGTCTAGAGCCCTAATCCTTTGGAAGGGTTCTTGTGTAAATCCTTTTGCTAGTGTTTGGTTAATCCTTCTCCTGAAGGTGAGTTTGTCTTTTCATCATTGTGGAGGAATATTCCTAGGAAGGTGAGATTCTTTACTTGGCAAGTTCTCCACAACCATATTTGTACGTTGGATAGGCTTGTTAGGAAGTTTTCATCGTTGATTTGGCCTTTTTGTTGTATCATGCACAGGAAGGCGTAGGAAGACTTGGACCATATTCTTTGACATTGTGATTTTGCAAGCTTTGTTTGGGATTCTTTCTTTCAGACATTTGGTTTGGTGTGTGCTTGTCAAAGAGACATTAGAGATATGATCGAGGAGTTCCTCCTCAATCCGCCGTTTGAGAAGAGGGGTCGTTTTCTCTGGCTTGCTAGTGTTTGTGCTATTGTTTGGGTGTTGTGGGGTGAAAGGAATAGTAGGGTGTTTAGGGGTGTTTGAGAGGGATGCTAGAGAAATTTGGTCTCTTGTTCGTTTTCATGTTTCTCGTTGGGCTTCGATTTCAAGGGTTTTTTGTAATTATTCTATCAATATAGATTTTGTCTAGTTGGAGTTCCTTCTTCTAGAGGGATTCCTCCTTTTCTTTGCGGGCTTGGTTTTTGTATGCCTGTGTATTCTTTCATTTTTTTTCCTCAATGAAAGTTGTTGTTCTTATAAAAACAAAAAATTCTAAGAACTAAAGTAGTGATTGCCTTAGACATTAAAATGCCATTGTTTCATGCTCAAACATAAAAGGAGATATAATTTAATACTTCATTATGTTCAAACAGTAATTGCTTAGGCACTGAAAGAAAACCTTCAAATGTGAGCGCTTTGTTGGTACAGAATCAACGAATAACTCAGCTAGAGGCTGAAGCAACTTAGCCGAACATGATACCAACGCCTTCATGTTCTTGCTCTCCGTTTTCTTTGAATAAACAGCTACATCATTGAAATTTGGTACTACTGCGTTCTGATTCACTAGGACCTACACCAATCAAAACAAATTAAAAGAATAAAACTTTATAAAAAAATAAAATAAAATAAAATAAAGTTATCTTTGACAGTTGAGAGGGTGGAAGATCAAATAATTGACTTTTAGGATAGTAATTGGTGCCTTATTCAATGAGTTATGCTTGGATTGGCATAATTTTATCAAAATATTAAAACAAAACAAAAGGAAAAAAAAAATAGTACAATACACAATAGCACTAAAATCAACATTATTTTGTGACCTGTAAGGCAACAGCAATATCTTCATGCATAAAGGAGTCTTCTTTAAGTAGTGTAATTAAAAGTTCAGAAAGCATTCCCATTCTTTGGTGCAAATCACTAGGATGGCGGCAAAAAGCAGGTAGTAATCTCCACAAATTACAAGCACATGTCCGTAGATTTTTACACGTCGCAGTCTTCTTAGCTGTGACAATGAAATAATTAAATTGGATTCAACAACAAACCCAAAATATTTATTTAAAAAATTTGAAGAGAATATATGCTTAAAGTAAAATATGAGAAAGAAAAAATAATGGCCACATTATCCACTCCCCCAACCTTACATAACCACAAAATTCAAGATCAACCAAATATGGACCAAAGAATCACCTTTACAACTCTCGTCCTGAAAAGATTTTGCAAGGGGCACAATATATTCCAGATAATACCCAAGTGATGCTCCAACAACATGACTTTGTAGAATTGGTACCAACCACATGTTCTGCACGGTTAAGTCGCCAGGACTAATGGATATAGGAATAAGAGTAAGTATCTTCTCGGGTCCCATAGCAGTTACAGCAGATCCAATACAGTTCTGAAGCTGCAAAGTAAAAGTCAGCATTTATTAAGATAAGAAACTAATTTTTATTACAAACAAATAAATAAATAAGGCAAGGAGGCATTAAAAAAAATGTTTTAAAGATGGCTCCAATTGACAAAGATGGTAGAACTCTTTGGATAGGTAACACCACAAGGAGAAAAATGTATACATTACTTTTCCAAAAGTCACTGATCTCTTTTATTTTAAAACGGCTGTATTATAAACAGAAATGAAGAGAAAACAGCCTGAGCCCGAGGGATGACAGAAATGAAGAGAAAACAGCCTGAGCCCGAGGGATGAAGGCCACTGCCAACAACACTAAACCATCAAAGCCCTCCAATCACTTGCCAGAGAAGATGCCGTTACAATGCTCCAAACCATATATTACCCTGCCTTGATGCTACAAACCATAAATAGCCCCTGTGATGCTCCATCATAGATACCTCATTTGGTCAGCCTCGAAAAGTTTTTTTTATTGAGGCATTGTGTTCAAACACTCCCTCAATCCCTGTTCACTCTTCCAAGTTCCAACTGAACCAGTTCTCTGCAACCCCCCGTTAATTCCAGTTGAGGCTTTCCTTCCTCTTTCATAATTTATATATAAAAAATTTGTCACTTAAAAAAAGTTAAAATTAACTAGCACTTACATGACCGACATTAGATACAAGTAACCAAGTTTGAGAAACTTGTAGGATATTAACAATTGGTTTCAATTAGCAGGTACATGATATGCAAATGTTAATTTGTTTAGGTAAGAAGGGACATGTAGATGTTAACACTTAATGTTGATTACACTTACATCATCAATGTTAGATACACTCCCTGTGATTTTCATCAAATCAGCAAGCTTGAGCAAAATATGTTTCATATAGATGAAAGAATTTGTTCCTACAGTGGAAATAAAAAATACTTAGTAAATCAAACATTAACTTCACAACAAATTAAAAGCTGTAATAAATCCATAGTAAGCAGCACACTGCACAACCAAAACTAACAGCAATAAAAGAAAGTAAAAGCAAGGAGAAAGTAACACAGTTGATTATAACGGTTCAAACACAACCTTGGTCACCCTTACAAGATAAGGGTAGCAGGCTTTGGAGTGTTTGTCTTTGTGCTATTTTGTGGGGGCGGCTTTGGAAAAAATAAATAATAGAATTTTTAGAGGGGTTGAAAGATTGTGGGGGAGTTGTGGTCCCTTATCAGATTTCATGTTCTCTGGGTTAATTGGGCTCCTCCCGAGAAGTTCTCTTTTGTATTCCATGTTTGACTCAAACTGTGTGGAAACTATCATGGTTGGCCTAGTGGTGAATAAGGGACATGACCTTGATAAAGGGCTAAGAGATAATGGGTTCAACCCATGATGGCCACTTACCTAGGATTTAATCTTACGAATTTCTTTGACACCAAATGTTGTAAGATCAAGCGAGATGTCCCGTAAGATTAGTCGAGGTGCATGTAAGTTGGTCTAGATACTCATAAATATAATTTTTTTAAAAAAAAACCTCAAATTGTGTGGAAACAACAATAAATAAATTCAAATTTTAATTTTAATTTTTTTCAATAAATTAACTTTGATGAATTGCAATTAGATCTGACTTTAAAGGTAACCAAATCACAAAAGAAATAAATTCTAAAATATGAATCTATTATGTCATATTGGAGACATACCTAGTTTGAGAAACAAAGCAGATATGACATCCAAAATATATTTCCCAAGATCTCCATCATAACCATTAAGGACATCCTCAAAAATGGCACACGTTGATTTTATGGCTTGTACTTCAATGTTCTCCAGGTTGCAGTCTTCTAGACGTGAATCTTTTTCAATCAAGCCTTCCTGATCTACATAATCCTGTATTAACTCTTTCAATACACTAGAAGCATGTAAAGCCTTACTCGCATCAGAAGTCAAAAGACCTGCATCATTAAGTTAACAATCCCAATACATGAAGATGTGTCTGACAGCACCACAGGTGGAGAATACTTAAAACATAAAATTGAGAGACACCATTTGCCAACAAAAGTAATACAAAAAGCAATGACTACAAGCCTTAGTCGTAAGCCTGTAGGACAAAGACAGCTTTTAGTAAACACATCATTGAAATTAAAACCAATTAAAATTCAATAAGGATAATTTTAAAATTGAGTTAGGTTGAGCTGGTTTAATATGTCGGTGGAGTTAATGTCTATGGAGTCAAGCCAATATGTTTGTGTTTGAGGTGCAAAGTTGAGTTGAGTTCGTCAAACAAGTCTATGTTTGGTTTGCAGAGTTGAGTTATTAATCAAGAGTATCTGGTGCAATTTTTTATCCTAAAGAAGTTTGTTGTTCAAAAACATGTTTTTGTTTGCTTGATTGCCTTCTAACATCGTTTTCAGCATGTATTATGGGGTTAAAAGAACAGGAAACGCTAATGTTCTTTTTTAACATGCAATTTGATCTTCTTAAAGGATAAAAAATTAGGGGTTGTTTTCAAATATAGGAAAATGAACCAAAATACTTACAAATATGACAAAATTTTATTATCTATCTGTGTCATGAGACACAGATAACAGTCTATTGCGGTCTACCGCAGATAGACTATGATATTTTGCTATTATTTGTAAATATTTTCAACAGTTTTTTCATTTAAAATAATTTCTCAAAATTTAAATTAAATTTTTTTTTTTAAAAGAAAAAAAGGAACCCTTGAATCAAAGCCTATTTGGATTGAACCCTTGAATCAAAGCCTATTTGGATTGTCTAGGAAAAAAGTGTTTTTCAAAAAGTCATTTTCATCCCCTCGTGTGTTTGTTACTACATTGTATGCACTTGCTGTCGGTCATTTCAATGCAATAAAGGCCTTGATTTCAGAATTATCAGGTTGTTGAAGACGCACATTATTCTTGGTTAGATTGCTTAGAATAAGCTCATCTCAAAACTTCTCTTTGGTGTTCTCCTTCACACTCTTTGTTTCTTCAAAATACTAATTTAAATTGGAATGCTTTCAATTTTCATTTATCCTTTGTAATCACTTCCTGATTGGAGATTTCTTTTATCTTTGTTTTTCTTGCTTCTTTTTATCTCACTCATTTTGGAGTTTGTATCTTTTAAGCATTAGTATCTTATTATTTCTTCAATGAAAAGTTTTATTACTTATTTTTTAGAGAGAAAAATAAAATAAAATAAAGATTCAAGTCCACAATGAACCAAGGAAAGTCTTTGCTTACCTGCCATATAATCACAAACTACAGGAAGATTTCTTTTCGCTTCGCTTGAACCTCCTGCATCCATGGCACATTTCAATAGTGTAGTAGCAGAAAGCACCGTGTCCAAGGGGTTCTTGTCACCCAAAGAAAGGTATGAGCCAACTGGAACAATAATGTTTTCCACCTCCAAAGCAATAACTCCAGCTTTTGAAGATTTAAGAATAAGTTCCATAGCTTTGAAACTATGCCCTGTAACTACGGAAAACCGTGGATTTACAAGTTTAATTAACTCTTTAAGCATTTTCAAACGAACTTTTTTTGATAGTGATGGAATAGCAAGAATGATAAGGTTCAGTATGTGCAAGACATCAAGATGTTGACCATGAGATTCTTTATCTTCCTCACGCCCATGAACAGGGGTGATGGTACTTAATTTAATTGCCAAGGGCATACAGCTTTTCAGTCGAGAAAAAACCAGATTGCTGGCCTCTTTCTTAATAGCAGAATGCTTCAACGAGTTCAAAAACGTAATAAGAGAATCTTGGGCACAACGTCGAATCTGCATTCAAGAATGTTCATATCAAATCAAGGCTACCAACCCCTCAGCTACGTCAAACAACTGACCACAATGATTTGTGCAACCAACTTTGAACTTTTGAGAAATAGCTGTGCTGAGCAACCATTCATGGCCAATTTGAAAAACAATTTCGCATGAAATACAAATCAAATGCATACCTTGGGGCGCCGGTCAACCGAAAACTTCAACAGAGTATCGAATCCTAACTGTACGGAAGCCCAATCCTCCAAATTACAAAATCCTAACAAAATCCCCAAGCACTTCACCGCCGCCCTCACGGTGGACACAGTCAAGCTCTTCATCCCCAATAGTACTACCAATACGCCCGCCGCTTCGCTCGCATTTGGAGCAGAAATTCCCCCAGGCGGGACCAAGGGGAGCGTAATGGCTAAAAAGGACAACAAAGCAGACAAGGCAGTGGGGTCCAAGGTCTTGGAAGCGGAAGCATTATCAACGGCGGATATAGCGGCGGCAAAGTATGCGGCAGGGGTGAGGGGGAGGGACTCGGACTCGAGAATGGAGCGCATGGCGACGGCCGAAGCGAGGAGATGGCGGTGCTGTGGAGCGGAGGACTTGGCATAACGCTCCATGAGTTGGGCGCATATGTCTGAAGCATCAGTGAGAGGTACAGCTTCAGCATCATCTTTCTCCGGTTCTTGTAGCTGCTGATTACCTTCTGACATGGTGTTGATTGCTTCTTTCTGGGTTAATGTCAAAGCAGCAGAATTTGATGAAGAAGGCAGCTATGGGATTCAAAACCCAAATTGGAGGAACAGGAACGGGAACATGAACAGGAGGAAGAAGAAGAAGAAGGGTTCTGGGTTTTAGGCTAGTTGTGATTTGTGAAGACTACAGAGTAGGGCCAGTTCTCTCCATTCTCTCTCTTTCTCTCTCTCTTTTTTAATTTTCTTAAATAAAATTTAGCTTACTATTCTACGCTAAATATACGGAATATTATATACCTAAATTTTGATTTAGATAATTCTCAAACTTATCCCTGGTTTATTAAAAGTCTCAAATTAATACTATTATACTAACGTATTGGGAGGTATGTATTGAAATATATATTTTTTTCAAAAAAGACCATTCAAATATTATTATACTAACGTATTGGTATGTATTGAATAGTTTTTAATATATTGGGGAATTTTTTTGAGAATTTTAAGTTTAGTAACTCAACTAAAATTTCTTTTGGAATTCTATGATTCACAGTTTTAAAAGCTCGCAGATACAAATTAATTTATTTTTTTTTTCAAAATATTTATAGGGTGAGACTTTCAAATCACTAGCTTTTCTTTTGTCAAACATGTCTTTTTATCCAATTAAACTACGCTAAAATTGGCATGGACTAGCTGAGCTAAACTTTGCATTGAATTGGCAGTTTTATAACAAAACTTTTTTATTGATAGTACTCCATTTATGTCAAACTATGCTCTCCTTAAGCGTTGGTTTAGTTTGTTAGAATCATACTTGTTCATTAGTTAAATTTTGGTTTAATTGGTTTAGTGGCCATTCTAGTTGGTCTGATCACTTTTCTTTTTAAAATCGTGATGTTAGATGAAAATTTTCAACGAATCACAATTTGACACTTCATTGAAGGTTGTGTTTATTAATATTGAGACTAGTTCAAATTACAACTATCCCTAAATTACAATTTAAAGATAAAAAATGGCAAATCAAAATAATGTCCCACAATCTTCATTATGATCATCTGGTCACACTACTAATCTAGTCAAATTGGGTCATATGACAATGGGACCCAAAATCAAATAAGCCCAAAAATTCATTAAATGACAGTTTGGCCCAAAGCCCAGTCCAAATGGTTGGACTTAATGATAATTGAGTTCAAGCCCACAAAATGTGTTCATAGAAAGCACTATAAATAGAAAAGGCCCCGTTCATTTTAATTCATTCAAACGCATCTAGAGAGAAGATTTAGAGCCTTGATTTTGAGAATAATTCGATGAAGACTTTGAAGGTCAGGTCATAGTACTTAAAGAGTTTGAAGATTCAAGACTTCAAATACCAAAACCTCCTATGAGGAGCCGAAGATTTTGGAGACAATCTGAGTGTCAAAATGTACCCAAAAAAAAAAAATGATGATTACAATAATAAAAGGAATAAGTTGATAATTTAATGAGACCACCGAACTAAAAGTCCATCCAAGAAAATCAACAAGTCAAGAGCTGTTCCAAGAAGATTAACAATCCAAAGTTGAGATCATCTAAAAGATCGATTCTTTGATCTAATATAACAAAATCAACAAGCAAATGATCAATGTATTGGGATTTACGCATTAAAGTCTATTAACTAAAAATTTATTATAATAATTAATTGATTATTTTTTATTGCAATTTAAATTATCTATTCAATGAAAAATCCTAAAGCCCAGTTTGGTAACAATTTGGTTTTTCATTTCTAAAAGTTAAATCTATAAATTCCTTCCATCTCTTAATTTATTGCTTTGTTATCTATTTTTTTACCAATATTTTAAAAAAATAAAGTCAAATTTTGAAAACTAAAAAAAATAATTTTGAAAAACTTGTTTTTGTTTTGGAATTTGGCTAAGAATTCAAGTCTTGTATCTAAGAAAAATGCAAATAAATCGAGAGAAAATAGGCTTAATTTTCAAAAACCAAAAACCAAAAGCGAAATGGTTACCAAACAGGGCCTAAATTAGTTGTGTAGTCTTTTAAGATATATGTGGTATATCATGATCATGTTCAAAATATAACCCAAAAACTCAAAAGGCTCAGGCATATATGACAAAACGAAAGAAGAAATTGGTGAACAATGTGCAAAATCTGAACGAATCAGCTAACGAGAGGGCAGACAAATGCCAAGTCCAGCTTTAAAATGCTAAGTTCAGATAACTTTATGAGCACCAATCAGACTTGATATAAAACTCAGTCAAGAAAGAAATAACAGTATTCAACTTTAGCTAGGCAATCTAATTGTTCTAGGATATTACTATACAAACTTCACCTTCAAGTTGTTGGCTATTTACAGCCGCCTTTGCTAGTTTCCTCTTGCCTTTTCCAAGTCAGGGAGATCTGTCAAGGAGTGTCAATAAAAAGCAGAAGAACATTAGTAACCATTAGATAACCATTCTGCTGTTACAAGATAAGAAACTTATCTACTGACAATTTCTTTTGTGTCGTTGTTACATTTTAAGAAAAAGTTGAAAAACAAGCCAAAATATTGATTGTTCTTTGAGAAATGTGAAAAAGAGAGAGATAAAGAAATGCTGAGAAAACAAGTATAATGTTGAAAAACTGGAAACTAAAAGCAGAATCATTTAAACATAGATTAATGCAATCAAAGCATCTATAGTTTGAAAGACATCAAAGCAAAGGCTTTCCTTAGGAAAATGCACTGATTAGAAAGAGAGCTGACAAAGCACCATGATTCTTCATGGACAGGAGCGCTTTATCTAATTCTTTTTGTTATCATTTTTCTAATGTTATCAATTCCAACTGAACGAAGGCTTTCATGTAATTCTTATTGAAATGCTGTAGCTATTTTGGTTGTATTTGTACCCTTTCAAATCATCAATAAAAAGAATTCTTAGGTTAAAAAAAGGAAGACTTGACGTGACTGTGACTTGACTTATCAGCTCGGGATTTTTCATATTTCATATTTAGCCAAATGACTTAACCACCATTTACATGTTGAATAAGTAATCAAGAAAACAGAAAACAAAAAAGAACCCTGCAAGAACTTATACCACGCAAGTTCTAAAAAGTGTTCAGTGTGTTCGGTATACCTCCTAGTTTAGTTTTCCTTTTTTTGAAATAATAATAATAATAATAATAATAATAATAATAATAATGTTTTTAGATTTTCTTAAAAGTGATTAAAATAACAGATGTGTATGATTGGGCTACATCCACATCCAAAGGTGATTCTAATAATTACAATTTTTTGTTCCTTGCTACATATTTTGAAGTTTTTTTTAATCACTTCGAAGTCATGGATAATATCTCTCCAATGTTTTTCTTCAAAATAAATAAATTAATTAAATTAATCCAATTCCTTTTACATGCTTTTTTATTTAAAGAACACTCCATAAATTATATTAAACACACCTAAAATTATGGGTTTTTTCAAATATAATAAAGTAAAATGGACGAACTTATTTACAAATATAGGAAAATATCACTATCTATTAGTGATAGATATTGATAGGTACTGATAGATACCTATCACTGTCTATCATTGATGATAGGTAGATAGATGATAGTAGTCCATTAGTGTCTATCATTGATAGATAGATGATAGTAGTCTATTAGCGTCTATCACTCATAAACAATGATATTTTGCTATATTTGAAAACAGTTTCAATAGTTTTGTATTTTAAAACAATTACCCTAAAATTTATTAAGGATTATTTTCAAATATAGCAAAATGAGACAAATTATTTATAAATATAGAAAATTTTCACTTCTGTTGCTTAAGTAATAGAAATCTATTGGAGTCTATCGCCGATAGGCAATGAAATTTTTTCATATTTGTAAATAATTTGATATTTTTTCTATTTATAATAATTTCCCATTTATTAACTTTCGCAAATATACTTATAAAAAATTTCAAAAAAATTAATGTAATTTGAAAGGCATTTTTTTCGCAAGGTATTCCAAACACTCCAAGAGTCATAAGAAACAACACATGGTTAAGGATCAAATAGGACTCACAGAGCATTCCTCCATCCTCGCCGCTTCCATCATCTTGGCCGGTATACTATAGAAAATTATTTACGTAGCTTGTGTAAGCCAATTTGAACTTTTCGCTAAATTAGAGCAAACAGGAAATAAATGGAATCAACTTACTCCAAGGTCGTCATCAGAAGTCAAAGCAGCTGCAAAATCAGTTATGCTGTTAGAACTCAAGTATTAGAAATAGGCAATGCAAGATCAAAGTTCTACTTCTAAGAATTTTGAAGTTACAAGCGCTGAGTTACAATTGACAAATGAAATAGCATAGCCAAACGGTAATGAAATAGCTTGGATGAGAACTTCATATTTGAGTAAACAGAAAAGCAGAGCTAAATCTGACAAGTTTCCCAATCTTAGGGTTGGGAGTAAGAAAATAAGACTGAAAATGAAGTTGTATGATCATGTAAAAGAAAAAAATATCCCAGTAAAGGTTTTCAGGAGCACTACCTCTCCCACAGAAACTAGTCTTCAAAATTCTGCCTACCCAAACCCAACTTCATCTATTAATAACTTTCAACACAAACCAATATCTTTAAGTAATTATAAATATGCCACCTTGCCGTTGCTAATATTCCTAACAATATTCCCTATTTTCCTGTTGACACTTGTGCACTTGCATCATAAACCAATACCATACAATTATTTAAGGCCCCTAAAGTAGTTTTCAACGCAGGATATCCGTGATAAAAAGTTGGGAAATTCTAGTCGTTAAGTTGAACTCTCCATAAAGCAGTGGCAAGTAAGGCCAGAGAAAGTGTCAGATATATATATATATATAAACGTAGGTTGGAAAACTCAAATTGCTGAATAAAAAAAAGGAGAAGCTCAGTATGGATCCTTTCCCATCAATTCCATCCTTTCAACAAAAGAAACGGAGAATCTGTTCAGTTTCTTCTGTCATTTCACAAATTATAAACCGATGAACTTTTGGGTAATTGGGAAGCTTTAATGTAACTTCCTTTTGGACTGAAGTTCTCTCCTTTTTGTATATTCCATCTAAATTTCCTAAGGTGTTTGCATTTAACATACTAATAGAGAATCTATGATACAAGTAAGAACTTACAATCTGACTCATCCTCATCACACCATTTGTTCCAGTCAACCTTCAAGTATGGAGCAGGTTTTTCTTCTGTTTTCAAGAGCCTTTTCCACCAACCTTTCTGTTCTTTTTGGATGGAGCAAATTATGTTCCTCAAGCCAACCTTAGTTTTACAGCCCTGTATCAAGCAAAGAGAGAGCTACCGCATGAATATAAAGTAATGTTAAGCCATCAGATTAAGAGTGTTACTTAAGTTTCTACTCTGCCTTATTTAGCTTAATGTTTAAACCTGATTGTTATTCTTGCTGTTAAATGTTAAATCAATGACTGTAGTAACTATAGCTATTAATTGCTTGCCCCTTTTTTTCCGATCCTTCAATACACTGAGCAATATCAGAAAATATTTCCTTCTCCACAATTTTCTCCTCCCCTTTCTCTGATTTTCAGTAAAGACCCAAGGTTTTTTTAGCAAGCTAAGCTAATAAGCAAAAAGATTTCCAAAAACAATCACTGAATTGATGCCATTTTTTCAAACATTTTAAGTTCAATGCCCAACTTCCGCTCATATAGTCCTCCCTCCACACATAATAGAATAAGAAACCACTAGATATACTGTAAGATCAATAATGAACACATCGATATCAGTCTAAACCTGGCCTAACCAGAAGAAAGAAGTGCATCAAAAGTTAGTCAATAGCTCACCTCAGGCACAATGGAGCCAAAGAGTTCCAAAGTGAAGTCAAAATACGAGCCTTGCAGTCCCTTTGCAGAGAAGCTAAATAACCCATGAGGTTCACATTTCACAGAAATATCTTTGGCATCAGGTAAAGAAACGGTCAGATAAACCTTATCCGAACGCTGGGCCCATAGAACCTCCGGATTACGACTACTGCATACACGAGAAAAACTATGGTGATTACTTACTTGACTATTACCTTCATCTATCAAGGCGATCAAAACCCCAACTCTATCCATGCTGACCCACATTTACCAGCCTTGCCCTCATTCAAACAGTTTACAGAGAACATGTTCCACCAGAAACCGATCCAAGAAAACAAAACAAAACCAATTTACCCAAAAAATTAAAAGAAAAAACCAGGTTAAAGAAATAGAAATTTTCACATTCTTCAATCTCAAAGAAGTTGAAGAAAGAGG